>OX438785.1:9963514-10563514 GCA_949316455.1 Acleris holmiana
CTATACTTGGACACGGGACTAAACTACATAATAGGTTCGTGTCGAGTGTCTAAGTAGTGGCAAATTTAAAATTTAATTTAATTTAATTGGTTCTTTTTGTATTTTTTGCTAATTTATTATAACTATACTCTTACTAACATAATCATAAGGACAAATCACAATTGTTACCACAACATATGGAGAAATCTGAAATAAATGTATTTGAATTGAATTTTAGGGTTTTTTACCGTGAGCTTGAGATGTTTGATATGAGCTTAAACTTTACCTGTATTTTAAAGCCAGCGACGCAAATTTACGGCACTAGCGTTGAATATCCGCAGCCAATATATGCAGCATCCACTACAACAACTTTCTTGTTCACCACCATCGACGCCTTCGAGAAAAACTAAATCGCATGCCGTTGAGAAGCCTAAAATAAAATTCTGTGTTTTCAAATAGTTTCCGGACGAATGTTAACAATTCTAAACTAATATTATTAAATTTTCGAGTGCTTTTACACCATTTTATATATAACTAGCGACCGGGCAGCGGCTTCGCCCGCTGCATTTTTTTTTACATGACTTAGGGGTATGAAAAATAGATGTTGGCAGATTCTCAGACCTACCCGATATACATTATTTAACTTGGTGTCAGAAGTGAGATTTTAATCATGTTACTTCTTCACCAACCAGATTCAAAAGGCAGGCTAATCCAGAACCAGGAAACAGGTCAAGATCCATAGTATAGCTTGCCCCATTAACGCAATATACCAATTTAAATAGATAACACGAGTCCGGCAATTCATATCATAAAAGACCAAAACCACTCCTGCCGTCTGTTAAAACATTTAAAGCCACAGGTCAGGCCAAATGTTTCAAGTCATTATTATCAAAGAAAGAAAGAAAAGGTAAGATAAAGCTTTGTTAAAAGGAGTTTCTGCCAGACTTTTTCAACTAGCAGAAAATAGTCACTCGGCTGCCACCTGCGAAATGAAGTTACCGTTTTTTGTGAAATAAATTAAGCAAAGGGACGTTGCTATAGTGAGTAGGTAATAAAAAGTAGGTACACAAGATTTAGATATGTCTCATTAAACGTTCTTTTTACCATTCTGTTAAAAAAAGAATAGAAATCAATCAGTTGATCGGGCACAAAGGTCTACTCCCTACTAAAAAAAATAGTTTACTAAACATACTTGGCTGGTTTAACGTAATCGGCCCGCAGGCCATTCCTATTACCTATGTTTGATAGTGCTATTCATTCCTGTTTCATTTCTGTTTCCAATCTCAAAACGAGCAAATTACTTTCCCTTACACTGAGCTAAGTAAACACAAAACCGATTGCAAGCGTGTTATGTAGGTATCCTACAATTCATGTAACAGTAAATAGTTAAACAATAAGAGATGAACATTACCTATGTTTGGAAAGCCACCTGTATGCGAATAGTATACAGAGGCACTAGGAATACCGGAAACCAAGGTCAGCAGCAACCACCACCACGAGTCTCTCGATCTGCACCCGTTGCTGTCGCTACCGAGACAAACTTAAGCCAGAAATAAACCTAAAATTAAAATGGGTGTTTTTTGAGTTACTCCTGTGTGGAACACATGCATTGATTATTTATAAGGTACTTAGTCAAATTTTACAAATAATAATGTTTTAAGCGTTAAATATAATGGAAGCGCTCTTGCTTGGAATAAACACAACGTATACTAACCACCCTCTAAGACATGCCAAGTCCATCCCACGCAAGAAAACACATAAAATTTATAAATAAAATAAAAACATTTGGACATAACATGGTAAGTATTATGTAAGTAAAGAATTGTCTTACAAAATAGAATAAGGACATTTTAGTTCAACATCATAGGAGCACTATTCCATTGAATGAAGTGTTTAGTAAAATACAGAGGCACTAGAGTTTAATACTCGCAGGCAACCAATGTGAGCAGCAACCACCACAACGACTTTCTCGTTGAACTCGAACCATCCCGTGCCAAAAAAAAGACCTAAAAATAGTTGATTTTTTATGCTTTATTTCATTTTTGATACGTGACTTGTTCATAAGCCACAAAATAATGATCTTACAAATTGAATCAAAGATATTTGCGCAAAATAAAAGGAACACTCTTTCTTGTACAAGACAATGCACCAACTGCACGGGTCTCTTGTACCCTTTAAAGCATGCAAAGAGAGCCCCATGCCAGGAAATTACCTAAAAGTAAACAATCAATTAAGTTATTTCATCTAGGATACATAACTTGATATTAAGGTAGGTAATGATGGTCTAACAAATTGCAATAAGGATATTTCCGTTTAACATAATAGGAACACTCTTCCATTGATTGAAATAGTAAATACAGAGGCGCCAGGATTTCATACTCGCAGGCAACCAATGTGAGCAGCAACCACCACAACAACTTTTTCGTTTTACACTGCCATCGGCGCCCCCGGAACGATCCGGTGCCAAAAAGGACCTAAAATTAATATTTATTTCGTATTTCATTTAAGATACGTTACATGCTAATAAGCAAGTAAATTATGGTCTTATAAAAAGAAACAAAGATATTTAAGCTGAAAATAAAAGTAACACTCTTTCTTACCCAAGACAAAGCACCAACTGCATAGATATAAATCATGCAAAAACAATTCCATGCCAGAAAAACCTAAAATAAATATATAATCATCTGGGATACATAAAATGATATAAAGATAGTAAATGATGGTCTTACAAATTTGAATAAGGAAATCGAAGTTTTACAAAATATAAACACTCTTCCATGGACTAAAATAGTAAAAAATGTATATCTTCTTATTTTGTTAGCGTGACTAATATTTGTATATTCATGCCAAATTACAGCTTTCTAGCACTGAGAGTCTCTGAGCTAGGCTGCGGACGGACAGACATGGCGAAACTATAAAGGTTCCTAGTTTGTCTACGGAACTCTAAAAACGATAATCCTACATTACTTAAGAGCGTATAGATGATACCGTTCTAATGAGTATCTAGCAATTTGTTTTCGGTGCCGTAACTATTGTTATTAATGAATAATCAATATAAGTAAATAAATAATTACCTAATGATTTAGGCATCATGAGGATTACTAAATACTACACCTCTTTTAAATTTAATTCCGGTGGTTTCAGCTATTTCAGAGAAAAAGGGGCTTGATGGATAGACGCACAGACGGACAGACCAACAGACGGGCAGACCAACAGATCAAAGACGGGCAGACTGATAGACGGACTAGACTGATAAAAAGCATAAAATAAATACTCCTATATACGTAATTGTTTATTGGCTTTAGGTATAACACACTCGTACGTATAGGTTTAGTAAGTCTTACATAATTAAAATCGTATATGTATTTTCAGCCTTTTTTTATTCTTTCAATTGTTGTACTGTAAAGTGTTTACATACATAACTATACTGTAATTCTATGGAACTTGCTAACTATGTAAACAAACAATATATTGAAATTGACATCTAATGTCAATTTTAGTATGGCGGCTTGTTTACATAGTTAGCAAGTTCCATAGAATGACACTTTACATAATTATATGTAATCAAACAACACCGCATAATATACTGAAAGGTAAAGGTGATGGTCAGAAAGATCTTTACGTGAGAACGTATCTTAATTACAGTTTCAAGAATCTATTTCAGTAAGTAAACTTATATAATGCCCCACTTACCATCAGGCCTTTTGCATCCGTGGTAAGATATTCTAGACTCGAAAACAAATAGTCGCGCTCGTCACACACATAATTATAACCTTATATAGGGAATCGAACCCGGGATCGCAAGCTTTGTAAGCTTCTGCCTATTGCCTGCCTGTCCAGTTACTGGACTACCTACTGTAGGTAGGTAGTGTCGCTTAACTACCAACTGGACTAAGCGTGTCGTCTAATTTTCTTATTCGGCTTGTCCAAGGCAAAATCAAAATACAATCGTGCACCCTTGTTGTAACCCTGTGACAATCCTATCCGTTCAAATTATCTCCATACAATTTGGAGCACGCTCACTGTAGGGTTCCGACGCCGTTACTACAAACACAACAAAACTACCGGTCTTTTCTATTTGAAGCTCTTTGATGATCTCTTAGGTGTTGTTTAGTTGGTATAAACACTTTAGTTGCCTGTATCTCAAGAACCGATTCAATCTACTTAAATTAGGTAACAACACCAATGTTCGACACTTTTAGCTGATATGCACCAATAATCGACAGAAGCTTTTAATTCTAAGATCATAGGGAAATTGATTGTTGCAAAACAAATGAATAACTCTTATCTTCTTTGAGTAAGAATCAATGTCGAACATTGGTCCTTTGTCGACTACTGGTGTCTTTACCTTTCGTTACGTGCTTTCTTAAGACTTTTTTCATAATTTTAGTACTTACAGTTTTGGCTGTACGGAGTGGAGACAATAACTCTAGCGAAAATGGCACTTTTAGAGTTCAATTCATCCAAAACGGTGCCCCAAATGATAGTGTTTTATCTACCTACCTACACGTAATGTTTTTTTCATAGCTATCTAGACACGCGGGAGCGTGTCAAGCCAAGTTCAAGAAACAGAACTGGCGAGCCGCACCGTGTGTAATATTTACACGAACCATTTGGAGCCACTTTTGACCCTCTCATAAATCAAAAACTATTTTACATAAACGTATCAAATTTGGCTCATATATTGAGACTTGCGAGATACATATGTGTTCTAAATTTCATAAGCTTATCTCAAACGGTTATTTAGATATTAATGTCCAAAATTCCTCATTTTTATCACTGACTGACCTATAGACCAAAACTCTAACCCAGTTCCAGATGACCTAGAGAGTTAAAATTTGGTATGCAGATAGGTAATTAGATGAATACAAAGGAATAAATAAAAAACTGACAATTTTTAAATAATTAGATTCTATTATGAACGCTTAACATAAATACCTAATATTACTTAGGGTACCTACGTTATTAACTGGGATTCATTATTATTTTTATATTTAGCGCACATCAATAGTGTAAAATCATTACCTACTCATAAATAATGATAAAATAATAGGCATTTAGATTTTCGGTATATACACGACACGCGCGCGCCGAGTGACGCCGGAGCGGCGCTGCGCTGTGACAACCGAATCGAACCGTTGACGCGAACGTGGCCGAGCGAGCGGCAGCCGCGCTCATAAGCGCGAGCGCCGTCTTGCTGTCCGGTTGTCTCTCGATATCTGACCTATAAGGTTGCGATTTATGCTGCGAAATTGTTGTTTTTTTAAGGAAAACTTATAATTTGTAGTAATATTATTATTACAATTTCTTAAGGAAAACTTATATTTTGTAGTAATATTACGGACGTTAGTAATATTATTATTACAATTTCTTTAATAAGTAGGTACGTACGTATAGTATTATAGTATAGGCAATAGTTTAAATAAATAACAATTTTATAGTTATAAGTAGGTAGGTGTATATACTTATTATTATTACAATTCCTATAATAAGTAGGTACGTAGGTTTAGTATAGTATAGGTAATAGTTTAAATAAATAATAATTGTATTTTTTAGTAAGTAGGTAAGACTTACCTACAAAAAGTAATGATATCCCACCAAAAACATAAATGTAAAAAAGGAGAGCCAAGTTCAATACAAAAATTATTCTCTGCTGTGGGCTTCGCCGCAAAAAGAATGGAGATCTGAGATTGAGTGCCAAATTCTATGCAAAATCCAAATATGTAGTCTAAGGGCTGACTTGGCTGGTTTTCCCATACGAATTATATAGCCTTCGCATGTTCTAAACCTGTTACCTTTCGGTTCTTATTTTATTATTCCGAAAATTTGGCTTGCTGGTAGAAACTACCCATCGAACATAAGGCTCTTCCATGACTGTGTAAAAGTAGCTACAGTCAAGGTCATAAATATGTATACACTTTAGTACCTTGTCTATTTAACGTCATGTTTAAACTGCCATATGAAATTGTCACAGCGATTAAAGTGACAAGGTACTAAAGTGTATACATATTTATTACCTTGACTGTACTTAATAATAATTCGTATGGGAAAACCAGCCAAGTCAGCCCTTAGACTACATATTTGGATTTTGCATAGAACTTGGCACTCAATCTCAGATCTCCATTCTTTTTGCGGCGAAGCCCACAGCAGATAATAATTTTTGTATTGAACTTGGCTCTCCTTTTTTACATTTATGTTTTTGGTGGGATATATAATACAGGGTGTTTTTTTGGTCAGCAACTTCCACAATAGGGGTTAAATTCATGTTTCTGAGCTCAAAAAAAATATAATTTTTATATATCACCTCTCGTTTCTGTAGCTACGAAGGGGGTAGGCCGCTTATCGTCACGATGTTATTGTTTGTTACTACCCTCACAAAACTATGCGCAAGCGACGTCAGTTCCGTGTTTGTTTCGAAGTGAGTGCTTGTTAAGTAACGTGTTACAACAATTTTTTTATTATACTAATTGATAAAAAAAAGGCTCTGCGAGAAAAAAATACTTCTGGACAATCGTGAAATGTTTGATGTTGTGAACATTTACTTTGTGAGTGGTCAAAACATTGCTAACACCGTTAGGATTTGGACTGAACGATTTCCTAATCGGCAGGCCATTACGCGCTACACTGTAAGGTCTATCGTTAGCAACCTATTACGAGTGGGGTACTTTTGAAACGCCACGCCATGCTCAAGGAAGAGGCCAAAGTGGGCTTGCAGTGGGTTTTAAGCAGGCTATTCTCCAATTCAGGCAAAACGCCAAAAAAAACTCTTGCAGTTTTGTAATCCATACCGTTATCTGTAGTTAAATGCCATTTCAGAACGATTTTTAACAACAATAATCTACAATTTTTTAACCTAAACCGTGTTTGTAATCTTTGACAGTCCTAAGCCCGTAACAAGTATGAAGGGAAAGATGAATCATAACATTGTGCACGGGGATTACGTCATTAAAGTCTCGGTAAACACGACGCATGGTAACCACAATTAAGAAAAATAATGGGAATAATTGAAAATGCTATTTCTCTGACTTCCTTAGGTTTTTTTAATTTTTTAATAAGATATTCGGATTCAGCATTAATTGTACTATCTCTCCTGCTTTGGAAGTTGTTGACCAAAAAAACACCCTGTGCATCACACGGTGTTGTGAAGAAAATAATATAACCCTTCTTTTGTCACTAATGCCATCATTAGTCTTGTCATCAGATAGATAGACAGACAGACAGACAGACAGACAGACGGACGGACGGACGGACGGACGGACGGACGGACGGACGGACGGACGGACGGACGGACGGACGGACGGACGGACGGAAGGACGGACAGACGGACAGACGGACAGACGGACAGACGGACAGACGGACGGACGGACGGACGGACAGACAGGCAGACAGACAGACAGACAGACAGACAGATAGGCAGACAAATTTATAATATACCAATGACCCGCCCTCGCTTCGCTCCGGGTTATATTATACCTACATTAAGTACTACAAACATAAAAATCAACAAGTGTAATAATTAATTTTCTTTTTAAAGTTACTAAAAGTAACAAAAATTTGCGCTTTAAAGCTTAATATTTCCTAAATGAATCCCTTAATCAAAAAATTGTGTCCACAAACCCGGAATGTTTTTGAAAGACCTACCTATCCAACGATACCCCACACTATGGGGTAGACGAGAAAAAAAATACATCCCTACGTTACGTTTAGGGGAGGTACCCTAAAAATTTAATTTAACATTTTAGTGAACCACTTTGTTGGCGTGACTAATATGCATATTCATGCCAAATTTCAGCTTTCAAGTACTTAGAGTTTCTGCGCTAGGCAGCGGACGGACGGACGGACGGACGGACGGACGGTCATGGCGAAACTATAAGAGTTCCTAGTTTAACTACGGAACCCTAAAAATTTAGACACTTACGCCGTAATCGTCGTTTGTAAAGGTTTATGACATTTTAAAACTATAATTAACTCGAGAGAACGTTTTCTTGTACGAGCGTTTGGCTTTTGGATGTTCGGAGTTAGTTTTCTAGGTCCAATCGTGGTTTCAAAAAGTAAAGTAACTGTGAATTAATGGAGTTTAGTATTTTTTTCTGGTCTCACCAGATGCATAGTTTCCAACGGCCTGTCATGTCGGCCTGGTTGAACGCAGCCTAATCTGTTTAAAAACGGACTGTAGGACCGCAGCTTAAGGTGAACATTTCCGAGCATTTCGGAGAACACTCGTTTATATCGCAATTCCCTAAGAAGGTATAAAATATATTTATATATATTCTGGAATAAAGTATGCTATGTATGTTAAATATTATTCAATTAAAATGTATCTGCGGTTAAGTAATAACTAGATTTAGCCTGCGACTACGAGTAGGTAGATCAGCGTAGAACATCGCTACTCGCTATGGTCTATCTCGCTAGGGCTGTATGTCATGGCCAGAGGTGAAGCACGCAGCCTAAATTAGAGCTCGATGCTCTCTGCCCCGACTATGGGAGTGATTTAACACGTTCCCTGTCCGGGTGCCCCCAATGTGGGGTCATGCACCTTTTTTTGCAGGAGTCCGTTCTTCCACTATGGGGTCACATCCCCATACTGAATGGACATTGGTCTTGTGACATTGTCAGATCGTTTTGTAGGGGGACAGTGAACGTATTAAGTAAATTCTATGCTAGAAAGAGAGTTCCCCTTGTATATTAAAAAAAAACCGATCGAGTGGTTCAGCCATGAAAACATATCAGACGAACGAACACAATCAAAATTTAATGTAGATTAGATATCGTATATCGATCGCTATTCCCTCGAGAACTACAAAACAAATCGGAAATGAAAAGTAAGTATTACTTTGTACTCATCAAAATCAGTTCAGCGAATCCTAACAGACGGAGAGACAGACACATTTTCACATTTATCATATGAATAGTACGCCCATTCTTAGTGAATTGCCCGTTGAATTTTGTCCGAATTCTTTTGGAATCTGTGTTTGACCCATCCATTTGAATTACCGTCTACAGTCCGGTTGTAGCAGGCAGGCACGCAGCACACCTTAAAAGACATCTTTTTTATTCTTATTCTTTTTCTTTGTAATTATCCTGTAGGTGAAATTAAAAATTTGTTGGACAATGACAAAAAATGTCAAGGCAGACAGGTAACTTATTGTGTTGTCATTATTTTCAATGTAAAATAATTTCTGCCATTTTTAAACAGCATATGTATTTTTATAAATAACAATAGTAAATAAATTTTCTTTTTTGTGTTATTATTCAGTATTTAATGGTTCCTAAAGAATGTTTTTTTTTTAATTCATCAGCAACACTAAAGTTTTAGGCAAGTCCATGCAATAATGAAATATTATTCGCATAGTAGGGTAGATGGCGCCACCGGCGGTGGCGATTGTGGCGAACCACCACTAATGTACTAAGTTGCCATAGCATGCATTTCAATGTGACACTTATGTGCGGCGGAGAGACCAGTCAACTAAAACAAGCCACAGACATCGACTAGCAAATTGTCATCGACTCGACTATAAAAAAAAACGACAATTAAAAATAACAGTGGAAGTATAAAACGATATTAGTAAAGCAATATTTTTACAAACAATTTGTGTACGAAATGAGTTGAAATGTACACATAGATTGATGATCCGTACCGTTTTAACGGATAAATCAACTGTAACCCCTTTTAATAAAATAAAAGTCGATGAAAATCGTATAGTGTACTCCTCCCTAACTTATAAACCATTGAACTGACAGTTGAAGCAATGTTGCTTGCATAAAAACTTACAATAACGTTAATATATAGAAAATAACTGTCCGTTAAGAGGGGACATTAAGTTACATTATCCTATTTAATATTATCTTTACGTTCCGGTAACCTTCATCGGGGTGGAAATATATCCGGCTTTTAGTTTTGATTTATTCTGTTTTCTTATTTACTCTACTGACTTGACATTGGGAAATCAGTGTGGAATACCGCGGTGGACCATCAAATGATAAAAAAGAAGAAGTAATATTCTTACCAAATTAGTCTGTAATATTATACGAGAAATAGTTACATATTGGTTTGAATTTGCGTTCTCAAACGGCTCTAACAATTTTGATCGTGTCGGATCGTACTTTGATAATCTAGTTTTGTGGTACAAAAACATTTGGTTCATATTGTTAATATCATATGGAACTTTTTTATGCTAGAGGAGTGTGAGTACCTACAGGCTAGCGATATCTATCCATGGCACCGCACTGTCATTGTCACTTACTCGAATATCTGTCGAAGTTTTAATCTAATTTATTTTATGGTACTAATATTGTAAGAAATAAACAAGCAAATTAATTACCGTGTTAGCATCTTGTTTTCTTAATCGACACACGCGGAATGCCCTCACAAGGAGGCCAACCAGCCAGCAGGTCACCTGTGGCCTGTTTCATAAAGCTACAAGTTACAATCGGAAGCGGAACTCTCATTCTAGCAAAAAGAGTTGGAAAGAGACTTCCGCTTATGAATTGTAACTTGTATCTTCGTGAAACGGGCCTCTGATGAAATGTGATCATCGCTTTCCGTAAACTCTATCCTCCAGTACTATACCTAAGCGAGTGTTGGGGAGCATAGGTCTACACTCATGACTAATTTAAATTGAAAAAAAAAACTTATGTTACGTCAGAATGTCAGACTTTCCGAAGAATTTTTATAACTCCAATAATCTGTGTCGAGAAAAACATAATTTCTTCGTACCTCGGCAACTACTAGGTTAGGCAGAACCGTTAAGATTCCCTAAAAGACTCAATGTTTAACCATGCTTATCATAAACTTCCCCTCTTGGAGTACTGAAGCGGTCTCACACTCAATATTTCCCACACCAATTTCCTCGCCACGCCTTCGGGTTTACTTTTGTAATCGAAGTTGCAGCCCATTTCGATAACGGTAAATGTTTTAAAAGTTACTTCCTAGCTGTAAACCGGAATAGCATGTATTATATACGCGACGAACAAAGTAAGATTAATCAAATGGCTGCCAAGTTTTATTCGGTGACCCTATACTTTGAAAAATTGTGACCGACAAAACTAACGTTATTAAACCATGTATTGGTACTTGTACCTACCAATGTTTTTCAAAACACAACATGTCCAAAAAATTACCGAGATTTATATATTAACGGTGTTGGTTAATATTTTTAATGTTAAAATACCGCCACGTTAACCATATACAAGTCAGCTAGCAACACTGCAGCGAAGATTGACGAATCGCAGCAAACTGACTCCGGCCGATGTGCTTGTCGCTCCACTACTTGGTTCCGCGTCTCGATCTCGATTGTGTTTGATCGTGTTTTTGTATGAAAATGACCCGAAAACCACGTTTTGCTGAATGAATGTGTGGATAATAAGCTTAGATAAATCAAAGCTAGAATATTCTTAGCGTTTTCAGTGTAGCTTAGTGCTGGAAACAGTGTTATTTCTTCGTTTATGTCAAGATACTGAGGGTATTTTATTCATGTTTATAAATATTGATTTGTTTCATATCGTCTTATAAAAGTTTCTATTGTGCCTTGAAACGTTTTGTGAAATGTAGGTAACCGCGAACCGCGAGTGCATGGTGAAATAACAACGAAAATGCAACAGTTGCCGAGTGTTTGTAATGGCGCGTATCGAGTGATTAGTTTCTGTGTTTGATCGTGTTTTCTGTGTTTTTGTTGTGTTATTTTGACAATGGAGGGAACCACGGAGAAGGATTGCTCTCCTTTATGGAGCCTGTACCAGCAGATCGTGTCGGATATGAAGGTAGGTCAGGGTATTTAGTAGTTTCGTTCGTCACAGTGATCGCGTAATTTCTACGCGCGGACCGGTCGCCCCAGATTGAAGTGCCCCGGTAAACCATTCGTATTGAACGGAATTATGTTTATCAGGTGCTGTTAATAATACGGCGTGTAGATATCAATTATTTTTATTTGTGATGGGAAGTGGGGGCAAAAATTACCGTTTGTCCGAAAAAAAAAATGAAATTGCGATTATTTTGCTATAGAGGACTATCGGTAAAAACTTTGTTTTAAGATGACTAAACTTTCTGAAATTTTCTTATTTAATTTATTTATTTTATTTATAATATGTTTTTGAAATATCTATAATCTTGTTCTAAATTAAAAAAAAACATGTGTTAATTTATCAAAATTAAAACGTTAATAAGCTGTTGTAAATTGGACACATAAATTTTTAGTAAATATTCAAACTAATTTTAATCTTATAGGTACTGTAATCGCTCTGACAATTTCATATGGCAGTTGAAACATGACGTTAAATAGACAAGGTACTAAAGTGTATACATATTTATAACCTTGACTGTACCTAGATAACGATCTGACATGCATGAGCATAGATTTAATATCATGTCTGTCAGAAATAGTAGGTATTTTTGTTCTAATTTCAATGTTCATAGATACAATTTTTTTTACATCTTCAGCACCAATGTTAAATTGTTTCTGTTTGGCCCATGGTTGACTAATAGAGAAATTTCAAAATTTTCTTTCCTAATTTAATATTAGGAAAGTTAAAAATCTTATCGTCGGTGAAACTGCAATACCGTGTAACTAACAAATTGAATAAGTTGTAAAATACTCCTTAACAAGTAAGTCAGTAAGACTTATTTTGCAACCAACTGAATTTGTTAGTTACGTGCTATTGCAGTTTCACCAACATTATACAGATTAAGAGCAGTTCCTACCTTACTATGTTACTAATGAACAGCATATTTTATTTATTTATATACCTACATTGAGCTTTGATCACAGTTGTTCTGGGAAAGCATGCAGGCCAACCAAAGCAAATAGGCAGTAGCGCATATAAAGTGCATATAGGTACTGCCTTTTTCTTTTGGATTGCAAAACTTAGTCTGTAGTTTGCATTTTTAATGCTGTTTCATACTGCGGTGGGATTCCGCATTGCAAGAACACAATTATAATTTTATATGCGTTCACATTCCATAGTGTTGTGGCGAGGCCCTTACAGTTGACCATGAAAAGTGTTGAGTCTTACAGTAGAACCTTGTCATTGTTGTTGTTACTGTCATTATTAGGCTTTTCATCCTATGTTAGCATCAAACAGTTCTATTTTGGCATGGCCGTTAGTTAATGTATACATTTGTAACAGTGTACAGTCAAAATCATGAGCCGAATCTTCAAAAGCAGTCAAAAAGTCTTTTGGATTTCGGAAAGTCAGACTCACATACGGGGTACAGGGTATTGATCAATGAGACAGAGAAGTATAAATGGTAGATGGATGTTTTAATAGTTATTGCACCAAACCTTGTAAATTTTGCATTGTTAGAAATGCCATAAGAAATTGTTAGAATTGAATTGAGTTTCATTGATATGATTTAGGAGAAATTGTACACATTCCATTATAATATGATATACATCTTCTGGCATATTACATTAATCACAATTAGAGGAAGTTACTTTATGCATCAAGAAGCCAAATTTGTATACATTTTGCATATTGTACAATTATCATTATGTACATTTAATTGTTTGTACATTTTGCATACTGTACATTTGTTATGCATGATGTAGATTTTGCGTATGTACATTTTGACTGTTTACACATTATGCGTGCACTTAGCATTCCTGTTGTTGATGACTTTTTAAAGCTTCATATCTTATGAAATAATAACACAACAATTGTTTCACCTATACAGTTATCCTTCTCTTTCATAGCACTTTCCAGAGTGTAAAAGAAAATAATGCTTGTTCCGTATTGTCTAACACAGCAGTTCTCATAGTATTCTAGCAACGGAACCCTTTTAGGATATTTAATGTTTTATGGAGCCCCAAAATATGTAAAGCCCAGTTTTTGGATAGGAAATCATTGTTTAATGCAAATCCAAAAAATATAATAATAACAGCAACACTCTTAACTGTACATCGGTGGACCTTATTACAAAAGACAGAAGGTCTTCCGATGGACAGTTTACATGTGGGCGGTGGTACATAACTTGGTTCGGTAGGTATTCTGGTTTCTTGGCGGAGCCCTTGCAGTCCAGAGCTGAGCAGAGCCCTCGCAGTCTTTGATAAGTGTGAAAATAGCTGGCCTAGGTACAAAAGTAATCATCTACAAATGTTGACTATAATATATTTTAAATGTGTAAGTTTGTCGATATGTTAAGAAATCCCTCGCAAAGATACTCAGTACATCATCATCATGGCGTCCGAACCGTATCCGGCGACGGCGATTCCTGTACATCCATCACGGGTCGTTATTGTGGTGGGCTCTGATGTGGCTAGTGAAACCGAACTTCGACTTGAAGATCCGATCACACGGCACACAATAAAGCTGGCGAGCTGAGTTGTGTTTAGTTGTAGGTAATTGGTCTTCGGTCGAGTCTGCCGTATTTGGCGCTTCGCGTCTAGTTCTACTAGACGCTTTTCTTCATATAAATCCACACTTTTGTTGGCGGTGTGGCGCCATTCCGGTGTAAGACGAGCACGCTCCTCTCAACTAAGGCTGCTTCCTGACTTGTCGGTATGCTTGCAGTAAAATGTGCATTGGTTGGTAGATGCCACTGGTTGCCTAGAAACCCTTGCTGATTCCGTGTTTTACTGCAAGCATACCGACAAGTCGGGAAGCGGCCTATGTCGGTATGCCGCAAGCCACAAGATTGCGTTTGAGCACGTCTTTGTAACGCAGATATGGAGTTATACTATACGCTAGAAAGCTCGGAGTAGAAAACACACAAATTCGAAACATTGTCCAGAAGGGTACGAATATTCCGTGTTCCTATTACCAGGTCTTTTACAAAGACTAGGACAAACTAGGATATCAAGGCAGAATAGTTTTGATATCGCCTAAGGGAATTAGATAGAATAAAGTATCATGTGGACAAAGTCATGTAGGTAATATAATTATCTTTTGTATTGCACAATGATTGTAGGTACATCCGTATTCACAATTAAAATGCACAAGAGTAAACTGATTAGAATGGATTTATTTGAGATGATGCCACTGTCCATCTGTTGAATGCTAACATTCATTAGTCCCTAGTGATTTGAATAATTACCGTGCCAATAGAATTTCGATTCAATGAATAACGTAATCACGTGGAAATAACTTCAATAGTAGGTACCTATCCTCTGTTTACAAGATCAGCTGTTCCCAAACTTTTAAGGTAACAGAACTCTTAGCAAATTTCTTTAAATATGGAACCCCACATCAAATATTTGTATCTTAGCTGTAGTAGTAACCCTGGTGACCTGTCTACAGAACCCTTAGGTTCCGCTGAACTCAATGTAGGATTTGCTGTAGGTACTAACTAGGTAGTAGATATAGATCCTACTGCCTGAGTAGGATGTGAGAAGTCTCGATTTAATTCATAGTTTTCTGGGAGGGTTTATTTTTAGTCATTTAAAAATAAACCCTCCCAGATAACTATGAATGTAACTCAAGAATATTTTTGCTGGTTTAATAGGTATTTCATCATTGTTACCAAAAAGGAAGTTTCTATATAAATAGTTATAGGTACGACGAAACACGTAAATACTTGAAGTCTAACACTAGCTTTCGAGTGAGGCCTTTCAAAAATACGAGATTAATGGGTTCATGTTAAAATAATCGTGACATGTTTTCGTGTGGTTGCCGGGTTTCAATAGTGCCACTCCATGTCTTCCCGTGGATGTCGTAAGAGGCGTCTAAGGGAATAAGGGCTTGTAGTATTGTTAGGCGATGGGCTTGCAACCTGTCACTAATACACTGGTAAACATCTTAGCCTGATTGTGCAAAATGTGTTTACAGATTTATCAAGAAGTCTTTTTAGGGTAATTGGACAGAAATCTGTAGCTCTGCCTACCCCACTCTGGGAATAAAGGCGTGATGTTATGTATGTATGTATTTTCGTGTGCTATGCTAATATTTTCTATCACTCGACTTTGGTTTTGAGCAGTGTCGCGCTACTCGCGCTGTCTGTGATAGTCTTTATTATAAAAATAGGCACTTCATCATCTACATAATATTATTCCGACTGGGTTATCACCAAAGTTCACCTTTTATTTTATTTCAACCAATTTATTAAGTAAATGGTATGTCTTGACATGAATGGTATATTAATGCTTGATTAATTAATTTGCTTGTAAACGGAATCGGCTGGTACGGACTACATTGGTAAGTTAGTCGAGTAGTGAGTATGTATGTTGTATGTATGCAAACTATTTATTGCATAAACAAAAGATAACAAAGTAAAAAACGAAACAAGCACAAAGGCGAACTTATGCATGGGATCTCTTCCAGTTAACTTTGAGTATTTTAGTAACTAACCCCTGCTTCATAAGCGCACTAAAAACAAACCTAAATGTTTTTGTTAAAGTATGCTTTATCTCTGTCAGTCAGATGCAAATATCACAATCACAGATAAGGACGAAGCATATTTTAAGCATACTGTTATTTAGCTATTGTGCGTTTATGAATAAGAGGGTATGCAGGGTATGTATTTTCTTAATCTTGGGGTGATTCTCTCAACACAGCGCTGCGTCGATCTTATAGGTGAAGTTTTATCCGGCAAGCTTAAGAGGTCCCGTCGGAGCGTACAAAACACTTTTTAGCGCGTGCCTTCTTAATTAGGTAGCTTTATACGACACTGAACTCGACTCACTGCCTGCCGCAGTACTACTAGAATTTAGGGTTATTTAATTTGAGTTGGTTTAGGAAGATATTCCAAATTTGACATTCATAACATTATCATATACATGTGGGGCTGGACAAGTAAAACTCTTGTTTTTAAACCGTTATCTTTAATTAAAAAACACAATAGGGCAAATTACAAGGCGTCGTCGTAGTGCTGAGCTCTCGAATGGCCATCTTGGAAAAACCTTCCAACTTAAAAACAAAACATCCGTCTCTTTCACTCTCGTTCACACGTCTATCTTACTATCTCTGTTTCTCTGTCATACGTCATCTGTCAATCCGTTTCACGCATTCCTACAGTCGGCCGTCCTGAAAATCAAGTCTGGCCTCAGACTTTAACTTTACAGCTTAAGTTTTTAGTTAGTACTAATATCATCATAACAACTTATCTAACGAATTGTTTACACAGCTGGGTCGACAGATCTAACTTATTTGTAAAGTTAATACAACACGTCTTTATGTTTGGAGAATAGCAGATGCTCTCCGGACATCTTCAAAATAAACACAATAATACATCTTAGAAAAATAACAAGAATAACACAAAAATATTACAAACAGTAATGAGGTAAGGCACAATCAGTGCAAGAGGCACACTACTGCTACGTACCTCATTCCTCAGCGCAGGAGGGCCACCGTTTCATATGGTCACATGAGCTAGATGTGTTTCGGGGACCCTCAGTGGAGTCGTCAATCTTTTGTACATCGTAGCGGTCTTTTCCTTTAACCCTCACTACACGGTATGGCCCCAGGAATTTTGCTTTTAATTTCATTCCTACACCAAACTGGGTTCTCTTGATTGCGACTATGTCGCCCTCTTCATATTTGCTGCTTACTTTCCTCTTATTATTAAAGGTTCTTCTATTTTCCTCTTGGATTTTAAGGATTTGTTCCTTGGCTTTATTTCTACTTTGTTCTCGATTCAGCACGTAGCTATCTCTACGTTCCTGATCCAACAATTCATATATCTCTGTATCCTCCTTAAGTTTCATTTTCACACCTATGAGTAATTCAAATGGTGAGGTTTTGACGCTTCTTTGGAAAGTACTGTTTAAACATCTTTGGACATTGCTGACATGTTTGTACCATAGGGTAGGGTTGTCAATACACAGCTTTGTCAGTACGGATATAATGGTTCTATGCATACGTTCTACTTGCCCGTTTGCCCTAGGTACACCAGTGGTTATTTTGATGTGTTCGATACCTTCATTGTTACAGTACTCCTCGAACTCTCGGCTGGTGAATGCAGTACCTCGATCCGTTATTAGTCTTGAAGGATTTCCGAAACATTGCTGATGCACTTTCAGCTTGTCTAGGGTTTCTTTACTGGTGGTGCTCTTCACCGGGAACAACCATGTGAACTTTGTGAACCCATCTACCATGGTCAATATATGATTGTAGAGTTTCTTCGTGTCCGTCATAGGACCTATGTGATCCAAATGCAACGTGTACATAGGAATTTCGTCTTTATATATGGGGTGCAAAAATCCTTCTTGCTTGCCCTTTTTCCGTTCTGCTAACAAACATGGTATGCACGCGTTTATGTAGTCATCTACCTTCTTGGAGAGGTTCCTTATGAAATAGTCTTTATTGATCAACTGCAGCATCTTATGTTTCGAAAAATGGCCATTGTCGTGCGCTCTCTTTATAATCTCGCTGTCCATGCAGGATGGAATAACCAGATGCCTCTCAGTGCCTTTGTAGAGCAAACCATTTTCCAAAGTGTAATCTTGATATTCAGACCCATCATGTAACAGCTGTATGATTGCTTTCAGCCCTTCATCATTAGCCTGAGCAATTTTCATTCTCTCCTGAGTAGGAGTAATTCCTAGCATGGCCACATATGGATATCGGCTTAGTGCATCAACATGTTGCATCTTACTGCCTTCTCTATGATCTATATCAAAGTCATATTCTTGTAGTAGCAGGATCCATCTCGCCACACGCGTCGACATGACCAGGTCCTTCTTGTTTAGGGTCATCTGAAAAGCTTTGCAGTCGGTTATTATCTTAAAACGCCTACCATAAAGATAGCAACGAAACTTCTTTACTCCCTCTATTATCGCTAATGCCTCCAGTTCGTAACTTGTGTACCTACTTTCTGCCTCACTAGTCTTTCTACTTAGATAATGGACAGGGTGGAGCATCCCATCGTCCATACTTCGCTGCAATAAAATAGCTGAATATGCTTTACTGGACGCGTCGGTGTGCATTTCAGTTTGTAGATTGGGGTTAAATATCTTGAGAACAGGTTGACTAGCTAACCTCTTTTTCAATTCATTATATGCCCCCTTACATTGATCATTAAAGTCAAAAGCATTTTCTTTCTTTAATAAGTCTGTCAAAGGTTTGGCTATGAGTGCATAATCTTGTATATACTTGCGAAAGTAAGAGGTTAATCCTATAAAACTTTGCAGCTGTTTAATGTTAATAGGTTCTGGGAATCTTACCACAGCGTCCGTCTTTTCCTGTGAAGGGCGTATTTCTCCATCTTGTATAATATGCCCTAGGTACTCAACTCGTCTTTGTACCAGCTGTGACTTTTTCCAGTTGATATCGAGACCATACTGGGAAGCGACATTCATTACCTCCTCCAACCTTGAGACTGCTTCATCTTCAGTGACGGCTGGAATTATCAAATCATCTATGAAAATAATCACAACACCTCGTGCTACCAGGTCCCTGTAGATAATGTTTATAAATCGCGTGAAAACTTTAGGACAAATTGACAGCCCAAAAGGGGCTCGTAAAAACTCATACTGCCCTGACTGTGTCACAAATGCAGTGTATTTTACTGATTCTTCTGCCACAGGTAAATGAAAATAGCCGTTTTTCAAATCAAGAGTACTGAAAATTTTAGCCCCTGTTAGTTTATCAATGTGATCGTCAATCACAGGTAAAGGATATTCGTCCTTGACAATTTTGATGTTAAGCCTTCGATAGTCGACACAAACTCGAATGCTTCCATCCTTCTTTTTCACTAACACCACAGGCGAGGCATATTCAGAGTAGCTTACCTGGATGATCTTCTCTTCTAACCATTGGTTTACCTGCTTATCCACTGCTGCTTGTTCACAATGAGCCAACCTTCTAGGTCTTAGAGCCACTGGATGCTCATCCTTTAGCACAATATTGAGCTTGATTGGGGCCTCCTTCGTCTTTTGGGGTACATAGTTTTCCATCAACTTTTCCACAGCCTGTTGGACCGAAGTGCTTACCTCATTACCTACAACAGAATCAGAAACACATATTTGGTAGACCCACTTGGTTACCGGCTTCAAAATAACCTCATTACTACTCATACACATTACACAGTGACGTAAAAACTCTTGGCCTAATAACATACTAAAAGGCATAATGTCTCTATTAACTACGTAAAACTTAATGCCGTCGTAGCACTCCCCGTCAATTTCAATGTTCAATGTTATCACACCGGTACATTCCACTCGAGTCGCGCCTAGTCCGGATAGGTAAATGTCACTTTCATCGAGCTCCGGCGCTCCTATTTCGTCGTATAAGTCCGTAGATACTAAGTTCACATCACTTCCAGAGTCAACAAACGCTTTAATACTCTTTCCGCACACTAAAACACTCGTAGTTGGCTTATCGGGTTTGTTTACATTCATCGTACCGTTCCCACCATCGTTTGACAGATGACAGATGCCAGCTGACGCTCCGTCGTCCGCCATCTTGACATTCCTGCCTACATTGCCAACCTCATCACTCGAATCATCCATAGTGTAGTAATCGTCTTGAGTTTGAGCGAAAAAACTTCGTTTCTCGTTGCGACTAGTGGTGGCGCCACTGGTACCACTCGTCGATGTCGATGGTCTTGCTGTAGTCTGTGATGCCACCGGTGACTGGGTGCATTTTGAAGCAATATGGCCGAAATTATTGCATCTGAAACATTTCAAGCCCTTTTCTTTATGTGGACACTCCGCTGACGCATGATTTGTTTCCCCGCAGCTAAAACATCGTTGTATCTTCCGTTCAATGTGCTTCGGCTTGTTTTGCTCCTTTCTAGCATGTGTGACTTTAGTTTTCTCCTTGAACAACTCGTATAGCTTAAACTTTTCTTTTAAATCACTGTAGCTTGTTGCTCCGTACAGCAGTATTTTGTTCACTTCGTCGTCCTGTATGCCTTCTATAATATATTTTACGGCAACGTAATCCGGCATCTTGCCTCTTCTGCCTAATTCCTTCATTATCAACATGTAATCCATGCACGATTCTCCTGGCTTCTTACTTCGCGCACTCATCATTTCGTGGATGGTCTTTATATCCACAGAATCCGGAAACTCTTTACAAATATTAGTCTTAAGCTCTTCCCACGTTTTATAGGTTTTTTCAGCTCTCAACCATAGCGCCGCCGTTCCTGACAACGACTTTCGCGCCATAAGTAATTTCTGCACTGGGGTCCAGTTGAACACCTCCGCATTATCCTCCACGTCCTGTATCCACCTGGTCGCAGGGTATGTCTTGTCCTGTCCTGTGAATCTGGGGATAACTCCTTCTGTAAGGTGCAACCACGTGCCTTCGCCACCGTGGCGCTGTGTTTCACCAAACTCCTCGTCGTAGTCCGCCTGTCTAGATTTACGTCTTGCGTCCTTCGACGTTGACATCTTCGCGTTTTCGTGTACGTGTACGTCTTTACTTTACACGATAAACCGTCGTTTCCTCGTCTAACCACCACGTGCCACGTGAGGTTATTCGTTCACCGTCGTCGTTGATCCGAGACCTCCGTCGTATATAATTTTACTCAATCCCACTTCTGACACCAAAATTGTGGGGCTGGACAAGTAAAACTCTTGTTTTTAAACCGTTATCTTTAATTAAAAAACACAATAGGGCAAATTACAAGGCGTCGTCGTAGTGCTGAGCTCTCGAATGGCCATCTTGGAAAAACCTTCCAACTTAAAAACAAAACATCCGTCTCTTTCACTCTCGTTCACACGTCTATCTTACTATCTCTGTTTCTCTGTCATACGTCATCTGTCAATCCGTTTCACGCATTCCTACATACATACATAATGTCACGCCTTCATTCACAGAGTGGGGTAGGCAAGAGCTACAGAATTACCAAGAACTCTAAAAAAAGTTGTTAATAACTCTGTAACCACATTTTGCATCAGGCTAAGATGTTTATCAGTGTATTAGAGACAGGTTGCAAGCCCATCGCCAAACAAATACTACAAGCCTTTCTTCCCTTAGTCTCCTCTAACGACATCCACGGGAAGACATGGAGTGGCGCTATTCTAACCCGGCAACCACACGTATTATCATTTATCATGTTTGACATCGTTATAAGAACATTAAGTCATTAAAGCCGCCAGCACCCACCACCACGATACCACTTTAATACTATTATGCTGATCATTGCCAACTTGTTCAGAACGGTAAAATAGAGGGCTTATGATATACGTGTGTCGATACAATACGTAACTATTCCATCAATTAAAATCGACGTAGGTACTTTTATCACCGCCGTTCTGTTGGCTTCAACTTCTCCGTCACGCTCTATCGAAATAAAAGGAGCATTTTAAAATGTTATTTAACTACACTAAACCAATAATTAAACATTAAAAGTTGTTACCGTTTGTTAAACTAGTTAGACTGCTCGTATGATAACTGCAGTTTGTTATGTTATGTACGGTCACGAGCGTAAATAAGACCAATTTAAAAAAAAAAACTGCTTGAAGTCGTTCGTAACCGGAGTTACCAGTTAGTTAGTAGTTAGGAAACTCAGATTGACATTGGCCCTAAGGTGGGTCACAAATTTAAGTGTTTGACTGTACCTGTTACAGTACTGGGGGGTTATTAGGACCTAGCTCCAATTCGATTTAAATTCTCCCCTAGCGTCCTAAGTCCGAGGTCGGCCCAATAGGGGCGCCCTTAGGCATGCTAGTGTAAAGACCCTTTACCGCGCGGACTCCCATCAGGAGTCCACACTCTCTCCGGCGAAGTAGTCAAACCCATCAAAGGCAGAAGGTCCATCAAAAAAAAAAAGGACCTAGCTATACAGTTAATTTTACGGTGAGCGTAAAGGACAGAGCTATGGCATTGTATAGCTCTGTCCTTTTCTCTGAGCGTGAACAGAACTGCATAGTTATGTCATAATAACCCCCCTGGGCAGATAAGAAGTAAATCTTGACACATTGCACAACTATGAAGTTTCTGAATATTGGTTATGTTGACAACAGTAAAATAATGATGTCATTAAGTACCATTTTACTGCTGTCAGTACATCAGTATTCGGAAACTTGTGATTAAAAAGTTTTTCTCTTTGTCATAAAAGGTAGCCATATACCTACTTCAAATGGTTAATTATCAAAAAGGGGTCTAACAAGCCATAACATTGTAGGCGCCTTGGTCCATACTGTAAGCCTATAATTGTAATTATAATAATAAATAAATAAATAAATAAATAAATATAGTTTTATTTAAGGCCAAGCCACACCGGCTGCGTCCGCGTGCCACGCACGTACGCTTTTGCGTTCCACTGCGTTGTACCTATCAATCCTCATACAACATGTCAACTATACAACGCAATGGAACGCGAACGTGTACGTGCGAATCACGCGCACTTAGCTGGTGTGCCGAAGCCTTTAGTACGTATGTTTATAAAATTCACTCTTTTAGTGATGATATTAGGAGAAAACTGGACTTATTCGACTTTGTCGTAGGCACATCTTGCTTCTACTTCGCAATCATATTGCTCAAATTATGGTAGCTCTTACTGTATAACCGCAACCAAATGATTACGATATAGACGCAGGGGTACAACCATATCGAATGCTAGGTTAAAAACCAAAAGTATCAAGTCGAAGTCTAAATCCAGTGATCTCTTAATGGGTGATAGAATAACAGACGTTCAAAATTCAAAAAATTCAAAATCATTTATTGCGTTCATTTATTTATCAAAGCTATGTCTTAATGAAAACTGAATTGTTTATCAAAACCGAACCGAACTAGGTTAAACGCCCGGCTTTACTCGTTTTAAGTAAACGGAAACTAGTAAACGGTACACGTGGTTATTCATACACAGAACGCTAGGGTTGTCACCTTGTGAGTTTATCGTTTTAGCCAAAAAAATATGCGATATCATAAAGGCGTTATGTTATCAAACCCAAAAGGAGGGCTCGCTCGTAGGTAAAATGGCTGCATAAATTGACTTTAAAGTTACTCATTTGCCGTCCGTGATATTCAAAAATCGAACCCACGTTCGGTATTCGCTAAGGCTGTACTTGTTAGTTAGTACTTTATACCCCGTATGGTTGCCGGGTTAGAATAGTGCCACTCCGTGCCTTAATAAGAGCCTGTAGTACCTACTGTTAGGCGACGGTCTTGCAACCTGTCACTAAAACACTGGAAAACTTCTTGGCCTGATTATGCAAAATATTATAAAAGCTCATCAAGTGCGAGTCGGACTCGCGCACCGAGGGTTCCGTACAAACTTATAAAAATGTTAAATTGTATTGAGGGACGAACTTGACTTTGCCGTTGAAAAACTGTTGTCTCCATTCATCGACATAGTTCGCGAATAGTTTACCAACGGAATAAAAGTTTGCAATCGTACATTTTTTTTTTGTGGTGTAGCTAAAAGTGTACGGTTTTCGCATATTTTCCTTTATTTGTGCTATAAGACGTTGCTTCGTACCAAATTTCAGGATTCTAGATCGATTGGAAGAGTACCCTTTAGGTTTTGAATTCCTTGCGAGTTTCGAAAATTTGCGGCATAAACGGCTGTATCTTTTGATTGCGTTGGCTTAGAAGTTTGATTTTTTCACAGCTCCATGGAACAGTAGACCTGAGTATTTGATATAAATTTCAGCTTGATACCTCCACGCGTTCCTGAGATAAAAAGGTCTTGACAGACAGACGGACGGACGGACTTCCGCTTTTTCCTTTCGAGGTGCGGAACCCTAAAAAGTACTCTTAGAGTTGTTGGTATTTCTGTAGCTCTGCCTACCCCACTCTGTGAATGAAGGCGTGATGTTATGTATGCATGTAGTACTCTATACCATAGACAATGTTTTGAACGTCTGCCAGCCCTGCGAATAACGAGTCTATACGAGTTTATTACGTTATACGCCATAAAACTATACATTCTTATGATTTAGAACCGTGAGTCGTGAGTCCGGTCAACTACCCCTGACTATGTCTAGTACAGACAAAGAGAAATAGTACGCGTGCAATAGATACAATATCTATATCTATCTCGAAAACCGTGCGACTTTTACTAGACCTATTTTAGCTTTTTCATAACGTCCTAAGTGCCGTCTATCCGTAGTTCAAGGATTATCCACTCATTACCTAACACCCTGTATAAATCATCCAAGATGATGTATATACCTAAACATTTTATTTTGCCGACTGTACTTTTCTTGCAAAGTCATTTACTGTTTGTCAAAACCAACGTAATTAGTCAAAACTCGATGGGTAAACTTTAAGTATCGCCACGTTCGGACTCCAGCATAAGCAACATATTGTGATCAAAATATTGCACTATCATGAGTGCCATGCGATATAGGTATGCATGTAAAATTTCAGTTCAATCGAAAACCGGGAAGTGGGTCAAATCCTTCAAATTTAACTTGAATGATTTAATTACAGACCCCGGGACAGGTGAAACGAAATAAAAGCTTGTAATTAAGTGGATTAGACACTCCTATACTACTTAAAAGTTAATATTAAACGTTACCAAGAATTTATGAAACATATTCCATTTGGCGACTTAATAGAGATAAATTCCCTCAATGACGGACGTCCTTAGCACCCTCTCTCGTCCTCCAGACGGCTTATCTGTGCCCTCTTTAGACCTTAGCTTATAGCTATCAAGCCTAAGGGCCGTTTATTATTATAATTATACCCGTTTAATTTAAAAACTGTTGTAGTTGAAAGGGCGGACGTACGTATTTATAATGGCCGAATAAATTTACAGTTTTTAAAGGTTACACTACATTTCAGATTTGTTTCTTTGGCTAGTAAATTGTTTATTGGCGAAGTCTTGAGCTGTACAGATTTTGATTTACAAATTACCTAGCTACAGTATATTTATTTATAAAAATACTCGTAAGGTGATTTCTTCGGTGGTTTAACCGCCGCCAAAATCGTTACCGTTTCGGTGTTAAAAAATACTTATGCTACTGTCACGTAATGAAGACTCTTGTAACACGAGTTGCAAAGTGTTTTCGAATGCCTACGAGAAAACTATGTTTATAAAAATGCTATAGTAATCATTATAACTGTTATCACTGTCACAGCGCTTATAATAAAACGATTATCACCACGACAACGGTTACCATGGATAAGATTGTCATCTTTGGCTGATAATGATAAGATAGTGAGTTTTGTGAGGTAGAACTTTTTTTTTTTTCGATTGCACATTTTTTTTCTGGGATACGAGCACCCAGGCCAACTTGTAAGTGGGATCTGAAACCCATAGACATTTGAATTCTCAAGACTGTAATCCTAAGATTTCAAAGCGTTTATGTTGCGTTATGCGTACGAGTATATGCTAGTAATTTAACCGGTTGTCTTATACCCACACCGGAACACCACAATGCATAAGCTGCTTGGAGGCGGGTTAATGGATAAGATGGTGGTAGGGATCTGGACTGCACAAGATCCTACCACCACTGGCTAACTATTGAATAAATAAATATCCGGGGATTATGTCACACAAATTGACCTTAGTCCCAATCTAAGCTCTTAGCTTGTAATATGGGTACTAGACAACGATAAACATAACAATACGATAAATACATAGAAAACGTCCAAGACTCAGGAACAAATAGTCGCGCTCATCACACAAATATCTACCCTTGCCAGTATTTCAACCCGGGACCCACTAGCTACGTAGGCAGGGTCACTACCAACTAGGCTAACGTTTCAATTCGAACACACATTTATAAACGCAAACGCCTAAGCTTTAGCTATACCCCAGGTGGTATTCTTACCCCGCGTAAACCTGTTAGCCGTTCGGAGACCCACTTCGCACCGGTTCTGAAACTGGGACACCGCACAATGCGCCGGCGTCGCTCCCAGAATCGCGGACCGCTTTGTGTCCCGTGACGTGTGCACACAATGCCTAGTGGGTTAGTTTGGTCTGGACATTGTTGGGAGTTCTTAAAGTCGCTGGAGACAATTAAAAAGGAGCTTTTTGTGTTATTGTCTGGGAATTTTGTATAAGTTGACTATATATACGTAGCGTTGTACTGTTTGGCGCGTCACACACGGAGCTATACTATTATAATATTACTAGCTGTTTTCCATGGCTCCGTCCGCGTAGAACTCGTTTATCGCTATTCCCTCAGGAACCGTCCAATTTTTCGGGATAAGAAGTATCCTATGTCCTTCTCCGGGACTCAAAAGTAACTCCATCCATACCAAATTGCATTGCATCTTTGTAAAAGCGTATAACAAACAGAAAGACAGACAGAGTTACTTTCACATTAATAATGTTAGTATAGTATAGATAGCAATGCATCTTAAGATATATTTTCCGTGTTATTTGACATATTCCTCACACGCAGCTATAAGATAGATTTGAACAAAGAACCATACATACATACCTACATTCAAAAAGGTTAAAACTACTCTCTTTCGGGAGTCTAGTAATAGCAAACTCTTTCGTTAAGCTAATCAATAATATGCAGTCGGGCCAACGACCGTCTTAAACAGCCGATCGATTTCCCCCATTTTTTATTGATACATATCGATTAGCAAACAGTAATTCTACAGTGCCGTTGCCAAATGTCGTGTAACACTTGTTAATTAATTGTTCAAGACTAGTTTTTTAACATCCGTCGAATTAGGCCGAACCGGTTCTTTAGGTGCGACGCGTTGGCAGTTAGTTAATTAATTTAATATTTAAAGAAGTAATGGTGCATGACTGTGTCTTTATTTGTCTCGTTAAATACTGGAGACGATTGTACTTGCTCATGGTATGTGGTGAACCTTTATTGCATCTGACTCTGACCTTGCGTTTTTATTTGGAAATGGCACAGTATTAGCACTGGTTCATCCCTAAACAAAGGTAAATCGCGCGGCTTGCATGTGTGCGTGCCTCAACTGTTAGCGCCGCGAGCCACCACAACCAAACTCAGCAGGGCGGACCGAGCCGGTTTAGTCCGGACAGTACCGTCGCCGCATAAAGTATCGAGAAACCAACCCTAGTGCCCTAGTGGCAATGGGCAACAGAAACTCCTAATAGGCCGCCGACGACAATTTGTTCTCTATTTATACTTTGGAAGTGGCAACCTTATAATGGACCTTGATTTCTTACTACTATTAAAGCTTTCTTACACTAACTGCTTATATTATGTTTCGGAACTACACATATTATCTACTTTTCAATCTGTATAATTTCTTTTTGATATTTGGAGTAATTTAACACATGGAGACCGCTGGGATTACCGACCAACGTTTCATAGAATCTGATAGATTCTATGAAACGTTGGTCGGAAATACCGCACCAAACTCACCGAAAGCTAATATACAAGGTGTATTTGACCATGGGGCTTTAAATGTAGGGGTCGATTCTACTCCTCAAATGCTACATCTTTTGTTCTACGACTTAGAAAATAACTTAATTTACAGTAAGTTATAGGTGATCAAACTTTCAAACTTTACTAGTAAAAGAGTCTTGATATTTTCAGGAAATCCTGAACGCTGATGTCGCTGATTACGTAACTTCTTCCTGCGGCATCAGGAAATTTGTGTAAAAGTTGAAAATTCTGTGATTCTTAAAACTGAACCGTTTTGTACACTTAGTGTAGTAGTGTTGTAACGTACAAATGATTACATAATTGTATTAAAATCGCTAGTTTGACCGAAACCCAGCGTCGATTGCATAACCCCAGTTGGGGTGCCAACAGGGGTGCGATATCGATCAGTCGGCTGAAGGTTAGGGTTACATTACGTTTCGGTACCAGTTGCGTCACTGTCAAAGTTTTCCAATCTTTAAATTATCGATTATGTGAACGATTAAGCGAGAAAAACGTCGACATTATGATTTTGTATTTGAAAATGGAACATAAATAGTTGCCAGGAAAATCTTAAGTCAGATCACAAGAAAATACAATGATTTTAAGTTCTCACATTAATATTGAATTGACATTTTTTTTTGTTAGTAGGTATTTGTAACATTTTATTTCAAACACAGGCCATATACTAGTAATGTTAGAACTTACTAGATACTTGCCGTCGGAATTTTACTACAAATTACTTAGTCCATTAGAGAAACATGCTTCAATTGATCCCAATAAATAGATATACGGTGTTCCTGTCTATTGCCTAACTGAACTTCCATTTATCTTTACCGATTAAGATTACCCTGAAATATATTGGCCACGTTTCTGTAAATGCGCCGAAGTCATTTATCTTCGTTACGTACAGTCGGCTGCAAAAGTAGCTGACCTTGCAGGTTGGTTGAAAAGATCTTTACTCACTCTTATGCTCTTTAAAATAGAGTCTTTTATAACAATTTTTGACATCGTCCGCTTAGTTGAAACCTTAACTAAACCGGAGCCTACGTATGCTAGCGTAGCCTTAATCGGAACAGATGATGAGGACATCGTCAACGTAAACATCAATAATTTTTGCATCATGTGTATAGTGACTAGCAACCAGGGCCTCTATTCAGGTGCGTTAAAACGATATCGTGTTTGACACGTTTAAGAATCGTTTATGTCACAGTCGCCATTATTGTAAATGACATAAGAGTTATCAAAACGTTGACAATACGGAAACAGGTCAAAAACGATATCGTTATAACCTTGTAGAATTCCAGCCCAGAGCGGCTTCTCTTCTTCTATTCTATGTTAAGTATTATCTCGCTATCGTTGCAAACTAGAAAAGGATATACGAGCGACAAACGAGTCGCGGACAGCTTGTGTTAGCCGTCATGGCCACCATATTACAAGGTGACGATAAGTGGTCGCGGGCCTCGGGAACAAATGCATAGTTGTTTTATCACCGCTTTGACATCTTTAAGCATTTGTTTGTCGCTTCCTCTGATGTGAAAGTCGTTGGCAGACCAATAGGTGCAGTAGAAATTGTATGAACCCTCTCTTCTTAAGAAAAGGTCTGGATGACTACGAAGCACTAACTTTGGGAACGATCCCTTACCCTCTTCATTCGAGAGTAAATCGAGTAAAGGATGAAGATAACGTCTCTTCGAACTTCGATTTCGTCCACCAGAGGAACGTTATGAAAGCCTGTTGGTAACTCACAAAACAAATAAGAATCATTTAATGTCATTTAATGATAGGTATTGTATTGGTGGTAGAACCTTGTGCTGGGTCGATAACACCATGGTACAATTTGTACCCACTAACCTACTGCCAAACAGAATTGTTCGTTCGCACTTATTCATTTAAATAATAATATTAAATAAATAAATATCAGGGGACAATCTCATACAAATTGACCTAGTCCCAAACTAAGCTCTAGGCTTGTACTATGGGTACTAGACAACGATAAACATACTTATATAGAGAAATACATACTTAAGTACATAGAAAACATCCAAGACTCGGGAACAAATATTCGCGCTCATCACACAAATATTTGCCCTTACCGGGATTTGAACCCGGGTCCGCTGGCTCCGGAGGCAGGGTCACTCCCAACTAGGCCTTTATTTTTATTTATTTAATAAATATACAAACAAATTGATAGCCAGCAAATGTATAACAGTCGTTCCATTTTATTCCTCAGAGTTGGCAACGCATTTGCCATTTCTGATGTGAGCCGTATGTAACCTTCGTGCCATAATAGTTCGCTTCTGTCAAGAACTGTCACAGTGTCGAAAAATTGCTTATTCATCCCTAAGGAGAAAATAAGAAATGCCTCGAACGGCTCCATATTCGTATTGCGAGTTTACGACGGGTCGGGGAAATATTAAGTTCGTTTGAACGTATCTAGGCATCATGACATGATATGAGATGCATTTTTCAAAGAACTGAATATTGACATTCCTATAGTTGCAGGCTTTGCAGCTATATTAAAACTATCTTACTGGCCGGAGCGAATAAAATTAAATATGGAAGCCTTGTTGTAAATATTTTCTATTGGAGTCCTCATTATTTTTCTATATACTATTATTATAAACGTAAAAGTAACTCTGTCGGTGTGTGTTTGGTTTCCAGTGGTATCTTTTTCATTTCTTTCCTGTCTCCAGTTAAGCTTCGCAATATTTTTCATTTCTGAATTATTTACTTTATATTTGACATTTCTAACTCGATCTTAAGTGCCAAGAGACTCCTTTTCGAAAAGCCTTCACCATTGTCACAATTGAGGGATAATGTCTCACTCGTGACTGGAAACCCGATCGATTTACTTTCAATTGGATTAAGGTAATACAATCCGTGTCGAAAGGGCACGGGTCAACGCTCTGTTTAACGTGTTTTTAGTGCCACTGATTTGGATATATCATGACATGGGCTAGTCTGTTTTGGTGCCATGTGCTTTTGCGTGTAAATCATTTAGCCAGTTTTTATTAGCTGATAAATGTTTTGTTAGGAAGTAGTTTTGTACGCGTTTCTTTTTATCTGAACTTGGGCATTGTCCAATTTTCTTGGGTACATACATCTATTAATCACGCCTTCATTCCCAGAGTGGAGTAGGCAGAGCTACAGAAATACCAACAACTCTAAGAAGACTTGTTGATAATTCTGTAACCACGTTTTGCACAATCAGGCCAAGATTTTTACCAGTGTATTAGTGACAAGTTGCAAGCCCATCGCCTAACAATACTAAAAGCCCTGATTCCCTTAGTCGCCTCTTACAACATCCATGGGACCACATGTAGTGGCACTATTCTAACCCGGCAACCATACGGACACAATTTCTTCGGTAATACGGCATTATTGCTTTTAATGCTTATTTACGGTATTATTGTAGGTAATTGGCATCTGAGACATATTATTGTAGGTAATTGGAAGAAACATTTGCACATAGTTATTTGCATTAAATACTAAAATTTCAAGACTGACTGGCCTGATTACTCGTGAGCCTTGTTCTTGCCATAAAAAAAGAAAAAGAACTGAATCCTAACCGCCGTACTCAAGAGACATTTTAGAGGGAATTAACTCGTTCCTTTTTACATGGATCAAATCTTGCAAGGAACTTTTGTACCACTTCCCGAGAACCGATCGAGCAGAAATTTAGTATACCTACGTAACTTCGATGACGATACAATAATATGGCGTCATCGAGCTGGTCTGATGACGGAGCCGGAAGTTGGTGACAGGATCTCCGCTATACTTAAAGTAGACTCACCGTGTTGGGTTGGGACTCATTAGGATCGTCTCGATAAGCAGTAAATGATTTTGCAAAAAAAGTACAAGAGCATGTCCCGAAAATGAAATTTTTGACAGAAACTTTTCAAACGTGTATGAGCTATCGCACCTTGGGATAAATAATCCTCATTAACCCTGTGTCGGCCGCCAACTCAGAGTCCTAAGATAGAACACCAAAGATTAACCTTTAACCTGTCGCCGAGCAGCAGTGTTCGCATTGTTGTGTGGGAATAAGATAAAAGGTGAAATTACTTGCCAGTCTCATTTTTGACACTGTAAAATTACTATTATTATGGGTTTATTGTGATCTCCATAGAAATAAATCTTATCTTCCTTGCCCGTTTCTATTTTAGCGTGCTCTTGTAGTTTATCGCCTACATATACGTACATGAAGCTCTAGAAAGTCCTGTATGCTAAGCGGAGCAATCGACAACAGATAATAGCGTATAATAACAGCGTTCTAGAGAATGATAAACGCTGACTCTTTGTAGTCGCCGATGAATGCTCTTTGTGTGAACGAGATCGGTGCATTATCTACGGTTATTCTTACAAAAGGACGGGTGTTGGGGCCGATTCTACTTGATACATAATGCGACACGTGCCAGGAAAAACAAGGTATACCTACGACGGGTCGATTCAATTCACTTTTATACAAGACTAGCTGTTGCCCTCGACTCCGTCTGCGTAGAAATCATTTAATGGGTAAAGACCAAGAAGTTGTTCACGCTAACTCACTCAATTAAATTTTCTATGAAACTTTTCCGTTGTGACACGAAAATTAGCCATACATCTGTAGGGATAATTTGCGTGTCACAACGGAACTTTTTTTCACTTTTGTTGTTTGTATGGTTAACTACGCTTAACTATGGTCCAACTATTTGGTCCTTACCCTACTGCCCTGCTAACAGAAAAGGCAGTATCTCAAATTCTATGGTCAAAGCAGATGCAATCATATCTTTTTCGCTATAAGGTTGCATTTGCTACAGGAGTTTTGTCTCATATACTGCCTTTTGTGTTAGCAGGGCAGCCTAATGCTATTTCCGGGATAAAAGTAGGTATCCTATGTCATTCCCCGGGACTACAGTTATCTCCATACCAAATTTCATCTTAATTGTGGTTCGAGTTTAACCGAGACATTTATTCCTTTTAACTGTTAGTTAGACGATCGGCTCACCATAATCCACGTACTTTTAAAGTTTTTTTTTTTTTTTTTTTTGTGTGTTTCTGCATAGCTGGAACACTCCGATCCGTCGCTTGCCATTCGACGTTTACGTGCGCGCCATAAAACCACGCTCATCTTTGCTTCCGAGAGAAAGTAAGAATTTTCAGGGTGTTTTCTCGTTAGAAAATGGGAAAACACAAGAGGAAACATAAGGATGACGAGTTATATTATTTATTCAAAAAATTCGCGAAGAGAATGAGAAGAAATTCGTCAAGTGACGACAGTGATATTAACGAGGAACAACGTGAGACACGTGGGATCGAAGGTAAAAGCCCCTTTTCCTTGTTTAATTCCACTTGTATATTCAACTGATCCTTTTTTTGACATCACGGGTGTGATCGTAACCTTCAACGGAGAATTTTCCCGTGATTTGACCCGCGTGGAGGACATAACCTCTCTTGTGGTCTTTTCCGTAATGGAACGCTGAGGTCCGTGAATCGACTCGTGTGGTAGTAATACTCGTGTGGTCCATTCCGAGTTACCTTAATCTCTGTAAAATTTGAGCTGTGACAAAAGGAAATTATGGTAGAATGCCTTTTCAGCTATTGAATTTGATTCATAATACTCCTTTTTCAGAACTGGATATCATTTCAAATGATCCAGTCACCCAAATCTCGTATGATGCCGCTGAGCCGGATGAAAACGTCGACCCAGAGGGTCAAGAAATTACAGCAGTGCCGCTAGATGTGGACATTTTAGAGTTACTCGGAGAAGATCCCAATGAAAATAAAAAATATGCCGAACCTATTCACAAGGATATTGCTACACGCTGGGGTCATATAGTCAAGTCTGGCCTTGAAAAAGATAACAAGACTGATCTATGTAAAGCATACCCAATTCCGGGGAATTGTCTCTTTTTGGAGGCTCCGCTACTTAATCCAGAGATCAAGGCGGCCATATCTGAACCAGTGTATAAAAGAGATCGAGCTTTGCTCAACCAACAAACCATCTTGGGACAGGTGGCAGGCTGCTTTGGAAAAGCTCTTGACATTTTGATTCAGAAAAAAGAATGCAAAGATGTCACCAAGATTGTCAGTGATGCAGGGCGCATGATTTGTGAAATATTTCACACAGAGTCTACATCACGGCGCAGTTTACTACAATTTGCTCTCAACAAGTCTACTAAGGATATTGTTTGCCAAACTACAGTAGGAAAATACATATTTGGAGATAACTTACATGAAGATTTAAAAGCGGGAAAGGCCATTTTTCAAAAACAGGCACAGAGATAAAGTTCTCCCGTCCACAAACAGTGAAACCCTACGCAAAGCCTGTCCCTTTAAACTACCGGGGCCCGCCTCGGAGGTACCAGTCGGCCCAGCAGACGCCGAGCGCGGGCAAGTCGTCAAGCTACAGGCACAAGCCAGCAGCAGCTTCGCAACGCCGAGCTGCTCCTACACGCCAGCCGAGTTACGGCCACAAGAAGTCATAGAGGTAAGCTCGCTATCCAAATGTTATGATAGTTGGCTTTCCATTACAAATAATAAAACTGTACTGACGTGGATCAAAGGTTATAAAATACCCTTTAGGTTCTTACCACACCAAGGTTCACCACCTTTAAACATATTGAGAGGGAAAGAGGCTACTGACATGCAAAATGCTATATCTCATCTTCTAGATATTAATGCCATAAGTGAGTGTCAGCCATGTCGAAACCAATACCTATCACACATATTCTTAACTCCAAAATCGAATGGCGATATGCGCTTTATTCTTAACCTTAAAAGGCTAAATAAATATATACAGACATCACACTTCAAACTCGAAGATATTAGGACTGCCACCAAGTTAATAACAAGTAACTGTTTGATGGCTAAAATAGACTTAAAAGAAGCCTACTTTTCATTGTCTATTCATAATCATTCCAAAAAATACTTACGTTTCAAATGGCATGATAAATTGTATGAATTTAATGTGCTTCCTTTCGGACTTTGTACTGCTCCTTTTGTATTCACTAAAGTAATGAAACCAGTACTTGAACATCTTCGAGTTCAGGGAATAACATGCACAATATACTTAGATGATATTCTCCTATTTTTTGACACTCAATTTGAGGCAGAACGAGGCATAAAAAAAAAATCATGTACTTTGTTTGAACATCTAGGTTTCACAATAAATTTTGACAAATGTGCTCTTACTCCTTCAAACTCTTGTCAGTACCTCGGCTTTATATTAAATTCATCAAAGATGAGATTAGAATTACCTACTGAAAAACGTAGAAAAATCAAAGAGGAACTACTTACTTTCTACAATATAAATAATTGCAAAATTAGAGACTTTGCGCATTTGCTGGGTCTCCTTACATCAGTCTGCCCTGCCATTAAGTATGGTATGGTGTACACAAAGGCTTCAGAAAGAGTTAAATATCTTAATTTATTAAACAACAATAATTATAACAAGAATATGAAATTGCCCTTAACACTCAAAACTGACCTTTTATGGTGGATAACTCACATAGATTCCTCATGTAATGAAATCAGATCATATACATATGATTTAGAAATATTTTCTGACGCTTCTCTTACCGGTTGGGGCACAGCATGCAATAATAATTCAACCGGGGGTTCTTGGTCAATCAGTGAACAAAAACATCATATTAATTACCTAGAATTACTTGCAGCATTTATTGGGCTAAAAACATATGCTTTGAACTGTAGGAACAGCCAAGTACTCCTTAGGATTGATAACACTACAGCCATATCGTATATTAATCGCATGGGAGGAGTCCAATTTCCCCACCTTAGTGCTTTAGCAAAAGATATATGGCAGTGGTGCGAAAATAAAAATATTTACATCTTTGCATCATATATACAATCCAAAGAAAATTACTTGGCTGATGCAGAGTCAAGGAAATCACAATCTTGTATTGAATTTGAATTGGCAGACAGTGCATACAATAAGATTATAAAATGTTTTAGTAAACCACATATAGACCTTTTTGCTAGTAGAGTAAACAAAAAATGTGATTTATTTATTTCATATAAACCAGACCCAGATGCATTTGCAATAGATGCTTTTACAGTTAATTGGTTCCAATATTTCTTCTATGCTTTTCCTCCTTTCTCAATGTTGCTTAAAACTCTTAAAAAGATTGTTGATGAGAAGGCTACTGGTATAGTAGTCGCACCTCACTGGCCAACACAGCCTTGGTACACTTTATATGAAAAATTACTTGTGTCTAAACCAATCTTTTTCCCACCTAATATATCACTGTTAACATCTGTTAACAGCCAGCCACATCCACTTCACGAGCGCCTTTCCCTGGTTGCAGGCATCTTATCAGGCAAGCGCTAGGAAGCAGGGGTGTGCCTGATGCGTCGGTAGAAGTAATGATTGCTTCGCTAGCAGATAATACTATATTGCAATACAATACGTGCCTAAAATCATGGTGGTCACACTGCCAAGAAAATAATTTGAATTGTTATAACGCTACTATCCCAGATATTATACAATTTTTAACCACATTGTTTAACAATGGTTCGAAATATGGGAGCCTAAACTCTACTCGGTCAGCATTATCTTTAATAATTGGACCTCATATAGGTTCTAACGAATTAGTCAAAAGATTTTTCAAGGGAGTTTTTAGGCTAAGACCTACAACCCCTAAATATAATGTAACATGGGATCCTAGCATTGTTTTAGATTTTCTAAGTAAATTGTACCCTAATTCTGAGATCTCACTAGAGTTATTATCCAAAAAATTAGCAACTATTTTAGCTCTTATAACAGCACACAGGGTACAAACTTTAAGCTTAATTAAGTTAGAAAATGTATGTTTCTCAGATGATAAGATTATAATTAAAATAAATGATCTCATTAAAACCTCCAGAGTTGGAGCGATGCAACCTGCTTTAGTGTTACCCTACTTTACCCAAAGGCCTGAGATTTGTGCAGCAAAAACATTAAATGATTACTTGAAGAGAACAGAAAACTTACGTGACAATAATATTGGAAAACTTTTTATTACTTTTAGAAGGCCATATACAGTAATATCATCTCAAACAATTAGTCGTTGGATAAAGGATATTTTAAATAAAAGTGGAATAGATACTTCCATTTTCTCTTCACACAGCACGCGACATGCTGCTTCATCAAAGGCAAGTGTTATGGGTCTAAATGTTGATTTAATCAGAAAAACCGCAGGTTGGGGCCCCAACTCAGCAGTATTTGCACAATTTTATAATAAGCCTATAGTACAATCAGGTTCTATGTTTGCCGAAACTGTATGTGATTTAAATGAATAAGAGGTTATTCAAGTATTATTATTTTATTAACGTTAGAATTACGCTATTTAATTTTGACTGATAAGAATTATTTGAGAATATGTATAATTTAATTTACGAATAAATGCTTTTCCTATTTCATGACTGTATGCTTTAAACATCTAACAGTTAAAAGGAATAAATGTCTCGGTTAAACTCGAACCACAATTAATAATCAAACGAACTTACCCAGTTGTGAAGTTCGATGATAATTGTGGGAGAGTTTAACCGAGACATTAGCACTCCCGCCCTTACCCGTGGGATTTTATCCTTCCCCTAGTTTACAGGTCCTGAAATATCGTCTTTAAACTGAATGACAAGCGACGGATCGGAGTGTTCCAGCTATGCAGAAACACACAAAAAAAAAAAAAAAAAAAACTTTAAAAGTACGTGGATTATGGTGAGCCGATCGTCTAACTAACAGTTAAAAGGAATAAATGTCTCGGTTAAACTCTCCCACAATTATCATCGAACTTCACAACTGGGTAAGTTCGTTTGATTATTAATAATGTTCTGCTGTTTATCCGTGAACAAACAGACAGACAGAAAAAAGACAGTTACCTTCACATTTATAATATTAGCATGGACTAGCGACCCGCTCTCACTTCGCTTTGTTTTATGTGAGTTTTTTGTAACATCCAACTGTAACTGTGTGATGTACGAGTAGGTACGCGCATGTTTTATATTTGTGTTATGGATCTGTAATATCTCCCTGTATGCTTCATCAGTTTTATCACTATTCCCTGGGTAACAGTGTTGTTTTTCTTTTGTTAAACAACTGTTTTTTTTACATTATTGTATTTTCCGATAAAATAATGCACGATCATCGTTTCGTGCCCTGAATCAATACAAAATCGAAAGTGTTACATAATTCATCACGCATGCGTTTCGGCCATTTGTCACAGAGAAGTTATAAGGGCGACGGCAAGTTTATCTCGTTGCGTCTGTGGAATAACAAATAACTAGTGAAAGGACAGCCATTACATGTCTATCTTGTTGGTATTCCAATTTATATCGTATTACTAGCTTAATATAACGCAGTTTTGAATAGTAAGGCACATGGACATATAGTATCTATAATGTTAACATTCGACCAAAACTTATTCAACGCAACGGACAAAATGAAAAAATATTTTTATAAAGAAAATATTCAAGGCTTGCTTTGTTACTTACTGAACTTTATTTAAGTCACCAGGTGCTTATCGTGACGTTAAGAATAGCGGTGATCCTGTTGCCGCTTTCGAAATCTTTCATCAGAAAAGTTTCTTAGTTAAGTAGGTATCATAATAATATTGGATTGTCATCCAGTTTTTTTCAAGCGTGTAAGTTGCCAGCTCATAGGTTACCCGTCTCAATCGTCTCATAGATCGAACTGTTCTAATTCGCGATTTCGAAATTTTAGTTCAATTCCAGTTGAATTATTTCATAATTTAGGTACAGTCAACAGCAAAAACGATGTCATTTTAGTACTTTATCGCACTAACAAAGTAGTCAAAGGGAGAAGGTACTAAAATGATCATCTATTTTTGATGTTGACTATACCTACTTAACAAACCCTAGATGACTTCTGATTGCAGTTATTTCTACGAATCTTATCAAAGAACCAACACTGAATACAGGCTTTTAGTAAAAGCCGTGCTGATTGACAGAATGACTGATAATAACAGAATGCATACCTATAACCTCTCTTTTTTTGGGGTTTAAGCAGCGTAACTTACGTATGTTAGTTCCCTTTTGACTTGAATGGGCATATTTATGTAAAATAACCCGTGGGATGTCGGGCAAGCCGTTACGAAAACAATGCGAAGCGACTGGTTTCCGCAGAATTACTCCAATTCGACACTCATTGGGGCACTGTACCGTTAATGTGGAGACTTTAGCGCTGTTTGTTTAATATTGTACTGGCGTTTACCCGCGTAGAACTTGTGCTACGTTATTCCTGTGGAAACCTTCGCCTTTTGCTTTCTATTTGGCTTTATATAATTATCTCAATGTACTCGTCCTACCGTAACAGTATCCAGCCGTTGCGTCTTATAAAGACAAACCTTACACATAATAGGCTAGCTAAATGGAAGTAGGGTTGATGAGTTAGCATTCCACGACTTTACTCTTAAAGAACTTCCGTGGGTCGTGACCCCGAGTTAAGAAGACCCTTTATAACCTGACCACGAATTTTGGCGTGAAAAGTGCTTTTTCATGAGGAAGTTGCCATTTTAAGTCAATAAAGGTGCATTTTAGAGTTCTGAAACTGTTTAGTAAATAAGACATGAAATATTGAATGGGCTTTATTACCACTTGGCTTACTGCTTTACATCCCCAATAAAGATAACTATCACATAATTTATAGAAAAGTAGCGCTACTTATGAAATAACTTGTATTATCGCGTGCGCCGGCGCAACCGTGTCTAATTGCTGTGAGCACGTGGCCGGGAATGCATGGTGCGGTCGCAAACTCCTCGGATTCTAGGGTTCCGCATCGCTATAGCAAAGACTGGTAAGACTGATGTTTTCGATATTGGTGACCACGTCTGGGGTCAGCGACGGTAGTTGTTTTGTTATTGGCGTATTCTTTAATTTGATTGACACAGGAAATTTTCTAGAATTAAAAAACCTTTTATTTCATCTCAATAGAGCTCATACGAGGCGAGATATTGCACTTGGTTCCGATAGCGTTGACAGCAATCAATGATTTTGTTATAAAAATAAAATAAAAAAGAAGCCTTTTTTTCTCGTTAAAATTGCATCTAGTTTTATCCCTATATTCGTTTGTGTACCTTATCCAGGGATACACTGTATTTAAAAACTTGAAACTTTGTACCGGTTAGGTGCGAGTCGTACTCGCGCACCGAGGATTCCGTAGCAAGTTCAACCATGCTCGTTTGCCATCTTAAAAAAAAGACAGAACCCATCGATACGGGGAGAACTCGCACGTGTCAGTTTTTTTGTCATGTCTGTTTCACGGTTGACTATGTATTTATTGCTTCTGTATTCGGTACCGATATTAACAACGACTGGCGAAAAAAGTTGTCTGCATGTATGATTGCACTTTGCAGTTGATTTGCACGATAGTTACACTTCATCAAGACCAATTTTACCATATTATACTTTGAATGCCATGTCAATTCATACAGTGACGAGCGATCGTTCGCTTCGCTTCATAGGTAGTAAGTAATGTTGCTAACGAATGCAAATTGCTTGCATCGTCTGTTTCCGGAAAGTTTGACCTTGGTTTTCTTTAAAGTAAGACACAATGGGAGACCGATAAATGAAGAATTTTGTGGGTATTTATCATAATGTTGGAAAAACTTGACGACATGCTAGCCTAGTTGGTAGTGATCCTGCCTTCGAAGCTAGGGGTCCTGGGTTCAAATCCCGGTAAGGGCAGATATTTGTGTGATGAGCACGAGTATTAGTTTCAGAGTCTTGGATGTTTTCTATGTATTTAAGTTTATATTTCTATATTTAAGTAACTTTATCGTTGTCTAGTACCCATAGTATAAGCCTAGAGCTTAGTTTGGGACTAGGTCACATTGTGTGACATTGTCCTGTGATTTATTTATTATATATTTTATTTATTACATATTAGTCTAACAACATGCAAGTGTTAAATACCCGACTGCATGTTATGTCTTCTGTATATGTTAGTTACCTACCATGTTTAGATACTTTATTCCGCTATGTTGTTTTATATTTATTTAAGTACCTAGTTACACTCGCGATGTTAAGACGGATCTAATGACCCCTCACTTTTCAAAATCGGTCAAGCCGTTTAGGCAGGAGGAACGGAACGAAAAAGGCATAAGTAGGTATTATCAAACCACGATTAGAATAGTCTTGGCGCCCTTGGCGGTGACAGTTTTGTCATAAAAATACGTCAAAGTTTATATAAACTGGCAGCTATTCCAAGTGTAAACTCATCGCGGTTCAATAATACTTATATACAAATCAAATTTGTCCCCACATCACAGACATACCCTCTCTCTAGTTCAATCCAGTCAGTAGGGTAAAAACAAGCCTGCCCTTTAAACACATACCGCTTTTCTAAAATAAAAGAAAAACGCAGATGATGTTAGGTCATGGACCATTTTCAACCTTTCGTTAGACCTTACATTTACAGCTTGTTCTATCAAAACGCCATCTCCATCTTGTTGGACTAACATCAATGCATTCACAAGCTATTGATTTCGGTGTGCTAGATCGAACGATTACTACGTGCTCGTTTGTTGATTAGCGGTGCTAAATATGAGCTAATAATGACGCATTCGTTGTTATGACTGCTTTAAGGGCCGGCACCAGTCGTGTATGAAATTCGATTTAATGAAGCAATTCAGGTGTTAGTCATCTATAAAACCGGCCAAGGGCGAGTCGGACTCGCGCACGAAGGATTCCGTCCGTACCATTATCTATACAACATTAGACAGTAGGCATATTAACATTACTTATAGGAACCCCCTTTAAATTTAAATTTTATTCTGATACATATCATCTGCGAAAAAATAAACTGTCTAGCTATCACGGTTCATGAGATACATCCTGGTGACTGACGGACGGACAGACAGCGGGGTCTTAGTAATTAGGGTCCCGTTTTTACCCTTTGGGTACGGAACCCTAAAAAATGACCGGACAAGATCAAGTCGGACCATGCTCAGTGTAGGGTTGCGAAGCCGTTCCTACAAACACAAAAAAACTATCTCAAGAAACAACGTGACATTGTATTGAACTAATTTTCTATTTATAGTTATTTGATGCTGTCTTAGATGATTAATAGTGGGTTAAAATCACTTGCCTCCTGTATCTCAGGACGCACATTTTAAAAAATATTCTGTTGTAGGATTCTTTCAAATAAACAAAACAATAAAAAATAATTGAATACTTACATTTATTTGGATTTATTATAAAATTGTTTAAAAGTAAAAATCGTTATTTGGACATCCGTCCTTTTGAATAAAGACGGCAGTATAGATTCTTTCATTTAAGATATCTTTTAGGTTTTTACTACTTGTAGTTTTGGCATTTGGTTACACGTAACTCTACAGAAAATAAACTTCTAGAAATTGACACAAATCGAAAAATTGATAATAACGTCTACATATTTTTTTTTATCTGCTATCCAAACCTTTGCAATAGGTACTTGTATGGAATGTAACATATTGTTATTTCAATATTTTATTTTACAACTTGGTCGGTTTAATTTAAATGTATACCTATGCCAAATAACAGCTTTTTAGTACAACATTGAAAAATTATAAGGGATCCTGATCCTTGTTGACTACTGAACGGAACCCTAAAAACACTAAACAGAACCCGACAAAGCTTCGTGTGAGAGTTGATAACTTTGATTCGTCATTAATATCATTATTTCAGCCGAAAGAGTACCTACCTACTGCTGGACATAGGCTTCCTTTGATTTGGTTTGATAAGCTGGTAGCTGGCAGCTGATTCTCATGAAACAGCAAAATACATGTTACGATCTGATCACTATTATAAACTGACACAGTCATGAATGCATTTGCTTCCAACTGCTTCAAGAAAAGATTTCCCTACTGGTAAGGAAATAAGAATTTATCATTTGATGGCAAAAGCATCTAAAAATCACTGTTGTGTGCCACTCACTGATCTTATTTTTTATTTTGATCTGATTCAGTTCGGTCTCTCGATCATGTGGAAAGAAGTATTTGCACCTAATACATAAGAGATCAAACCGTTCAAATGACTTGAATTCTTTAAATGACTTGAAATCATCAGTAGAATAATGATCATGCAATTGCTTCCAAGAAATTACACATCATTGCGTGACCTGATGATGCAAAACGAGACGTAATGGATCGGGAGTTGTTTTATCCTGTTAAAGACTGCAAAAAACTAGGCTGTCCGATGTTCAATCACAGACCAATTAAATCTCTAACGCCTATATCGAGACTATCTAGGCTATATATTATTTATACATGTTTCTCTAGCGGAATTGGAATCATGATCAAAATCCTGTCTTTTATATTTATTAGAAACAGCGTGGAGAATTGTCAAGACCTTCAGAGAACCTGTATGAAGTGCCAAAACTTGACTCCAGACAGTGTCATAATATGCCAAATAAAAAAGAGAATCAAGAAATAACTATATTGGCATTGCAGTCGGGCGAAAATTTGTGGAACATTATCTTTAAAGTCCCCCGACTGCGTTACAAATTAGGTTATCTCTTGATTTACTTTTTTTTTTAGCATATTATCACATTGATGGCATGGCAAGCGTGTTTTTTTAATTATTTTTAACAATTTGTTTTTTATTTATCTATTCATCTTTCCTTTATCCCAATACTTGAGGTCGGCGCAGAATGCCTTTTTCTTCCAAACATCCCTATCAGTCGTTATCTTAATATTCACTGCCTCATTTTCCACATCGCTCTTTACATATTCCACCCATCTTGATTATCATGGTAAAAAATCACAAGTATGATGTATCGCTAAATTTTAATATCCAAAAGAAATCGGTGTAGCAACGAACAGGTGCAAAGAAAGGGTAAAACGTACGTCGTCTTAAACAAATCACTCCGCCGAGTCGGTCCTAATCCCGTATTATTACGAAATCGCCCTATATCGCGGCTACGTCGGCTAAATCTGGCTTTGGATTTGTCGCCTTTTTAACTCGGTCAGCCCGAAATAACAGGTTTATTGGGCCGTTTTAGAAGTTGACGATTATAGTTTATATGGATGGGTACTAGAACTCGCTTTTGCCCGCGACTTCTTCAATGTTATTACTTCTGGGTGAAAATCTCCAGGATGAAAAGTATCAACCTAATAAATGTTATACATCTAAAAGTTTGTCTCATAATAACGAGTTTGAATGAAATTCCCCACAGAGATGAAGTTACAGGATACATTTTTCCTGGAAATTTTCATAGTTCCCGATGGAAAAACACCGGAGTTGGGGGAAAATGATGCCGTAATACCGAATAAGGCGGCTAACTGCACTGCATAGTAATAGAATAAGAATTTTATATTTAATATTTAACAATAGAGTATATAATGCTTCGACTACCTCATGGCACTTAGCCGCCTTCTTTGGTAGTACGGCAGAATGGGCCTAATTCAGGACTTAGGACAGAGTCCCTGTGGCGAATTTAATCCAAACTCGAGAAGCCATTATATGCGTGATTGAAAGACAACATTACGATATTTCGAGTGAAAACAATTTACATCCAACGAAAAGCACGAGGTTTGGATTTAACACGTTTTTCTCTTTTTTCCACGGCAGCTGTGTGATTTCTCAGGGTAGAAGGTAATTTCTTTTTCCCTTAGACTAACAACCTCTGTGCAAAAACTAATCAAAGTTTTCGATGTTACACGACAAACCCAGTAGTTGCCAGTTGGTAGTTGGTAGGTATCTTTTTATTACTAGTTTCTCAAAAATACTTTCTCAGTCGTTGTTATTTGTAAGTAAATCAATACAATACAGAAGTTAAACCGTACATTATTGATCAGTAGATATATTTAGCACGTTCGGCATTCGCTGAAGCTTCGAGCAATTCCAAAAGATATTTCAAGTGTCGATGCCGTTGTAAAAATAACTTGGTTGATTTTTTCGGAATACTTGAACAAGCATTCGCTAAATATTGTTGGTTACGAAACGTTTGCCGAAATTTAGATCACTAACACATAAATCTAAAAAAAAATCTATAGGAAAACAAAAAAAAATACTAACAGTGGTGTTTACATTTGGATTCGAACGATTTTGTTTAATTTATTAAACCTGTAGTTATAAAAGTGTTCTACGTATATTTAAAAGGTTACCTGACTATTTGAAATGCAGACAATGTAATAAACAGTCATCTACATAAATCACTTGCTGGAAAGTGATTAATGTAAGTTTGTTTATGACCACTCACCCAAATAGTTTTCGAATTACCCAATCTCAGTTCGAATTCCAATTCTAATCTTTCATGTTGTAAATTGGCCACAACAGGGTGCTTTTCCACCTTGGTCGTCTCACCTAGAATGAATCAAATCACCAATATGAGAAAATTCGCCACAAGAAAGTCCTCTGCTACTTAATAGTTAATGTTAGGTGAATCGGGATTCCTGTTTCTCCAAATGGCTCTTAATTACCACACGTTGCAAATATATGGTGTACCCCAAGCTACCTGTAGTTTTCAAAAGAGGTTGTGTGGTTGTACGGATGCAATCAGCTGACAATCGTACCATCCCCGTCCAACCCTCGACCTATTTGGCGTTCGCCGACCCGTGCCTTATTGAGCTGCTCGCGACTGGGGCATGAGCTTGTGGCTGCCCTACAATCTGGTACAGTTACATGACGAGGTTAGGAGCTTATAGACCACTGTAACAGCTGTTCTAATCTAACAGATTTTTCTGTCAACGTTTGGCAGATCTTTGTATCCAGTTTTGTTGTATTTTAAATAAAGGAGGGAAATATTTCCCCAGAAACTTGCCACTTGTGAATATTGTAGTCCCAGCTGTCATTAAGTAAAACTGTTTTTGCGAATATTACTTATTCTCAAAAGACGTAGTATGTGAAAAACTACATCACTTTTTCAAAGCAGAGTTCTTAATATTGACATTTCGCACAGAAATTTATCCGAAAATTCAAAATTGATCTTATATTTTTGAAAATATGGGAAACAAATCAGAAAATATTTTCTGTTCAATTCTGGCATGCAATATAGCATAGTCGTAAAATTTATCTAAATAGTGTGGGATTTGCACGTGACCTTATAATGCGATCTCAATAATAATAAGTTGACATGCTGTACAATTTATGCTGTAACATTACATTGAGCAATAAATAATCTAATCGAATCTAAAATCTTTATTTGAGCCAAAACAAAACAGTACAATTCAATACAATACAAATATTCGAACTCCACATACAAATGCAGCAAATACTGCATACAAATGCGGTATTATATTTTTTAAATGTAAATGTTTACCGTCGTTATTTCAGAAAGTAGAGAGTGCGGCAGGTAACACGGATTCAAATAATTTGCATGGCAAACGCCATGTGACGTCCGACTTCTAAATATAGATCGCGTTTTCCACTACGATGGTCTAATCTGAAACAAAGCCGTACAAATCTGCTTTCCTCCCACTCCAGGCAGTTCAATTAGAAATCGGCTTATGTTCTTTGGACTAAATCTGCCCTATTTAAAGTTCACCTTCCTCCCGTGTATGGTGCGAACCGTTTGCAAGGCTTTGGTGTACTTACAGCCTGTTCCATGCTTAAGAGCTTCACTCCAACCTTAGGTACACAAATATATTGTTGGAATCGTCGCGTCGATTAAACGATTTGGTTTGACAGGTCAATTTTATTTCAGAGACTTGTTGTATATAATGTAGATATTTCGTTCGTCTAAATCAGGTTACTCGTTCAGCTCTTAAGAGGGAACAAAAAGCCATGAATACATGAACATCAGATGAAAAAAAAAACTGCCTTATATTTGTTAGGTAAACAATCCGTCATTCAATTCCACACAAAAACACCGTTGTCGATATAACAGGTAATTGATGCAGTGTAACTAGATTTACTAGATAGCAGCCCCAAGTGACTAGTTCCACAACTGTGTATATAGGAGCGTCGCAGCGTCGAGTTGAAATTGCTTTATTATTGTGTTAGTTGCGGCTACGTTGACCGCACTTTGCGCTGGGATAATGTTCTGTGATGCATCCGCTAATGGTGTTGGATGCAACATAGTGCCGTCTCTTAAAAATCTCTGTGCTACATAGATGTTATTTCTTTTAACATCTAGACACGCGGGAGCGTGTCAAGCCAAGTTCAAGAAACAGAACTGGCGAGCCGCACCGTGTGTTATATTACACGAACCATTTGGAGCCACTTTTGACCCCCTCATAAATCAAAAACTATTTTACATAAACGTATCAAATTTGGCTCATATATTGAGACTTGCGAGATACATATGTGTTCTAAATTTCATAAGCTTATCTCAAACGGTTATTTAGATATTAATGTCCAAAATTCCTCATTTTTATCATTGACTGACCTATAGACCAAAACTCTAACCCAGTTCCAGATGACCTAGAGAGTTAAAATTTGGTATGCAGATAGGTAATTAGATGAATACAAAGGAATAAATAAAAAACTGTCAATTTTTAAATAATTAGATTCTATTATGAACGCTTAACATAAATACCTAATATTACTTAGGGTACCTACGTTATTAACTGGGATTAATTATTATTTTTATATTTAGCGCACATCAATAGTGTAAAATCATTACCTACTCATAAATAATGATAAAATAATAGGCATTTAGACTTTCGGTATATACACGACGCGCGCGCGCCGAGTGACGCCGGAGCGGCGCGGGCGGGGTGGGTGGGGCGCTGTGACAACCGAATCGAACCGTTGACGCGAACGTGGCCGAGCGAGTCTTGCTGTCCGGTTGTCTCTCGATATCTGACTTATAAGGTTGCGATTTATGCTGGGAAATTGCTAAGTTTTCTTAAGGAAAACTTATAATTTGTAGTAATGTTATTATTACAATTTCTTTAATAAGTAGGTACGTAGGTTTAGTATAGTATAGGCAATAGTTTAAATAAATAATAATTGTATTTTTTAGTAAGTAGGTAAGACTTACCTACAAAAAGTAATGATATCCCACCAAAAACATAAATGTAAAAAAGGAGAGCCAAGTTCAATACAAAAATTATTCTCTGCTGTGGGCTTCGCCGCAAAAAGAATGGAGATCTGAGATTGAGTGCCAAGTTCTATGCAAAATTCAAATATGTAGTCTAAGGGCTGACTTGGCTGGTTTTCCCATACGAATTATATAGCCTTCGCATGTTTTAAACCTGTTACCTTTCGGTTCTTATTTTATTATTCCGAAAATTTGGCTTGCTGGTAGAAACTACCCATCGAACATAAGGCTCTTCCATGACTGTGTAAAAGTAGGTACTTAATAATTCATATGGGAAAACCAGCCAAGTCAGCCCTTAGACTACATATTTGGATTTTGCATAGAACTTGGCACTCAATCTCAGATCTCCATTCTTTTTGCGGCGAAGCCCACAGCAGAGAATAATTTTTGTATTGAACTTGGCTCTCCTTTTTTACATTTATGTTTTTGGTGGGATGCTAATATCTCAGGGAAGATATAACCTTATAAGTTTTTCTGCAACACGTCTATGGCGAAACGCTTAGGAATCTCGGGTGTAAGCAGTTCCGGCAGCCTATATGGGCGCTTGCAAAAAACACTTAAAGCAAAACCAACGGGTTTTCGATCACGTAATCTTTAAACTTTAATGAAGAACTTGCAGAGAGAATACAATAGGCTGATTTGACAACTTTTTTTTGTTTTTTTTTTTTTTTAAACTTAGTACCTCTCTGGAAATCATATAAGTATTCTCAAAAGAAATCCAATCAAATTAGAGGATTTCTTTCATTTAATTCTTTCCTGTACTCCATATTGACTTCTGACTGTAATTTAAAGCCTAGTGGGACCGAAGATAGCTAATTGTTATTTAGAAAGAAAATAAAAATTAATAAAATTTAAACTCTCGTGAGCCATACTAATTCTAAATAGAATTATCCGCTGGGACCTGTTAACAAGTTGACAACGTTACTGGCTAAATATTAAATGGTTATGATATTAAATACAAGCGCCTGTTTTCTGTTTACACAGAAATTTCGCTAAAGTTTAGGCAATAAATTATAATAACGTACAGAGAGGGCTAATTTATTTTCGGGAAAGTTTCGAAAAATTATTGAATTCTTTGAGTAAGGTTGGGTCGTTGCTGTAACATTGTCCTGATTAATATTTTAAGGTATTAATACTTTAATCGTTTGAATTCTTAGGTCATTATAGTAACGTAGCAAAAGCACTACAATGTGCCAGGCTCACTTGACCTTTGCATTCGCAAGAAATGCGTGAGCTCACGTAGCTAGCTACACCGGTCCATCCACTAGCTTGTTGGGGTCGTGACTCGTGTCGCTCTACGCTACTAGTTTTTGTAGTGTGGTTTATGTCAATCTGGTGCGTTGTCGAAGTATTTGATGAATCTTCACTGGCTGTCGTCCTAGGAAATAACATCATTCCCGGTTACAAATGTAATAGTCATGTTTAACTAAAGTTCTGATTGAGAAGTCTATTTATGAATATAAACGTTAAGTGACTCACGATTATATATGCTACAGTTTGTCAATAATCGTGATTTAATAACAAGTTTTCTCTCTTTTTTCAGGTATTTATCTTCTCTACGTAAGTCGTATGAATGCTTAAAACAGTGGAGCATGGTTATAGCATAACTCTATTGTAAGTCCGTATTTTTATTTACCAATCGAGGTGTTATTTGTAATCTTTTTTAATGATGATCAGATGCCTTCGGTCAATCGTAATTATTTCTTGGCAACCAAATATCAAGTAGCTGAATTAAAAAAATATATATTTGCATCTACAGTACAATTAGTTCGTTGTTCTGTTTCTCTGACACTTCTCTTCTTTGTAAGGTTGTCTGGAAGAGATTGCTACTTAGCGATAAGACCGCTCATTGACTCGCTTAGTAAGTTTTTATTTGTTTTTTACTTTTCATGCTGTATTTGTATGTGGTGTTCAATAAAGAATATTTGTATTGTATTGTATTACTTAAAGACAATATTTTGTTGAGAAATATAACATTAGAAATTTATAGCTTTCCAGAAAACAATTTGTCCTTCATATTACTCTTATGGATCGTGTATTTGTATTGTATGAGTTGAACCCCAGTTAACAAAAGACTTGAGTTTTCTTTCTTTAAAATGCAATTCATAACAGGAATTCATCGATAAGCTACTAAAGTTAAGAGTATCTGCTCTAATTAATTCAGTGTTAATTTGAATTTCAATAGAATTTGCGGCGTAAGTTTGGCTTTCATTGTTGCCAAGTTTTAATTAATTTTGCACTTGTAAGTTTAAATATTAAACATTATATTTTCTGTACAATTTAAAACACAAGAACAGAGTGAACTTATTTACCCATACTGGTTTTAATATCAGCAGTATTATTCGTAGATTAGTCTCTACGCAACGGATTTTGATGCGGTGTTCACTATTTTTAGAGAGTTTTTATATTTCTGTATAATACATATATACGGATCCGATTTGAGGCCCTAGCCACGGCGAGTCGCTAGGGATTTATATAAATCGCCGGTACGCCGGTAGGTATATACCTACCTTCGAAATATAATATTATTAAATGTGCACACAGTGCGGGATTTTAGAGTCTGGCTGCTTTAATTTATGTATTTTTTTATCCACTCCTGAACAAAAGGCATTTAGATTTAGATTACCGTTGTTATTTGTTTACTCATCTCACACTTTTCTTTTATTGCAATGCCAATGACATGCAGTTCCCACGCCATTATCAGATCTTACCACATCGAATCTTTGTCGATTGTTATTCTTGGAACATTCATCGATAATAACTTTTTCTACATAAGTAAAACAATCATTTTTCTAGAACACATAATTAATTCCGGATTTCATAAAAAAAAGCAAACGATGTAATTCAAGTATCAATAATGAAATCGTTTTTGAAACTACAGGCCACAGCTAAAAGTGGGACTTTGCCTTCCTTCTTCCTTTGTCTACGAAATAATCATAAGTTACTTCATAAATTTGGATACTGTTTGACTGTTTCTTATGTAGATATATTTTGTCGTTTTCTGTCGACATGATTTATTTAACACAATAGATTTTCCTTTCCTTTTTCTACAAGTCATTCTCTGCTAGTCTTCGCGGCTTTAGCTTCGCGTGGCAATTAGTCGTTTAAAATCTCATTTTCGCTTTCCACAGCGTCATTTCTATTGTGTTATGCGATGATTTTGTGTCATTATCATGTTTCCATCTCATCATCCATCTAGCTTTTAATCAGATGGGAAATATAGGTCTTACTGTCAAAACTTTCGCCCTCTCTTGTTTTTTTAGTGGTTAAATCTGCCATCTCTTTTTCCTACGTTGAGTTGCGTCTACTGTTTCTGTTTATGAAATAACTGCTGCATTTTCGATCGTGCTTTCAACAACCGCAAGTCGAAAGGCAAACCTATTTGCATACCATTTTCATAGCATATCGTCAGCGCCTGACCACTTCAAGCGAAATCTAACCGCACAATATGTCACTAAACATTTATATTTTCATTTCGCTTGTGGAAAATTATGCTTACTTAACATACAGAGAAGGTTGTTTTGCAATGCTATTGAAATATATGAGTTTGTAAAGAGTAACAAGTATCAAGACTTTCCTCAATCGTATATTGTAATTCGATCAGCGCTCGTGAAAGTTCGAGGATGTGAAGGCAAACGGTTTTTAAATTGGTTTATCGCATTCAATGCGCAAATCGTTTTGTAGTATCGAAACTTGACGCTTTATCGCGTCATTTGGAATGAAGGTGAGGCTTTTGAAAACGATTACATTTCCTGTGTGTGAAGAGTTTTCAAAAATGAAGATAAAGTAATGAACTTTATTTTTATTTGCCTCTTCAGTTACTTGATTAGCTAACGGTTGGAAATCTAATTTTACACTTGATAAAGTTTTTGGAGGTAAACAAAAAGGCGGTTTTGTAATACGCTGAAATCGCAGAATATTAAGAAGTAAATTGTGACCTAGTTAAAATTTTATTTTGTATTTGTTTATCCATCAATAAATATCACCATTCGACACCCGTAGGTAACTCTATCCGTCTCAGCGACCGCAACGGTCACCGTTACAGTACTGACGTGACAGTCTAATGCCGTTGGTAATTCAGTTGAATTATTTATCAGTTATCGATTCGATTATACCTTAGCTAGTGATAAAAGTTACGTGTCACTAAGTAGGGAAGGTGATATAAGACGAATATATAGTACTGCTTTTATCACCTGTGAATCCTAATGGTAACATGTTAGAAACTTGACGATGAAGAAAGTGTTGCAAAACTCAGAATTCTGATCGATTGGGAGTGTAAGACGAGACTTGTAAATAGGCATTGCTTTAAGCCCTGTCATTTTAGTTTATGAAACGAACCTTTAGTGTTTTTCATAACTTATACCAAATGCAGCGAGCTCTAACATGCAACGGTATACAGCGTCCCTATATTCTTATCTATAAAAGGATTGCTATAAATATTTTACTTGCGGTTATTAAAGTATAAGCTAAATCGTTGAAACACTCCAATTGCAAAATAAACATAAAGTAGGTACTCTCAAAACAATGATATGATAACAAATCTATGAAAATAACATTACGAGATCATTGTTATTCGGAAAGGAGTTTTACAAACAACCCCTTTTTAATCCCCTTTGGCAAGCGTCCTCCTTTTTAATATTCATTCGAAGTGCGTTTATAAAAGATCACTGTGGCAACCTGGGAATTATTACGTCTGGTTCAAACTTTATTTTTGCATTGTGTGTCTGTCCCTTGAGGTTCTTGAAGAATTTATTAATGTTACTATTAAATTCAAATTGTTTGGATATTTTAGCTCCTTTCTGTTCCGTTCTGGGTTAAGTCATAAGTGATCTTCCAACTGTATTTAATCCAAAAAACGTACACGTATGTGGAAATAAGTGTACTGATGCTGCGTTTATATTTTCATCTAAATCATACCCATTATCATTAATTCTTTTACTGGTTCTATGATCGTTTTCTTCCTCTTTATTTGACTCAAGTATCGGTAGCGTTTTCATTTGATTTCAGCCTGCCACGAAATATTCTTACAAACACCTTTCATAGTTCAGTTCTGATTCGGAATCGTAATCCCCGAAAATAATGTGGTAATAGCGGCAGCCGTCACGTATTGTTTGTAGTTGGCTATAAAGACCGGGTTATTTACGATACGCTCCTGTTTATTGACTGAACGTGTGGGGTTTCTCGGTCGAGTTTTCATTGGAGTTTTACTGATTAAAATTTTATAAATTGTTATGACGTTCTATACAAAAAAATATATCTCTATAATAGTTTTATTTTCGTCTAAATCCTGCAAGGGGAAGAGACGAGATGGACAAAGCATAGCAGATCTCTGTTTTTTTTTTGTAGATGTTAGTAAAATAGAGTCCTACTTGGTTGGTGTGGTGACAGGAAGAACTGAAATATTCTTATGTGGCAATTTTCTACTAAATTCTGTAGCAGTTTTTGGTTTAATATTATATCACGTTGCTTTTTATGTGATCTGACAATGTCAGACTGAGATCGGGTATCTTACCATTTATTAGTTGTTTATAAATGTTCCTTTAATTACATTATTTTATAATTAGTTGTAACCATTTCTTTTCCCTTTTAATTATTAATTTATTTGTTGTGTTTGGTTTTATAATTCAAGATATTGTTGACGAGTAAAATAACGAAACTAAACAATTCAATTTTATTTCGAACAGCGCCCTTAACTTAGGTATTGAAACTCTTTTCCGAAGCTGTGCATCGTATTTAAGTTTAATAGGTATTACAACCGTTTACCTATACAATATCGTATTCAGGTCCTGGGTAATTGCTGTCAATTTACGTTCTAGGAAGTGCAATATGCCTGCAAATTACCTGCATTTCGGAGAAAAATACCGTTCGTTCGTTTCGATTTATATTATGACTCCGGGCTATTTAGACGCCGTTAGGTGTTAAAATATATATATACTTGTATAGCTTATCGTATAGTTCTTTCAAATAAGTTTTCAGAAGAGCATTTACACAAATTTTGTTATTTTTTCTTGTTTTATTTCGTGACGTGATAGATTTGCCTGTGGTCCTTTTTTTGAGGGTTCATTCATTGATTATTATTTCATTAACATATTCTATTTTTGCACGTGGACGATTTAGAATCTTGACCTTTGAACTTCATTTTGACGACAACATTTTGATTTTCCTGATCTGATAATAGTTTCTATAAATTTGTCGAATTGCACGGTTTGTAAAATCGTGGGTAGATTTCGTGACTTAGCGATAGTACATCGATGACAATGGGTCGCTGTACGTTAAATTTTGTCTGAATTTATATGTATACAACTAGCTACCCGTCAGCGGCGTCGCCTCGCTGCAAATTTTCGACTTTCCCGGTGGATGTTATTTTTTTTTCTTTCATAAAAACCTTCCTGACGATAACGAACACAACAAAAAAAGAATTGGCGAAATCGGTCCAGCCGTTCATGCGTGATGCCGTGACCAAGGGAAATAGGGATTCATTTGTATATATATGTATACATAACAAGGCCTATATTTACTAATTTATACTGCACAGACTAACTCACATAACAATATATAATTCAAAATAGGCATGACTGAATAGACTGGGTGATAATCGTTCTTTCTTTCTTTCTTTCTTTCTATATACAATTTTCGCAGTACTAGATTTGTCCAGACATTGTTTCATTGGAGTTATCATACATAAAAGTAGGGTAATTAGCGTATGCATGGCGTCATTATTTTATAACAGCACTAGATGTTTTCCGCGACTCCATCTGCGTAGAAGTCGTCAAATTTTTTGAGATAAAAAGTAACCTAAGTCCTTCCCTAGGACTTAAACTATCTCCATACCAAATTTCATCTAAATCGGTTCAGCGGTTTATCCGTGAAAGCGTAACAAACCGACAGACAGTCAGAGTTACTTTCACATTTATAATTTTAGTACAGATAGTACCTATTATTTCATCGTGTAAACAGGACCTTTTTTAAATTTTACACTAGTATAAAAACAAAACCGTTATGTTTGGCCACGTTTGGATCTTAGCTTAACTTTACACTATGTTGTATATTTGTGAGAGATGCGTGTTCAGCTTGCGTTTAAATAGCTGGTCTTTGCCCTCGTTATTTTCCTCTCAATCCCTCCCTACATCATCAATGTCATCATAACTTACTCTATACAAACGACACATATCTTACCCGTCATTGTCATCGACCTATTCTTTCAAAGAAAGTGATTAGAAAGTGCTCCCACGTCATCTTGGGAAATAAAAGGTCGTCAATAATTTCAATTTTACTTGAAATCTGATCTTCCAAGGTTGCGGATTAACGGTTAGATTTATGTTCGGTTTATCGCTATTGAGTTTTTCTTATATTACTTAAGTAAGAGGCTTTAGAATTTTAACATGCGTTTTTCATTGATCCTGGTGGAATAAGTATTTATAATTTTGTTTATATTATTTAAGAATACGAGTATAATGAGTCCTTCTTTATAGAAGAAAGCCAGTGGATTAGTCCACTGACTTTCTTCTATACCTAAAGAAGGACTCATTATACTCAATATCGCCTTTTTTGGTCTGAGGTCTACTAAAAGTCTTATTCATCTGAGAGGTTGATTCCCCGTCATAGATAAGAAAGCCGGCAAATGGCGACAAAACTTTTTTTAAATCCTCGAAATAATCGGTACTAAATGGTAGGTAGTTTACGGTAAAAACAAGGTTACGTTTTTTTCTTACTAGACAAGTCGTTATAGTTACTCATATGCCGGCGGTGAGATTAAAAAATCGAACCACAGATGATAAAAAGATAATTATGAAGTGTCCGCTAAATTGGGTCTCTGAATTTGGTGACGTACATAAACATGTTTTACTGTTGAAAACTCCGAATTGGACCGACCTATTTTTATAAAATTAGCTAACGACTGAAATTAACTTCCGTAACATATAAAACTGCGTAACCATCAACTCCTTGACAACGGCGTGTCAAGGGTCTCTCGGTAGCGAGTTCACCCACATCTGACTCGGCGCCGAGTCAGCGCGTTGTGATGACACTGCTCACTATAACGACACTTATGTAGGTACCGTTCTTGTTTTATTAAGTACGCCTAGGGAAGGCACTGCCTTCGTAGCATTCGTTTACTTATTTATGACGCTAGCGGGTTCAATCCCAATGCCCAAGGTGTGATGACACAGTAAAGCAGTTCGACTTCAAACGAAGATATATTGCGCGGCTTGCATGTGTGCGTGCCTCGACCGTACGCGCCGCGGACCACCACAAGGAATCTCAACAAGTCACGCCAAGTTGGTTTAGTCAGGACCGTGCAATTGTCGCCGCACTTGGTTGCATGCATATTATTATTAAGCATCGAGCGACGTGCATCAATGCAACTATACTGCCCGAGCGGCAATAGGCATCAGAAACTCCTAAAGAGCCGGAGATAAACTACTTTTCTATATATAATATTACTAGGACCCGACCTCGCTTCGCTTCGCTTTCATTGATATTTCTGTAACACCCATACAGAAACCTATACTTATTATACATAAAAACCTTCCGGAAAAAATGATCTAGCTGATGGTGAAAACCGCATCAAAAACTTCAAGTTATTGATGTCATTACTCATTACTCAGTAATACGACGTTTGATACTTTTCTTGTTTAAAATGAACGCCTAGGACAAGCGCTCGTAGGATGCGCTTACCCCCCAAGATGCTACCGACCGCGATATCGATCCCAAGGGCCAATATTTGTGTAGTAAATGAGCTCGAGTCTCTGTTTGTTGTTTGCAGGTCCTCTAACTTTTTCTTGTGCTTCCCACGGGAACTATGATTTTTCCAGGTAAGGCTGCGTTTCCACCACAGCTGTGCGAGGTAGCGGAGTGGGTGCAAGGAAAAAATCCTAATAGAATTCCTATCCTCGCTCAGCGCAGCTCTCCTATTGGTGCATGGATTTTTTCCTCGCACACCGTTCCGCTACCTCGCACACCTCTGGTTTAAACTCAGTCTAAACCTGGTGTAGTATGTTTTACTTCAGAACATGTTGTGCGGCAATTTTCATATGCGCAATAGTTCAAAGATCCTCGCTAAACTTTAGTAGGAAGTAGAATGAATATCTACTTACAACTCATCTCTCATCAGTCATCAATATATACCGTTGCTGCGTTTCCACCACAGCTGTGCGAGGTAGCGGAGTGGGTGCAAGGAAAAAATCCTAATAGAATTCCTATCCTCGCTCAGCGCAGCTCTCCTATTGGTGCATGGATTTTTTCCTCGCACACCGTTCCGCTACCTCGCACACCTCTGGTTTAAACTCAGTCTAAACCTGGTGTAGTATGTTTTACTTCAGAACATGTTGTGCGGCAATTTTCATATGCGCAATAGTTCAAAGATCCTCGCTAAACTTTAGTAGGAAGTAGAATGAATATCTACTTACAACTCATCTCTCATCAGTCATCAATATATACCCTCACTGAGATCGAACCCGGACGGACCGCAATAGACCTATGGCTAATTAGGATACGGATATAAAATATCTCGCAGCCTAGTTTCTCAGCGAAAACTCTCTAAGGAATACGCACATGCATAATGCTGTAACAACAAAGTCAAGTCTAGCCACTCGCAGTTTTATGTCCTTAACATTGTGATAGATATATCACAATGTTAAGTCTTTGCTTCAGTACCTTATGACTGTTAGGCGCATTTCTATAATAAATAAGATAGTTGATGTTCTGATTTATTTCTTATTTGAATTACTGCTAGAGTTGCAAGTTTACGATAGTTCGTAAACGGTGTCATTATTTACTGTTGTATTTAGGGTGTCCCAGAACTTGACTTATTAAGGGATAAGAAAGCCCCTACTATACCGGTCCAGAATGTAACTTTCCAAGAGTTATTAAGGTTGTAATGATACTGGTAAAGAACCCTTCCTTGTTGTTGGTGGCTTGTGGTGGTGGCTTCCTTTGCCTCCTTTGACTAAAAATAGCTATAATTCCCGATTCCAAAACTTTAAATCTAATCATCAATAACGTAGTATTTTATCAATGTACTGGATTACACCATAATTCCAAAATATCAAAACTTTAACAAAAACACGGCCACTAAAGTATTTCTCGTGCATAAATCTATGCATAAATTTTGAATCTGCGTTCTGAAAATAAAAATAATCTAGACCAAGGTGGCTACTTGTCTGAAAAGTTGGCGCTGTTAATAAAGATTTCGAAATCGTACAACAAGAACTATTTAGTATGAGGAAAATATATGTTATAGCTGCATTTCTTCCAAACGACCTAATTTCTGTTCACCCATCCTAAAAGTTTGAACGAGACACTTCTGATCGATGTAAATATACGACATTTGATGCAGTTTGACTTCTGCCCTTGTAAAACTGGACTGGGGAGGTTCTTACTTAGGTTTATTATTATTTCGGGGGTTCGTATGTTCTTAATAGTTAAGGCATTTAATCACCAAGTTACGAGTATAATCAAAATATTCCAAAAAACCAAAAAGCAAAATGGCCAACATATAAAACAATCGTAACCATTGAACCAAACTGAAACGTGAATTCAATCGTCAAAAACATACAGAACGAACAAAAAACTTTTAAACAAAAAACCTTTACAGACGAATGCATCCGCACAAAAGACGCACTCCCGTGCATTCTGCTTTGTGTGCACCCCCTTTGATTTTGAAAGTGGGCACTCCTACATGTGGCATGGCATGGTTTGGGAAAATATCGGGTATCTTGATTGGACTCGTATGCTAAGTACTTAAAAGTTGGAAGGCTTTATTCCCGCACCTCCCTACGATGGTTTAGAGGCGTTTCTCACTATTCCCGCAGGACGGGTAAAACAAAACTGCAACTTCGTCCGCGTAGAAATCGTTTATTGCTATTCTGTCAGGAATCAAGGATAAAAATTTCCTATGCACTTCCACTATCTCCATTCTAAATTTCATCTAAATCGGCTTAGCGGGGTATCTGTGAAAGCTTAACAATCAGACAGACGACATAAATAAAAGAAGTTTATTGCATACCTATATGAAACATATCAAGGAAAAAAGCACGACCCTGCACCCTGAGCTAGGAAACCCTATGATACAGGACGCAGTTTCGTTCAGAATCACATAAAAAAAAACTTAAGCGTAACAAGTAACATTTACATAGTTTCTTTAACATATCAAGGAAAAAAGCACGACCCTGCATCCTGAGCTAAGAAACCCTGTGTTACAGGACGCAGTTTCGTTCGGAATCACAAAAACAAAACAACCAAGCCTATTTAACAAGTAACATTTACATAGTTACTTTCACATTTATTGTTTGGATTGTACATACTAACTTTGAAGCAAAACATCCACTGATAAAAACTTGCCAAGTGTAATTCGTGTTCGCGCTAAGGATCCCGATTATCCTGAAGAGTTTTCTTTGCTTAATACCTACATAATAGAAATAGATCGTGTTCATAGTACGAAACTATCGGTTAGTAACTAGTTCTGACTAACTGCCAACACACTTGACAGTCCAAATCGCAAAGAAGTGCAGGAATGCATTTCAAAATTTAGCATGTGTCGAAATTAAAAATAAATGTTAGACTAGGATATATCTTGACGACTCTAAACACACGTAATAAAAAAAAAACAATACTCGCACTCATCACACAAATACTTGCTATTACCAGGAATGTAAACCAAGACCATTAGCACACTGTTGTTGTTTTACTTTAGATACTGCATCCAAGGACTGTCTGTCTGCCCCATAGGTAGGGAAGCGTGAACACGCGAGATGACTCTATGCGCGATGTAGATCGTAAGATGCGTCGTCACGCGCGCGCGTGCTGCAGGGATAATACGTATCGCTATTTATCGATATCGAAACACGATAATATGCTATATCGATATCGAGAAACATAGTGAGCTAGCGTTGAAACAAGAAAGAAAAGAAAGAAACATTGATACGTGACATACAACAACAAAGGACAGAAATACGCACAAAAAAATGGAATAGTCATAAAAGGAATAAAATAAATAAATAAATATCAGGGGACAATCTCACACAAATTGACCTAGTCCCCAACTAAGCTCTAGGCTTGTACTATGGTCTAACTCAGCGTGTTGCTGCATTCAGCACTGGTTTTCTGTTGGAATTAACATGGGGAACCATGCTAGTGATAAGTCCGAAAGCTACTCTTACAATCAATCTAGCACTCGTATAAATCTGTCTGTAACTCGTAGTTTATTGTGTTGTGTTGTGAACAGTCATCTATTTGGGGACGTTTTATATTATAAAAAGATTTTATTTGACTGTCAACTCGTGCTGCAAATTGTTACTTTGTAAAGAAAAACGACATAATGAACATCAAAAATCGCCATAAGAAATTGGTTAAATCGGCGTTTACCAGAAGTTCGAAAACATTACAATTTCCGCCTGAATTTTTTAAATATACTGGCAGTCGTGTGAAATGCAACAACTGAATACTCGTTAACCACAGATAATGCGGAGTTACGAGTTATGGCAAATAATATTTGTATAGATAAATTTCTTTTACCGTTATTGCATCGACAGCAGCCACAACACTAGGGCGCGGGTGCGTCGACCTCACTGGGCTTTTTGCTTCCTGTCACTGATGTGACGCAGCATCCGTCACTTTACGCACGTTTAAGAATAAATAATCACGTCTAGAATAATAGATAATGCCATTTAAAAAAAAAAACTGTCGCGCGGCTTTACCGCAATTTGGGTATAAACTGATGAGGTTATTGGTGAAGGGTCGTGTCATTTTAACGAGCTCTACTTTAGGTCGATGTTCTTTTTTACTTTGGTTGGTAAGGCTTTGCTTTGGTCGAATTAATTCACTCTTGCGTGCCGCTAACAGCTGTTCTACCTGCAACTCTGTACACTGTATAGGTATCTACAGTTACGCTCGTTAGAACTTTGGCATAGTAAATGACATTGACTGAATCGCAGTTGTCATTCTTGGCTTGATTTGAAGCTCAATATGATAAGGCTCTAAACTGCTCAATCTTTAGAGTATGTAACTAGCCAACACAACTATAATTCTGAACCAAATTGAATCACACACGTCACGTCATGTGAGAATAAATCTGGGGTCCTAGATACCCTTTTCTACATGTATACATACATAATATAACGCCTTCATTCCCAGAGTGGGGTAGGCAGATCTACAGAATTACCAACAACTGTAAAGAGCTGGTTGATAATTGTGTTACCACATTTTGCACAATAGGGAACATGCATATTTTTTTTTATCTTACGCTCTCTGGAAAGTGCTATGAAAGAGAGGAATAACTGTATACGCGAAATAATTGTCGTGATATTTTTCATAAGATATGAAGCTTTAAAAGTCATAGTTCGGACCCCCTGAAAAAACACTCAATACAAAATCGACGACGGAATGACGTCACAACTGTTGTTCGATGTTTAAAATACAAGGACCTTATAAATAAATTTGCATTTAATTCGTAATTTACTATGTTAAAGCCAATAATGTTGAATTAAAATATTACGTAAATAAAATGATGGCGAAAAAAACAATCTAAACATTAAAAGAAGTTAAAAAAAGTTAACAAGTTTTGATTCTATGTAAAATCTTAATAAACAGGTCAAAACTTAGTGTACTGCGTTTTATAATAATATGCATTTTTCAACATTTCCTCCTTAATCGTATCAATGAAATTCAATGCTGATTTTCATGCACGTTCTCTATTACCCTTTTTTTATTAAGAGTTAAGTCGACTTATACCGTTCTTCACGAGGACCCCAGAAATATAAGTTGAAAGCAGCCCTCTTTACGAAAAGTTCAATAAATAGATTCAAGGAATAAAGCGTAAGGAAAGCAGTAGTCCTACAAATTTAAGTACGTATGCAAACGCAGGTCTTTGACGTACCATCTAGCTACACGTTCTATATATCATATCGCTTGAAACAATGACAAGTGGAACCCCAGGACAGTATGGTAATATTTCTGACCTTAACAATAAAAGGGTAATGCAGCATGGACAACGCTCGTAACTGTGTGGAGGCCAATTTGCGTCCAATGTTAGGATGCCCAATTTACACACAGTAAAACTAGGCAGTACTGAACACGGGAGTCTGCCGTTTGGCCAAAATATTTTTGGTCAAATGTATAATTTCCCAAAATTTTCATTTGCCAAACCAATGTTATATAAAATTTTCAGAATTTATTTTAATACCATCGTTTAGAACCCTATGTGCCCCCAATTTATAACATGTTATGTATTTAAGGCTCGAACGGCGAATTATTTACCCTACCCTGGAAGGAGCATTCCGTTCGGTCGGTCCAGTGTCTAAGACTTCTTACTACAATTACCGTTGATAAGCATCAAATCAAATCAAATCAAAATTATTTATTTCAGGTTTCCTCATAGAATAGTTAGAAAATTCCTTATTAGCTATGTTAGTAGATTACATAGGTACATCAATTTATGAAGCAATTTTGAATGATTAATAAATAATTAAGTTTCAGATCAGTAAAATAATAAAATAAAAATTAAAAGAATGTTAAATATATTCTGAGCATTATATTTTTAACTTGCATTTGCTAGTGTTTCTGCTTACTGGATCCTTTCGGCTACTGTGCCCAAATCGACGGACGGCAATGCTATCAATTTTAATGTACATATATTATTATTCGCCTTGTGCCAAGTTGCCAACCCTTTTGCTCGTTTGTGTTTAACACGGCTTTGGCCATTACAAGGCGAGTTTTAGGGAGTAAAATTGTTTATTATAAAATTATTATAAAGGTTGCTGTATATTTCGTTTGTCGTTTATTCTTCTAATTAACTCCCGACGTAAACAGAAGGGTATTATAATGTTTTCACTTCTCCAGCTCTAAAATGACCCATAATAGCCATGTATAGGCGGACTAAAGTGATGCATTAAATCCCTAGGGATTTATACGATATTTTAATGCCTAGGATAAGCATGAAAGTCGTATAGATGCAGTAGAAATGCGCTCTTTGCGTAGTATGTGTGGTGTAAAACTGTGTGATAGAGTAAGGAATGAAAACATCAGAGAGAAGTGTGGTCTGAAAGAAGATGTAGTGACTAAAATTGAAAAGGGCATGCTTCGATGGTTCGGTCATTTGGAAAGGATGGATGAAAAAAGATTGACGAAAGAAATTTACAGTGCTAAAGTGAGTGGAAGGGTCGTAAGGGGGCGCCCTAGGCGTACTTTTTTGAATCAAATCGGGGAAATACTGGAAAAGGGCCGAATCTTAAGTACCCGAAACCGACGTGCATGCATGACTCGATGTATGAATGTGGAAGAAGCGAAAGAGCTTTGTCAGGATCGTAGCAGGTGGAAAGAAGTGGTCTCTGCCTACCCCTCTGGGAAACAGGCGTGATTTATGTATGTATGTATTAATGCCTAGGGACTAAAGTTTTTTTTTTAAATTTCCTTATAAAGGCCTTGAAAAACCATAAACAGCCAGATGCGCGTGGAACCAGTGGAGGTCAGACTGGGGCAGGGCATACAACCTCCACAGCCTCAGTCTTCGTTTCGGAAATGTTGTCTCTGGACTATTTGTACCCCAAAAACAACCACCTGTGTTGTTGTACCTTTTTGCATTACAGTGACGGGTTGAGAGTAAAAATGATAGCGCTATTAAGTTGTATTTTTTTCACGTGTCCATGTTAAAACTATTATATAACTCTGTCTTTGCTCGGGTGGATAAATATCTCGTATGATAATGGCTCACTTTAGTTCCTTGTTGTATTCTCTCGGGAAGTTTTATATTGTCAGGTATAAAAAGTATCCTATGTTCTTTCGCGGGACACAAGCTATCTCAATACCATATTTCATCGAAATCAGTTCTTCATATTAGTATGGATTGATTTAAAGTGTTGATACAATATCTCTAGTAAAAATACCAACTTTTTGAATCAGCAATAATATTAATTCAACATATCGAACGTTTATGTCTAGCAAAGCAACAGAGCTGTCATCAATAATTGATGGTGAAATAATACATGAAATGCAAATGGCAAATTTTTTGTCATAACAGATCAGGATGAAATACACAATAGCAGTCTTGTATTGCGTAATAATAGTGTCATTGATGATATAATTTGATAATGATATCGTACATATTTGATTTGATGGTATGCGAGGAAATTGTCCTATTAACTTTAATAGTGAAAATAGTTACAAATCAATTAGTCTCTTTCTCTAAATTTGATCAGTAATCAGTTTAATCACAAAGAACAAGAAACATCGTCAAAGCTATCCCTTTTTACGGTTCCGTATTACTAAGACTCCATTGTCTGTATGTCTATCCGTCTGTTACCAGGCTTTACCTCATGAACTGTGATAGCTAGACAGTTGAAATTTTCACAAATGATGTATTTCTGTAGCCGCTATAATAACAAATAATAAAACTCAGAATATAAATATTTAAGTGGGGCTCCCATACAACAAAACTAATTTTTTTGCCGTTTTTTTGTTTGATATTAAATACGGCAACCGGTCGCTTGAAATATTCACAGAATATTTAGTTGTATATTCACTTTAAAAATAAATAATTATATAAAAATAAAATAAATATTTAATGGGGGCTCCCGTACAACAAACTCGATATTGATAACGGCAACGGCTGATTGATGAGATTTATTGCAGAGAAGTATTACAGGGCTGGAGGGTATCATATATCCCCCCTCATCGTCTGTGGAGATGCCACATATTGTCACCTTTAAAAGTTAGTTTGTCGTCTTCCACATATTATTTCCTTTATAATGTACATATTATTTACTGCAGGGATTTCCAAATAACGATAAAATTACAGTTCTACTCGGAACGAATTAAGGATTTTAAAAGCTAGTTGTCACTATATTTGTAGATGTGCGTCAAACAATGGAAAAAAAATTGTATATGTTGCCATAAAGTCGGCGAATTCAGCGAATTCGATAAAGTTTTTGGTCTGGCTAATTAATTATACATCCGTTTTATTATTAACTTGTAGAATTAAAATATTCGCGTGCACTTATGATAAGAAAGCTATGTACCTATGTTGGAATTAGTGATTGTTCCACGAATTGAGTGAACCGTTCGTGTTAACTATTGTCTTGGATAATATACGACTATACAGTGTGTGACACCCATAAGAACATAAATATTAAGTAACTATAGCTTTAGATGCTGTGAACGGTTTTATCGAAAAATATAACAATTACCTTTTTTAATCGGGAGTAATTAATGTTTTAAATTTTCTCGAGCAGCAATGTAATGCAAAGAGGCAAACGAGTTAGGTACAAGCAATCAAATGTTAGTGTCAGTTGGATAAAGCTTAGCGAAAAGGATCCAACCCATCAATTTCACACGAGTAAAATTTTACTTTATATTGACAGCAATAAGATTTAAATTTAAATATACTTGCATTGTGGGTTGAATCCTTTTCGCTAAGCTACGTCCAGTTGTTAGCTTTGTTACCGATACATTGCGTGGCGAATTTGTTAGTATAAAAAAAATACACATTATGTTAACAATACACACGTTTTTATGTTAATTAGGATGCATATTAACTGTTGTCAAAATATATGTTCGTATGGATGTCACACAATGTATATCTACAAACAATTATTAAAAAATCGAATTGACCATGTAGCTCAAGTAAAATTGACCAAAGCTCGAGACAAACAATTAGACTACCATTTTCGGTCCCTAAAGGTCAAACCAAACTTGGCAAAAATGAGTTCGTTTGATCAAACTTGCCTATCTTGATCACAGGTTCACGCGGCGATTCGTGTCTACGACCCACAAACATTCCTAGGTTAGCCGTAAGAGAATATTACCTCTATTTTATCATTTAATTGACATTTGCCTGCGACTTTCTCTACATAGAGCTCAATTTTCGTTATTCTGTAGAAAACTACTGTAGCGATACACACGACTTTCGAAACTTAAACGAGCCTTTTCTTCGAAGTTAAGTCTGGTAGGGCACTTGTGATTCCTCTGCTATTGAGGGTGGTTAGATTGCGGTGATCAGTCCGCCCGTTCGTATGCCTTCATAATTCCTTGAAAAAAACTGGGATGAAGAGTTTCCTATTTTTTTCCGTGGGGTCTAATTATCTCTATAATAAACATCAAAATAGTTTGAGGCGCAATAAGCAGATAGAATATTCGCACCTTCAGAACGATTAGTGACCTAATTAAAAAAATAATAATTTCGAGTTATGTCTCTATTATAATTAGACCCCGCTATCGGCGGTGCAAATTGGTAGCTGTCAAGTTCTTAGGGATGAGTTAAAATGATTTTGAAATAATAGCTATATCGATAATTATAGCTATATGTCGTATTTTTTCTTTACCATAATGAGGGTCTAGGACTTTAATTAAACTTGTTTATTTAATTACAAAATGAATGTGTTAAATATTTTTCATTACTATAAATAAAAATCTTTAATCTTTCATCATTACTAACAAATTATCGTTATCTTCATAGCACGAACCATTCATTCATAAATGATTTAAATTTTAAATAATCAAAAAATCTCTCTTTTATGTCCACCAAAAGGGATATTGATGTAATCTAGTGCAGTCATGATATATTTAACAATAAACCCAATGTCCTACCTATTTCCTTTTTTTCATGGATCCCAAAAAAAAAAACTTGTTAAATTGTAGTCTCAAAATGGTATAGGTTATATCTATATATAAAACTACTTGTACAGAAAAAGTAAGAATAACGATATCGACATCATAAATACTTTTACTCATCCCTAAGAACTTGACAGCTACCAATTTGCACCTCCGATAGCGGGGTCTAATTATAATAAAATGACTTGAAGTTTAAAAGCTGAAATTTTGAATTGGGTCACTATTATTCTGAAGGTGCGATAGGTAGAGACAGTATTGCTAATTAATTGTTTAAGATTGTCAAAGGGCCCGAAACTGGTTGCATGTTCTATTAAGGTGTATGCAGAAAGCGCAGAGCCGACGCCGGCGCGGCTAGCGAAGCGGGACCCTGACCCTTTGGCTGTGGCCTGAGCGACGAGAGAAAGGCGTTTGGATATTCCTTTGATAAAAACTATCTCTGTACCAAAGTTCACACCGTTCGGTTAAGTTATTAGGCGGGAACAAAATACTTTCACATTAACAATATACATACATACATAACATCACGCCTTCATTCGCATAGTGGGGTAGGCAGAGCTACAGATATACCAACAACTCTAAAGACTTACAGATATTTCTGTAACCACATTTTGAACTAACAGGCTAAGAGGTTTACTAGTGTGACAGGTTGCAAGCCCATCGCCTAACAGTACTACAAGCCCTTATTCCTTTAGTCGCCTCTTACGACATCCACGGGTAGACATGGAGTGGCACTATTTTAACCCGGCAACCACACGGGGGACAACATCAAATAACAATATCTATAGCAAGAATATGCGTTAAGGTACCTCAGATCTCACTTCGGGGTAAAGAAGTCCCGCTCTTCGTCTTTTAGGTAGCTGAAAAGCGTCATGTACGTCTTTTAAAATTGTATATGTCTGTCCAAATCGAAGGGATCTAAAGATGCAACTACACGGGCAACTTTTAACGGTAATTTATAGCCGGCAACAATAGTAATATCTTATTCTAATGTTGTGTGATAGAATGAGACGTCTTTACTGGTGACGGCCATTTTTTTTCCCAAAAAATTCCGCAACTTTACGGCGGCTGGCGATAACCCTGGTCGTTGTATGGTTCTTTACACAAATATACCTAGTTTAGATCTGTTTTTTATCTGACACTAATCTGATGTGTTTACTCGGACACGGACAGTGTGTAAAGTTTAATAGATAGATAGATAGATAAACATCTTTATTCGTCTCACACAATATATGGTTTGATGCGATTTAAATCACAAACGCCTCGCAGCTTGTATGAGATTGAATGTCAGCCAATAAAAAATATCTTAATTTCGATTGCCAGAGTAGATTAAAATCCTCTGCTCTTAGTAATAAGGTTGCGGTTGCTACAGAAGTTTTTTAATTCTGCTATTTGGCTTAGCAGGGCTTCGGTATACCTCATACGTAGCGAAATAGTATCGGAATTCAAGAAAAAAGGAAGATAAAAAGTCAATCTTGACACCTCTCATTGCAGTACAATTTATAACCTATTCTTGGGTTGAAGGTACTATGGAATGACAGATATCAGGATCAATTTGTTATCTTCTGTTATAGTTCGTGTCATCGCTAATAGCCCTTGCCTTACTCCATAACGGTAAAAGCGTAATGTTACCAAGCCCCGCAACGAGTGTTGATTTTATTCCGCGGGGCAAAACTGTTTCATTGTTTGTACAGATTTAACAGTTACTTTAGTTTTATTATTATGACTCAAAACCAGCTTGTGAAGTACATCATAACTCAGTAGTTCAAAGGTTAGTAGTACAACTGATATTGTTCTTGCCAGGTATACTGTTTAGTTACTTTTTCTCTTGAAAATGTTTTAAGTTTTTTCGGTAAAATTTAGGTCAAAGGTTTGACTTGTTTGTAATTTCCTACTTTTGACATTTACATAATTAAAAAAATCGAACGGACCTCTTATGTTATAGAGATTTCTTTAAGAAAGTGTGCCCACGGTCACTTTGGACCAACGACACTCATGATAGGGTATATTATATACCCTTCAGCGTTGTCATTAAATGTATGTCTTCACGGAAAGGTATTTGCCACAGTCGTGTTGTTTTAAGGGTATGGTAAACAGTAGTTAGATTAGGTTAGTTAGACGTATCTCATGCTTTGTCACGAGTAGCTTGTCTGTCCGTTAGTGCAATAAAAATCCTTCGTTCATATCGGTAAACATATGAAACGTTCTATGCAGTAATTGTATAATTCTGATAAAGGTTCTGGAACTCTGGAATAAATAATCTGTAATAAAATACCGGTTGTCAACTCTCTTGTTACTATCTTACCATGTTCATAATTTGGATGACTACAAGTCTAAAACACTTGTCTATCAACTATTTTCTAAGTTATAATTTCGTAAACCTGTTCAAACTGTTCAAAGCGTTTTGTAGCCAATCGTGCGCAGCTGAGGCGTGTCAGTTAGTTTATATTTCTCACTAGGTTCAATCCTTAATGCGAATAGTCAATGCATTTCGCCATAGCACGGATGCACGTGCCATCAGTTTCCTTTGTTGCCACATGTGCCTTTGAAACTTCCTTTTCACTTAATACGTTGATTTTTAAGTATAGGCTTACATCGACGATAAAAGTGGTATTTGATTGTTCTAATTCGATAATGCATTGTTATGCAGCGCTATTATTTATCAACATAGTGTTGTATAGGTATTTTTTCAGTGGTTGATCCACGCCCGTTTTTGGATAGTGGACTGGCTCAATTGGGGTATTATAAAACATCGATGTAAGTAGTACTGGTATCGCAGTCTAGATACCCCCCCCCCTCATTCTTGTTCCATCTTTATTAAATATAGCTGTTGCCCGCGAGTTCATCCACGTAGGAAAATAAAACATACCGTTATGAATAATTTGACATATATATGTCAAATTATTCATAAATATGATACACATTTGAGGACACGTTACCCTAGTTGGTAGTGCCCTGCCTACGAAGCTAGCAGTCCCGGGTTGAAATCCCGGTGGCAGATATTTGTGTCATCCTGGACGTTTTCTATATAGTACCTACGCTTGTACGCTCTGCCATTCCAATCTGTTATCAACTCACCATCAGTACTCAGACATAATTATATTTAGTTTCTGTCCTTACCGACCAAGTCCTCAGTTAAAATATTGTAATTATAGGTTGTTACTTTATACTGTGCTTGTGTCTTGTATTGACCTTTACACAACTGTATGTTCGAGTTGCAAGCAATGTTTGATTAGGAACCAATGCCAGCGTCGTTTTACTTTATTTTTAGATTTTATTAAGTCTTTGTAAATGTAGCCTTACGACACGACCCGAATCGATCATAGCTAACAAGAAAAGAGTCATAAAAACCGGTAAATATAAAAAAAAAAAACGGGACAATCTCACACAAATTGACCTAGTCCCAAACTAAGCTCTAGGCTTGTACTATGGGTAAATATATAAATTATAAAGTTTTCATCCTGACAATGATAGGTGACAGGTGACTTCATTGCAGAGTTAATAAGTTTTGACAACTAGGATTATATAAGCTGCACATTGTAACCTGGAATACGTCTAGACACAACGAATGTAAGCGTGTTAAACACATCGGTAATTTCATTAAGCTGATGGATGCTTAAACAAATTACCGATGTTTTTAACACTTCTGTTTTTAAAAGAGTTCTTAAGCTGCAAACGCGGCGAGGCGGCGGAGTAGAAACAGCTTGAACAGGACGTTTAGCACTTTAGCCGCCACTTATCTGTTGCTCGGTAATCCCTTTCTGCCTAGTCTAACAGTGACGCAGTGAGCGGCGTCAGACAACAAAATACAAGCTGTGTTGTCTGGTCCGATTATTTTACCAAGATATTTTCTTCTGTGACGCAAATGTTACATTTGCATTTGTTCCCACTTTAAAAAAAAAACCTGTCGCACATTTATTACTAGTTTTAAATAGGTAGGTAGGCCAGAAATAGCAGCATCGCGAAGGCGGAGCTCAGGCGACATTATTAAATTGATTTCTGGAATGGGAAAAAATGCGAAGGGAATAAACGCGACAGGGAAGAACACGACTGTGAAAACTTTATAATACGAAATAATTATTTCAGGAAATTTGATCTCACCAATTGTAAAAGCATCTTCGCCAAGCTTTTCACCTTAAATTAAATTATAGGAATACCGCTTTGTACTTAGTCTCCCGTTAACGCTATCGGGCGCCTGCAGCATCACGCCTCGCGCCGCTTCAGCCTATTACTGTGTTATGTTATGAAGCCTTCACACGCTACCGAAACCTACCAAAACGTCAAAAAACAAGTAAATAAGGAAGTATGAGACGTCGCGTTCGGCGTTGGCGATTTCTACGTATTTGTAAGCCTAAACTCGGTCCGTCCAGATCGCGATCACCATCTTATCCTAAAACCTACAGCCAACCAGCGGTCTTCACGTTGTTGTATTCCGGCGTGGTGATAAAACAACAGTGAAATGACTAGTATAGAGGCTTTCTATCTTATTCCGCAGGGTTAGCTATTCATTTGCAGTCTTTAGATTCCAGTCTTGACATTGCAAATATCTATGGGTCTCAGGAAACACTAACAATCAGGTGACCTGTGCTCTCGTTGCTTCACAAAAGGAAAAAAAAGAAAATGTTGCCAGGCCGTCAAGCTGTCGTTTTACGTCGCGTATAGCGTTATACAGAAGACCAAGGTCTTACCACCTATGTGCGTCTTTCCTAAGAGTATCGTAACGGGTGTAACGACTGTGACAATGCATGCCGCCTCAAAACAACTGTATCAATAGTTATGCAACCTTTTGTTCGACAATGTCACCGGGACAATGCCGTGGAGTGCGGCATGCCTTACTGAGTTCGTTTAGAACCAACGATATCATACATATAAGTCGTTGTCGTGTCGTTCACCGTAAACCATACCAGTTTTAGAACAAGGGCGGGTACAATATAGTTTTCGTTATCCTCTTGTATGTTCTCACCTCAATTTCGACATCAGGTAAGCATTTAATAAGCACCACTGGTATGTCTTTATTTTTTTCAAGTTGCATATTTCAAGAAACAAGCAAACTCTTTTCTCAAAGTCAACGCATCTGAAATTCCTCTCCTAGTGTTTTATACACGGGCGGCGGTGATAACTTCTAATCAGGTGACCCGTTAGCTTGTTTGCTTCCTCTAGCATGTTTCTTACAAAGTTCGAGACATGTTTAATATAAAATAAGAGTATTAGAACATGTAGATTCGAGTCTTTCATAACTCCAAGGCCTTATGAACTTGCCGTTGCGCGTAGGTTCCACAATTAGCTTTTAATAATTCAGGTGATCATGGTCGTATTGTATAAAGCACCTCACCGTGTGTGTAGCTAGGACGTGTGTTTGCATATTCATACGTTTTTGTTCGTACACAAAGTTTTCGGGCTCCGGTCTTATATTAAAAACTTCTGGAAAATATTTGGGTTCTTGTAATGACTGCAGAACTAGACTGTGTTTTGTTCATGTTTGTTATAGCAGAGTCACTATGGCGTTGCATTTGTATTCGTGTGTAGCATTTACCAAAACGTGTGATTGTTACAGGTGCCCTGATTAATTTGTTTGCTACTCCACTACATGCAAATAATTCCGTTTTCCTTTCTTGATCTAAATTTGTATGATGTCATCCATGTAAGGTGTTCAGATTTCAAGTGCTATTTGCATACTCAGACAGAAAATAAGGATACAGTACCACATCATTAATTGATTTCTGTAAAACAAAGCTTATCAACAGTCGCATTAGATCATTAATTCTTGATTGACCTAACATGATACTTACAGCAAAAGAAAACATTATTACGGCAGATTTTTACGTTAAATAAAATGGTTTCTAATGCTCTCATATCTCATGTTCTCACATAGCGTATACCAAAGTTCTCCTCAGTTGTTACTCGAAACATTCAGCAAGTCGGGTCATGTTCTACGGATTTACACGTTCCCAGGGGATTTGCTCGAGTTCACATATTCCCTTTGTACCTAGTATCTTTAATATACTCTGACTCTGTTTTAGCTATTCTTTAGTGTAGAACTAGTATAATAGTTGAAATTGGACACGTTTGGTTTAATTGTAAATCAGTCCTGATAGTGATTGAACATAATTGTTCCTAACATATCGAGGGAAAATCATGTCAGCGGATAAAGGCTACCCCTTTCTCTACATATAATATCGCTTCTCGGGCATGGTCTTTTTCTGCCTCTTCCTTTGGTTTCCAGTAATCGTCACTTTACAAGTGATGATCTCTAACACTTCCTTTGTGTTACAAATTTTAAAATTAATTTAAACGTTAGGAGTCCCATAGTCTTCTAAAGACCATATGACGGGTATATAGCAGTACTTACGGCAGCATCACTAACTTTATTAGATTGAACTTCAGTTCACCTGTTTGATAATGCAAATAAGGGTAGAGAGGTTTTTGGCATGGGTACCTTAAAAGCCGCCTTGGGTTGTCAATATTATTGTTGTGCCTTTAAGAATCAAAGATAATATTGGGATTTGCAACAGGAAAACATCAAAACATTGCGTAACGGTCGATTATTTCGTTAATACTCTTTTCTTCGGCTTGGCGCCAGCCCCTTTCTTGCAAGGTCTGCCGGAAGGACGGATTCGGACGACCCAAATATTGTTCTATTAGACCTATGGGCCCGTTTTGGATAACGTTGGGCTAAGGAACGGGATTCGTTCCTTATATTATGATGGTGTTGTATTTTGTAGGCAATACGTATAGGGAAATTAGTTATAGGGCCTGTTCGCAGTTCCTGCGGAAAACATTCTGACTTTTATCCAAGTTTTTCATTTTATCAGTTCAGTGAACTCTATAAAAGGTCCTTTTAACTCAGGCAGAATTGTAACTTACAGAAATAATGCTTAATAAATGATAAGAAGCGTTCATACGACGTTTAAGGTCCTCAATAATCGTCTACTCTTGCTACTAAAGCTTCAAATTAGGTTAGCACCCCTTTAATATCTTGTACAAGTTTCACGTTAGCTTTTTTTGCTAAAGTGTTTGTGTGAGTCCAAGACGTGATGCTACATCAAACGCGTGTGGCGTCGCGTGCCAGTAGTAAAGAATAATGTCGCATCAAACCGTGTTTTATAGAAAGGAACAGGGATGGAAATGATTGCGTTGTAAAAGATATAGGTCGAGTCATTAATGTGTCTCGTAAATATTACCTTCGTGCGTGTACACACTACACATCTAGAAAATATAGAATAACGTATGCCTGTACAATACAGGTGTCTGTTAGAATTATATCATGTTCCGGACGTGAAAGCATTTGTGGTTGGATCTTTGGATACACACTTCGAATGAGATTTACTTACTACTCATAAGATTTTTTGTGGGATTTAGAGATTTGTGCTCCTTACCCATAGTACTTACTAACTTTGTCATTCAGACCCAGCTCCTTCGACAGTTGTGTAGTCATAGCGTACCACGGTCTTACCAGCAGAACTTACTAGACATCCTACTGGTAAGACCGTGGTACACTATGATTACACAAGCACAATAACTTAATAAAAAAGTTTTTTAAGTACTTGTGTCTGAATGAGTATAAAACAATATTACTACTGGTACGACCACGGGCCGTAGTGACTACATGCTAAATGTTTCGTTGGGCCTAAGGAGAGTAACATAGGGCTCGGCAAGGCTAAACTTTGTTAATACCTTGCGTGTTACTTGGTACCTATATGTTGGAGATATGGTTGATTGTATAAATGAACTGATCTTGAGTGAGATGCTGCTTTTAAGACATGTCGAAGTACATGTTAAGTCATTAGTTACCTTTAACCGTCTTGACACGGGCATCTTACTTGTAATCAGTTTATTGATTCGTCCCTGTGTCTTGTTTTTTTCGTCTCGTCTCGTTAGGTCAATAGATTAGATAGCATTAGATTAGATTACCTTACCTTAACCATGTCAAAAAGGTTTAAGCGGTTGGCAGTGAACCTGCCTAGCTGTTACGGGTTCCATGCTTGTGTAAATTATGTGTCCTAAGCAAGAATAAGCTTATGGCTTAGTTTGGGACTACGTTTTTTTAAACGAGTGTCTCCCATCTTTTTTTGATGAATTTACGTTCTTGCGTAGGTATATGTGACCGGTATTTGAATTGTTTAGAGAGCGCTCAGGGTTGAGGTTGACCTCAGCTAACATTTGCCGTTTGCCGTATGCTCCTGTGAATTCACGACGTTGCCTTAATTAAACAGTAAATAATTGAAACGCAAGAGAGACCTTAGCGTCTTGGTGGGCATTCTACTTGAATAAGATTTATGTGTTTAGGTACTTCTAATGCCCACCAAGAGGGCATTCTACTTCAATAAGATTTATGTGTTTAGGTACTTCTATAATGAGCAAGAATGATAATTAAATTATAAGTATCTTGATTTTGGTCTATTCTCTTTTATCCGACTGTATCAGAAGGAGGGTTAAGTTTTTCGAGTGTCTGTATGGTCGTCTATTTATTTGGCACTTTCTACAGCATAAACCGTTTGATGGGTTTTAACATATGAGGAGCTAATTTTTTATTCAAAGTAATGAGAGAGAGGGGGTAATATTTTTAGACTAACATCGACGACAATATCAAAAAGATATGTTGGGTTTTTGAATATTGCAAACAAAAGACAAGGCTGTTGTTTGATGTTTTCCAGGATTCATTATGATGTCCCCATGATGATTTGGGAATATTATGATAAACTAGATGTTAGAGATGCGCTCGGAGCTCCGTAAGTGTAGAATTAGTTACCGCTACTATTTATTCCCGTTGGGTGCGTTTTTTTGAAAAATCCTCTCATAGCACACCTCTAGGGTTCCTAAGGAATATTCCCCTCAAATTTCAAGTCCAGGTTTAGCGGTTTAAGCTGTACGTGTCTGTCAGTCAGTCATGTAAGAGTTTTATATGTATGAATGAATGAATGAAAAGTTCATTTGCATAAAAACAAGCATATATAAAGGTGTTAAAATAATCATAGATCTTGTTTTCACAAGGCTGGCGTACAAATGTTTCGTAGATAAATAAATAAATGTCAGAGGACTCTCAAACAAATTGACCCAGTCCCAAAATAAGTTCTAGGCTTGTGCTATGGGTACTAGATAACGATAAACTTACTTATACATATATATATTGAGAAATACAACTAAAAAAGCATAGAAAACATCCAACAAATATTTGCTACCCGGAATCGAACCCTACCAACACTACCTAAACGCATCGTGTAAAAACTGTGTAAGCGACCTTTTATTCTTAGCAGAGCTTATTATAAGTAGGTTTTCATACTGAAGATATTTAGTGTTGTAGATTGTATTTCGTAATAATTTCGAGAATCCTGAATGGATGAACGTTTCTTGATACTGAATACTAAATTGATTGAAATGTTTACGACTACCAGCTACAGTAATTTGCCATCGAACTATGATCAAAGTAAAAGTGCAAGTCAAGGTCTGCCGTGGGTTGTGTGGCGTCATCTAATACTTCTTGTTTGAATGATGGCGTAATATGCTAATTGTTTCTGCTTACGCTGATGCACTCTTTGTAACTAGGTCATTACGAGTGATTGCATTTTTGGTACAATTTATAACAAGTTTTAGCGCCGCGTATATTTTAGAAGATATGGAGTATCACAAAGTTTGGATTTAATAAAAGTAGCTTACAGGAGTAAGTTCTCTGGGTCTCAGATCCCACTTACCATCAGGTGGCTCGGCACAGTACAATTTATTGAAATTACACGTTGGTTTTCTTACTTTTATAGTTTAAGTTAACTTTTCTACTAATTTATTTGTTCCAGCCTAAATCAAAACCGGTAGGTAAACGGTGCCACACGTAGTAGACTTAAAATTCCTTAAACAAGTGACTATCGAGGCTTCGGTTGGATATAATGAAATAGGTTCATGCCCTTTGAAAGATATGTTACATATCTACACCATCAATCTTCATAAGATCAAAGTGGGCAGTAATAGATAGCGGTATTAAATGCCGTGCCGTTTCCTAAATAAGGCCTATCGGATCAGGGTTTGGCCAAATTTCACAACCCTGCCCACGCCCTGCCTTTTGGCCAAGGAGGGGAAATGCATCTATTTTATCGATGTCATTTACAGCTACTGCCGCTGCTATTCGCGCTGTCAGCAATAGTTCTTCAGAGTTTAGTGAGTGTTTTCATTCTGCTCCTCAATGGATTCTCGGGGAGCGCGAGCAGCAGTAGCTGAAACATGAGAAGTTACCCAAATAACTTCGATACCCAATTCATTTTTTATGTACTGCGGGTGACATGCAAACGCGTCAGTAAAATAAGACGCTATGCAGTACCTTCTATACTACTCCTCAGATTTTCAGCGACAAGTTGTGCAGACAGGTTCTGCTAGCGCCAGCATCCCCGATTATGGACATTTTCAGGTACTAACGTTGAGCGTGTCAAAGTGCTTTTCCCCGTCCCACTGCTCCATTTTCTCTCTATACCTATTTTTCTACTTGTTGGTCCTAAACTTATTAATTGATCACGAACTCTTGATCGAAGAGCTATTAATATTATCTCGACGCAACGTTGAACACTTTCTTGCAACGAACTTTTTTAATTACTATTCGCCCTTGTAAACGTTTCCTGGTTCAAAATCAATAGAAAGTAAAGAAACTGCCACCGAGAGGAAAGTAAGAGCACGAAAAGCAAACGTCTTTTCCTTTGCGGAACAGTGTTAAACTTTTCCCATAAAGTTTAAATACGAGATCGTTATCTCTGCGTCCCTAAATCAGGCTTTAATTTAACATGTCCTCCACGTAACCGCACGCGTAAAAAGTAGCACACTTTAAACCTCGCATTATGGAACCAGGTAAACAAAATTACATTTCCCCCAATTCCGAACACGAAATACATGCCACGACCGACAGAATTCTAAACCTTTATCGATATGGTAGTCACGTAGCATCACTAGCGGTACAAGCTTTTACATGCAGTGGAAGAAATCTATAACCAATGTAATTTTGCACTTTCGCTTCGTAATGGCGTCTAGTTGAACTGCACTAAAAAGTTGGTAATTTACTCCCATGGAAACGACAATGCGATTTAAATGTTATTGTTTTGCTATAAGGTATTTTTTGCAAGATTGGGACGACTTTCTTTTGCACATGGAAGTTTTGAATATCCGGGAAGAGGATATTCTGTTTGCAATATGTTTTTTTTGGTGTTGCCATATTTAGTGGTTTGTTTTGATTTAGTTTATTTCGCGTGCCTTATCTACTTCTGGTGTACTTACTTATTTCTTTACAATATTAAAAAGTTTTTAGGATAGTTCTTCATTTGATTCCATAGACAGTTTTTATTCATATGTGCGATAAATGAGTTCGATTTCGCAAGACGATTTTGAACTGATCTTGTTATCAGAATGGGTCGGCTTTTGGAAAACCTTCGGCTTACAAATGTAAGCTCGACGCCAATGCAATATTATGGTGTATAAGAGTTTGCCGATTAAATACTTTCTTGTTGGATTACTTTTATGTTCCCATACCAAAAAGTTATAGAAAGTTACTTGCCCTATCTTGGCATTAAAGCTTTCTTTGGAAATTAAATCGATCTCTTGGTTAACAACTCGCAGTTCGCGAATTCTTGCTACTTTAAAGCAGTCAGACGGGAGTACAACCCACGCAAACCCATGGAAGCATCTAATTACTTTTTAAGATAAAATGATGGATTCTTCTGCATGTTCTTTGTTGGTCAATTTTGTGAGAAAAAGAAATTGATCTGCAGGAACTTGGGTTTAGGCATTTTGTAGGTTAGGGTCAGTAGCATAAATACACTGCACGTGTCTAGCGTAAGAATGTAGATTGTAAACAACCTTTGTTGTGCTTAATACAAGCTTAGAGCTTAGTCCATTTGTGTGAGATTATCCTACATACATACATAACATCACGCTTCCCAGAGTGGGGTAGGCAGAGCTACAGAAATATCAACAACTGTATAAAGACTTGTTGATAATTCTGTAACCACATTTTGCACAAGTAGGCAGCCCATCGCCTAACAAGTACTACACTACACCTTTATTCCCTTAGTCGTTTCTTACGACATCCACGGGTAGGCATGGAGTGGCACTATTCTAACCCGGCAACCACACGGCCTAGATTATCCTCTGATATGTACTTATTTATCATATTAAAATAACATGACAAAAATAATATCCATTAAGAAAGCTGTCACGTAATAGATTGTTAAAAGAAGTTAGGCACTGTTCGGAGTGAAATTGGCAACATGATCCATGGTAAAAATGTATGTACATAAAGTGTGAACCTGGCATTAAGAGCTCGCCCAGTGACGTGTGATATCATTTCTCGCTTAACTTAATAGATCAAGATGGGGCTGGATAACGCAATTTCGAGTTCCCCGGTAAGTTCGTTACGGCGCGATATTCTCGATTACCGGAGGCGCTAGCTCTGTGCCGTTGCTGGCAGAAATTACTAGCATACTGGCATTCTATGCTGGTCGTATCTTCCACGCATAGCTTGGGTTGGTAACGCATTTGGAGTACCTAAGGTCCTTAGGATTTCAGTATTGAAATGTTTGAGATTTAAAGAAATATATAAATTCACATGAAAAAAGGTAAAGAGACGACATGTACTTGGTGCTAATCGTTATGAAAACGGTCCCATTGTACTCCCAGATTGAAGTCTTGAGAATCCAAGGTTTCAAATCACACTTTCCATCAGGTTGCCTCTGTACTGCGTGGGTTCTCCATTGCCATAAAAAAGACATAGAACAAGAATACGATGATTGAATCCTGCACCATCACGACTGAGGGACTTCAACACGCTTTAAAAACAAAGCCCTTTTAAACCCACGTTTTAGACATTTCCGTTGCAGCATAGGATAACAGCGTAACTATCTTAGGGTGGGTATCCACCAGAGCTGTGCAAGGTAGCGGCGCGGATTGCAATAAAAAAATCCACCAATAGGATTCCTGGCCTGGCTCAGCGAAGCTTTCCAATTGGTCGATTTTTATCTCGCACTGCAGAGCTCTGCTCGTAATTCACCCCTAAGGTATGATTCCGATGTTGACGACTGCGACCGGCGTCAACGACCGGCTCGCGCGACCCACTGTTTAGTACGAATTAGTGTTGAGCTACTCGTCCATGAAGCACCTCAAATGATACACTCCGCACTTTGCTACATTGTCTCAACACTTCACTACGTACACGTCTCACCTCATTATTGATGTCACACCAAGGGAAAACGAGGCAAATATATGAGTAGTAGAATCGAGTAATTCAGTGTGTGAGTAAGACCGCATATGCAACGGTACCTGACCTCATTTGAGGTAGGGCATTGTACCACCTCATTGAATGAAATGGGTTAAATTTCAAACTCGTTTATGATTCATGTCCTGCCCAACACTAATACGAATACATATGGTGCACCGACCAACGACGACGACGACGTGTTTAGAGCCCTTATGCGACCAACTAAAACAATGTTGGGATTTTGGCTTAGATTGACCTTATAAGTAAAAGATGTCCCCTTGGACAAAGACCAATCCAGCGAAACCCCGTAACACTGAATGACAGACAATTCATAACCTGAACCACAGAACCTACGGATTTGACACTTAAAGGGAATATTCCTTGCATAACTTAGGGGTGCATAGGAGTTTTTTGGAAATCGACCCCGTCGGGAATAAATACCTCTACGCAGACGAACTCGGATTATGTATAAAAGTTAAAAATCCCTCAAAAAATAATTCTCTACTAGCACAGGTTCTGGAGTTTTGTTGATTTTCAGGTGCCGCTTTACCTGTGTACATTTTCGCATGAGTTAGGCGAAGGCTAGACGTACGATAGGTAAATACTTTGGTCCATCAATACAATAAAAACTGATAGATTACATTTTATTAACGCAATACACAGGCAAAGCTACACGTTCAATATTTATCACGTCAGTACTGTAACGTATTTCGTAGAGTTCAGACGTGTACTGGATATGAAGATAAAAACTATACTGAAATGTCACAGTATTTACTGATCGTGTAATCTAGTATTGACGGATTTCAATATTTATCACAAACTGCCATCCAGAATCCAGAAATCTAGATTTCCGTGATAAATATTGACATCCGTCAATACACTAGACCACACGATCAGTAAATATCACGATATATGATAAATATGAGTAGATCACAGTATTTATTGTACGTGTAGCCTTCGCCTTAGCTGTATTCAATAGCTGTAAGCGTGCTAGCGACGCTTCGATGACTTCGCGTTTAGCCCGGAAGAGCGGACATAAATATGTGGGGCACATCACATGCTTTTAGTGGGTAATTAAGTATTGGGAAATTTGGGGGCAGGGCATAGGCATTCCATCTTGAACCTCGGGATTGGCAAAGCCTTTGGAGTCTTGAGTTTGCAGCAGTCTTGAGATTGTAAATAGCTAATAGCCAATTGTTTGATTTTTGTACCAAAAACGTATTAGGAATTCAGCAATCGTGCAAATTCTCCCGTGACCTAAACCGCTGAACCTAGACTTGAAATTTGGAGGGAATTTTCCTTGGTAACAAAGAGACACTACTTGTAAAGGATTTTTCCAAAATTTACCACCAACTCGTGTACGAATTGGCGGACATCCTTTAGTATACCGAAAATCTACTTTCAACACCCAAGATGTAGATACTCGTAGCTTAGGAAAAAATAGTTTGACGAGGGTGGTGACCAGATGGAACTAGTATTCTCAAGTGGCAAACACTTCTTTAAGCAGCAGTTTAAAATAAAGGATGAAATTATAAATAATAACAAATAAATATGAGAGGACAATGTCACACAAATTGACCTAGTCCCAAACTAAGCTCTAGGCTTGTAATATGGATACTAGACAACGATAAACATACTTAAATAGAGAAATACATACTTAAATATATATAGAAAACATCCAAACACACACTCAGGACAACACAGGACAATGTCACACAAATCGATCTATTCCGAAACTAAGCTCTAGGCTTGTACTATGGGTACTAGACAACGATAAACTTACTTATATAGAGAAATATATACTTAAACACATAAAAAACATCCAAGATTCAGGAACAAATATTCGCGCTCATCACACAAATATTTGCCCTTACAGGGATTTGAACCCAGGACCGCTGACTTCGGAGGCAGAGTCACTCCCAACTAGGCCAACGTGTCGTCCAATTGGGATCATGTAGCCAATTTCGCTCCGAACTGCTAGGGATATAATAAAAATAGGGATACCATACACTAGTCGCTTGTTCGATTTTTATTTTAAGAAATGATATGAAGTTTTATGCATATATGGAATATGGGCTTATAATGTCCAGATACATTTACCATAGAGTTATACAGAATGAGAAATCCAATTTTACCGGTTAGTACCGTTACCTACCTACGATACTATTTTTCATTTTCTTTACTAAAAATAAAGGCCTTGGTTCCAAAGAAGCTACAAAGAATTAATATGTTCCTAGGTATAGCTTCCATGCCCCATACTGACCCAATAAGATTATAAAACCCTGTATAGTGTCACCAAATTCCTGCCCGGACTGTGCCTTTATAAGCGTATACGCATTTAACAATTGCATCACATTAACTTTTACAAGTTGCGCGAGCCAGAAATTCATACAAATGGCAATTATGGGCAGCGAATGTATATAACCGCCCACACCTCCCCACTGCTGGGTGAAACACCGCACCAAATCTTATCTCCTGTCTATCTTTCATCATACTATCTGCCCACTGCCAACCCACTTGAACAAGGAGCAACTTTCTTTTTTTCGCTTTGAAACACTATGCGGGTTCTTATCGTAACATGACCGCTTTTCTATGAAAATTGAGAGGATTAAATAAAATAACGAAACTGTTTTATGCTAATGAAAACTTTGGGCTGTTCTATATTATGTAAACCTATCAACCATCTTTAAACATAACTTTAAAGATATATGAGACATATTTTTCTTGTTTACTACCTAAGTAACGATCCCTTTGCAGGAGTAACGAAAATAAAAATTTAAAGATGTTAACTTAGTTCTTAATGTTCTTATTAAAAAAATATGACGTTGACTGGTACATGTTTCGTAACATTAGGTCCACAGTCAGTAATTAAATCCGCCATTTATTTTACCTGCTTGGTCCTAATAATATATTTTTTCTTTTTTTCTTGAATAACGAAAAACATTAGGAGGCCCTGTATAAAAACGGCACTCACACTGTGAGACTCTGTGACAAGTGACATTTCTTAAGTTCGATCTATTCGTACCAGCTCTTATGAATTGACCTATAACTGCACACTTTTGTACCTTTTTCGCTTTAACGCCTCTGACAGATTCGTGTAGCAGTTCAAACATAACATGAAAGTGACAAAGCACTGAATTGTTCAGCTATTTATAAGGCCGATCTACATGCTTTTAGGACGCACAAGTTTTTCTTTCATGTTACTATTTACAGCGTGAAGGTATGCATGTATCAAAATTTCCCTCTTAATTGAACTCTTTGGGACATTGCGCTGTTAAGATTTACCGTTTTGTTTCAAGCCTCATAAATAATTCATTGTGTCATTGTTGTTTTTTGTAATATTCAAATTTTTGTTTGGATCATTGCATTAGAAACATGGCTAACGACAAGACAAAAAACTATCATGAAACCTTTCAACCCAGGCGAACAGGATACATTTGTCAAAAAATTTCAATTTTTATCTTCACCTAATAAATGACACCTCCCGTTCTTAGAAAGTCGTCTAACGTCCGGTCTATTAATATCTTGACGACGTTATTGGGTTTGTTGTGGAGTATTTAGGTCACCTCACGGTCCTCGGTCTTGTCCTCAAACAGGATACTACGGGAAATTAGATTGAGGGTTAAGATCTCAATTTACTACAAGTTTTCAGAAAAGAATAAAGATAAGTGTGTGTATTACTCACTGCTGGAAAAATACTTCACTGTTCTGTCCTATAAACGTTGCAAAATGTACTTCTTTTGAAAAAGTTGTCAATATTTGTGGGATAGTTACGGCATCCGTTCCACATACGTGGGAATTCCTCTCCTGAAGTCCATAATACTAGGGCATCCAATCCCGTCATGTGATCACGGTATTTGCGGTATCAATGATTTTCAATTCTGCGGGAACTTGCAAGACCCCGCAAGTGTATGGCGTTACATTTAGATAGAATAACTATAGTCAAGACCAAAGAAAACGGGTTACATAGTACAGAATTTCCATAGAAAGTGTCCCGTTTTCATTGGTCCTGAGTATATTCAATTGAAATATTTTAATTGACAACCGACATTCAGTTAAGACTAAGACTTCTACTTCTGTTTCTGTTGTTGAAAATCTTTTCGAAATAAAAACAGAGTCTTATGGCACGTCTGCCAGACTGCTTCGAATGTGCATTGCGATAGCCTGCAGCAGAAAAAGCCCTTTCAGCTTCCACAATAGTTGTATTTGCTAATCCCACAAATCCTGCTTCTTGCGGGACTGGATAAAGATGCGGATATTTCGAGATCTCGCATCATTCTCCAGTCCCATGTCCTACCCCTACCCATGACTTGAGGCTTTTAAATAATGTAACGAATTATCCAGTCCAGGTATTTATACTTTAAACATAGTGTTAGCTTAGGGCTAAGTCTGAACTAAATATGATTACGTCCATGCACTTATTTGCTTGAAAAAAAATAACTCTCTACTCTTTTAAACCTTTACAAAGTCAAAAACCCAGTAAACAAAGCAAGAGGGTTGCCAGAGCGACCTAATATCCGCCTTTTTCCTGCTTTCATTACTTCCTTTCCGTTTATTTACTCTTTTATGTTTATTAAAGGGGTAGTCAGGGATTGTTACACGCGTTTAATCAGAGTTTGTACGTTTTGATTTTATTTAGTGTTTTCGATAGCAAAGTAGCGTTAAAACATCCTTAATCTTATTTATACTCAATCTTGATGATTTTGCCAAGATTTTTAACCTGTAAAAGAAACAATTTCTCGATGAGCTGCGTAGAAAATTGGGTGTGGTAACCAAAAGGCCAGAGTTTGTACTATAACTAAATGCAATGTATTCTGTTTAACTTCCACCGTTTGATTGATTGATTATACATTACACCTAAGTATTCGGCCTCTGTTCTACTTGGTTGAACCATATTGCCTTTGACATGTTATAGTATTGTAATGGCAGCCGAGTTATAATCAATAATAATATTACATGTCAAAGGTAATATAGTTTATCCTCTAGAATAATGTAATGTAATCTTCTTACTAAACAAAAAGCCCATGAGCTTTAACATCATTCACTATTAAATAATACGTAATGTATCAAAGAAAATAAGTCCTAATAAAGCAGATGTTCAAAAGTATCCCGTCTATTTGAACATACTTACTTAAATAAATTGGTTTTTGTCGGAAGCAATTTTCAAGATGAAGTCAGGGCGTCGCTGTAAATAGACACATTTGAGGATACAGTGTTTTCAGTTCATCTAGTGTGTGTTAGAATAAAAAAAAACTAATTATTTTGTCATTCGTTTTGTAAAGAAGTAATGTTAAGAAGTTAAGAAAAATATGTTGGCAATAATACTTGTTTAAGAAAATAAGTTGATAAATAAAATTGTCTTCTATTTTCAGAGTTTATTCAATGAGAACCTCTGCTAATTGAATTTAATACATCTTAATGAAACAAATATAATTCTAATTCTGTTTTTCTTGTTTCAGGTTGGTTACATAACATCACGGGAAGTCGAAATATCAGCGGAAGGAACAAACAAGATAAGGTTATTTTTGGCTTGCCTGTAAATATACTTTATTGCGGCTGGCGTTTACGCTATTCTTGTCACTTCTTCTATACAAATAACATGGCAACGGTACTTCAAAACAACGTAAACGCCAATGTACATAAAATTTCTTTATTTTTGAACGGCTATGTTTTTATGCTCGTAATATACAGCTGTCGCTGCTCGGGCATAACGTTTTAATTAGTCTTCCGTTTTTATGTGACACTCGATCATATTTACCGTTAAATCTGTCAAAGAAAGCTTTGAGTAAATTAATTCCGAAAAGAATGTTAGGTAATTTTTCCTGCGACAGTATGTTTTATAATAAAATAAGAGGAAAGGACGTGTAAACGCCATACGAATAAAAATGGACGATGGCATGAAACCATGTCATTAACATAATGCTCAAATATAATTTCATCGAAACACCTTTTATCGAAACACTGTTCATCGAATGTATCATTTCATCGAACGCTATTTTCTGCTGGAACCATAATGTTTTTACGGTAACTTAAACATCTAACCTAACCTAACTACGTAATGATTGGTTATGATTGGTATCAGCAGAAAATAGCGTTCGATGAAATGATACATTCGATGAAGTGATGATACTGTTGAATAATGTATAAAAACGTGGTAAAAGTTTAACATATTGCAAATGCCTAATAATTTTCCTACTTTGGTAAAAAATATGTTTGTTTAACTCCTCCATGTTTAATTTATTAGTCGCATAATATCTGGTTACTTCATTAAAGTAATGGATTGATGAATATGTGGGAGACAATCTGATACTAATTGGACTTAACTCTATTGTGCTCAGGGTTGACGATAAAAAAACGAGAGCCACTTTAAAGAAATAACCCCAGTTTAGATTATTTCAAAGTGTTTGGTAAATTTTTGCCTATTTTTTATACTCCTCGTTTGCGTGCGACATCTTTTGTCGGCTTACGTAGTTTAGGCCAACTCTTATCTTGTAGACATATTAAATTAGGAACGTTTAAGGCTACGTTGTTTTATGCTTGGCAACCCTTTGCAGGCTATTGAACCCTAGGCTAGACGCCTAATTGTTGTTCCAACTGCTTTGACATCTCAAGGGCAGTGCGTCAGAGGCAAACAAAGCATTAATTGGTCTCTTATATGGCTGGTTAGGTGCAAGTAGATTGATGCACTGCCAATTCAACCGTAGTGCCATTGTGTGGCGAACGTTCTAGTGCCGGATCACTTGAGAACTACGATCATGTTGTGGCAGTATTTCTTGATGTGGATAAACGGGGATAAGACATCTGTCACTTTCTGACCAGTAACCGTATTATACATCTATTTATTATTATATAACATATTAGAACACGAACAAGTTTACAAATTTAAATATCTAGAAAGTGTAATTACCAATGACTCCAAATGCACCGCAGACATTATTCAGAGGATAGCCATAGCTAAAAAAGCCTTCAATAACAAGAAACACCTGTTAAGAGCTAAACTATCCAAAAAGGCTTAAAAACGCTTACTTAATTCGAATCTAGGTACATCTGTAGCATCGCGTTGTACGGTAGCGAGACTTGGACACTAACACAGAGAGATAGAGAAAGGTTGGAACCGTTCGAGATGTGGTGTTGGTGAAGGATGGAGAAAAATTGCTTGACGGAAAAGAAAACCAACGAAGACATATTTTAAAAACTATAGAATGTAGAAGAGGAAGTGATAGGACACTTGATGCGGCACGATAGTTTCTTTTTGAACATTTCGAAGGGGAAAGTCGAAGGAAAAAGAGGAAGAGGAAGACCTAGGCTTACTTACTTTAACCAAATAAGGCAGAAGACCAATGTCGTATCGTATCAGGAGGTGAAAAAGCGGGCACAGAACAGAGAAAAGTGGCAATTACTCCACCGACAGGAGCCTGGCTCTAATGAATGACATATTAACAAGCTTATTTGTAAAACAACGTCCCGCAAAACTGTTTTCACAGTTTGACTGTGGGATCGCCTTTATCGCGCTGTATAAAGCATCCGTCACTCTTGCACTTACGTACTGGTTAGACTGTGACAGATCGATGTTTAATTCATGTGTATCCACATCGATAAACGTGATATGATATATATTGGGCGGGCCCGCAGGTAGTTTATTCGCTTAAACAACTCGCTCCTGTACTACACGCACCAATTATTAACCGACAAATTGGACAACATTAAGGTGATGTATTAGCCCGCTCGCATGACTTCGCTTTCTCGATATTTTAGTTTTCATCTCACATAATTAATTGAAATATTAAGAAATGCTTATTACGATGTATGAGTAAACGGTTTTTTGCCTCTATTACGTTTCTTATTTAATACAAGAAAATGTCTCTTAGTTGGCTCTCTTGATTTGATGCTTTCGTCTACTTATTCTGTAAGAAAATTTAAGAGTCTAGCTTTTGTAATTCCGTCCCCATCCCTATTGTTGTATGGCGCCGGAAGTAGAAACGCTAATCTCAACAAGTACCGTGACGTAATCTTGATATACATAGATGCGTTATCTTAACATTCCAACTCTTTAGGGCTGGCGGTTATTCATTAGGCTGACTTTTTTCGACTAAGGCAAGGGCAAAGGTGATAGAGACTAATCTTTACTAATATTATAATCGTGAAAGTAACTCTGTGAACTTTGTCTGTTTGTTACGCTTTCACGGATAAACCGCTGAACCTATTGAGATGAAATTTAGTATGGAGATAGATAGATAGATAGATAGATAATCCCGGGGAAGGACATAGGCTGAGGCTGATAGATTATAGTCTGGAATGGGCTACTTTTCATCCTGGAAAATTTTAACGTTCCCGAGAGTTAAAGTACGCAGACGTAGTCGCGCGCAGAAGCTAGTATACAATTTACCTAGGTATTTAGCCAAAATTTAGTTGTTAACGTTCACGAAATGCCACTTCGCTAGGCCGTCACATCGTAAAGTGGTGGTATATTTTGATGTCAATGAATATACCGTTTAGCCAAATGATCATTAATTGTGTTTTATGGTTCTGGGGTGTTATTCACCTAAACAACTAGGTTTTATATGCTTTTATAGTTCGTTGACAAGTCGAGGTTGAAATAAACACATATTTCAATATACTTAACAGAATACTCATTTTCTTTATTGGACACCACATCTCTCGCTGAATAGCGGTCTCTTCCAGACGACCTCAATGTCCGTTTATATTTTTAAAAAATGCAGTTACTTATAACCCCTGCCAGCCGATTCCGTAGGTACATGTTCAAAACCTTAAATTGTACTCGCCTATATTATTCTACCACATTAATGAATATCGGTGAGAACCTTTAATTGGCTTTTTGCTATCTAATTTAAAGTCTATCTTTTTTTGTAAGCTGTTGGATCTTCAAGAAATCATAAATAAATAAATAAGATCGGATCAACAATTACTCCAGTTATCGTCAAACAAACATACCAACGTGCAAAAGCTATCTCAGTTGACTCTTAAGCCGCAAACGCACTGAGAGCTGAAGCGGGACGGTGCACCGCGTTCCCATACATAAAGCTGTCCACACACAGAAGACGGAGGCGGCGCGGAGGCGGCGCGGTGGCGGGCAAATTGCCGTATACACTCTGTGAGAAGGCCTTTCTGAGAATGCGTTATGTTACGAGCATTGTAACGGCAATACGCCCGCCTCCGCGCCGCCGCCGTCTTGTGTGTGGACAACTTTAAACGCCTTCGCCACGCTTTGGCCACGCTTATTGGTATAGGAACGCAATGAGAACAGAAGCGGGGCGGTGCGGCTCGTTCCCATACCTACACAAAACGTTTCCGCTACGCTTTGGGCACCCTTTTTAGTATAGGAACGCAATGAGAGCTGAAGCGACCCGTTCCCATACATAAAACGCCTCCGGCACGCTTTGTACACGTTTTGGCTTTTTGGTATAGGAACGCACTGAGCCGGTTTGCGGCTTTAGAACTAACAGTGTAGTCAAAAATTGTATTTCAAAATTTTCACGTCACTGTTACGTTTAAGTGACATATTGCAGATTGCACAAGTTAAAATGTGGGATGGTTCAAGCAAAAACGACTCGAAAAAAATCTCAAACGCAACCCTGTCAATAGCTCCAGTTGTGGACAGACATGTTCCTTAACTCTAACGGTTATTTTTACCGCAGGTGAATGAACACGCCGTGTTTACGTTCTAGCTCAATTTGGGCAGGCGGCTTTGGTGAGAGCTTTCATTATCTATGCGTAAAAGCTTAGAGCTTTTGATGTCGGGTTTGCTGTAGGGATGCAACGATTTGGCCTTTACGATTGCGATGCGTTACGACTATTAAAAAAGATAGTTTAAATTCAAAGTTTGTTTCCGAAGTGTATTTTTTTCACAGTTACAAATAGACAAGTGTTACGGAATATGATAAAATAAACGTGACAGCTGATCTCGTTCGGTTCGCAACGTTTGACCGCTTTCAGGCCAATCAATTTGCGCTCGACTGTAAACATCAGCTCCATGATGTGATGTCAGAGGCGGGTTATTCTGAAACGACATTCGAAATATGTCATCGCGTATGAATTAACTTATGGTTGATTTCCGAAGTTAATACGGTAACAAATAGGAATAAGTTAAGTTTACGCGCGTATACTGGTATATATTATGATTTTATGTTTGTATCCGTGTCTTACACCATGTGAGCTTCGGTTAAACTAAACGGCTTGTCGGATTTTACAATGCGGGGTATCCGTTATATTGGTCTTTATTCCAGGGCTGTCATAGGTTTGAATGTTTCACTATTAACCTCACTACTAATCAGCACGAACATATCAAAGTATAAGCAGTCGTTGTTGTTTAAAACTTACACTCAAGAAAATAAGAACCAATTAAAGGCAGTTTTTCTCACTTGCACAGAAATGAGAGCCCATCAAAAGCATAGAGGCCACCTCGGTCCGCAGGGTTGGCATCGCACTTGCAGGCTTGGGATTTTAGTCTTGAGAATTTAAATGTCTATGGGTCTCAGATGCCACTTACCATCAGGTGCCCTGTGTGCTCGTTTGAATTCTCCTTGCCATAAAAAGTGTCTTATTCTAAGTTGGGTTAATCAACTTTCCTTTGTACCTCGTTGCCATGGTGATGTCTTTTGAGGTCAGTTTTTGTGACAATTACAAGCCTATTTTTATGCTTTTTCTTTGACGCACGTTTAGTAGAATAAATTAAACCATTTTTTCACAAGCAGTATCACTGTGGTCTTCTGGCTTATGGGAGAGAATAACAACAACAAACAGTTGATCATACATACCAGCTGTCATACATAAAATTAAATAGCTACTATTAAAATAAACATAGCTAGTTTACTTCTGATTCAACTAACATATTAGTTGATGTATGTGACGTCTTGTTTGGCTCGTATGCAATCAAGGCGATTATTCATAACAATCATAATGTTTTTAGATACAATCAATATGATATCATGCTAGTGTTGAGCAGGACATGAATTTAAAACCAGTTTAAAGGAGTTACTCACTTCATGATATGATTTGGTACAATCTTACACACACTCAGAGTTACTCGATTCTACTAGTCTTTCATTTATGTCAGCGTTTGTAAAACTTATAGCCACACGTACCACTATATTTCCCATGATGACTGTGAACCTCCTAAAAATAATTTATATTCAATGAAATAAAGTTTTTATTAAAATAATTTACATCAAAATTTAATACAATTATAAAAAAGTGACCCCATATTTAAAAATCATTAATTTACGTTACGCGTCCGTGTTTGGGTCACAGATATTCACTACATGTGAATATCTGTGTGTGTGAATACAAAATTTCAACTTAATCGGTCCAGTAGATCCGGAGCAAATTGGCTGTGACAGACGGACAGACAGACACACGCGTAATCCTATAAGGGTTCCGGTTTTTCATTCGGACGTACGGCAATCAAAAACCCGACAAGAGCATGTCAGATAAATCTCGGTGTAGGGTTCCGAAGCCGACTACGGAACAAAATACAATGTGGTGAATGTTAGGTTATATTAGGTTATATCGACTGTTAGTTCATTTTGACTATCTGTTAACGCTCTAATCGTCTGTTAAGTGGTTAACATCGTATGGTGAAATTGATACTTAGTCTGTTCTTGGGCAATTACGGTAATCTCATTCTTATTCAGTACCTAAATCTAGTCGTGATCCACTACGACCACTGGCTACGACCAGTGAATAAGTAAGATACCCTGATCTATTTCGCCCGTTTTCCGTTGGTGTGACATCACATCAACGATGAAGTTGGACCATTGACGAAGTGAAGTGTTGTGACAATCTAACAACATAAGTGTGACGTTGTATAACTCAACCAACATATTCGCATATCATGCTTTTATTGTATTAGACTTTTTAACTAATGCAGTGGGAATAAAAATTAACCTGATTTTATACTGCTTTCAAAATCAGCGCGTATTTACACGAATGCTGTTTATAAATCTGTTTATGATAGAAATAAATTGCGGTTACATAATAAACTAACAGATGGCGTTCAAAGCTAACCCACTCTGGCTTTCTGTTTATACAAACCTCTTGTTTACGTCTGTATTCGGTTTAGCAAGCTATCATTTCTAAAATAAATGCTGTAATGTAACTAGTTCTAAAAAAACGTTTTTTTATGGCTTTTGGAAGGGAAACGAGAACGCAGCCTGGTGCTAAGTGGGATCTGTGACATAAACGTTTCTTGAGTGATATTTTAATACCGCGTAGCTGGGTGAATCAACTTTTAAAGTCCTCCTTTTCTACACGCTAATAAAAACTTACTAGAATATGTGAGATTGATAATAGTTTACACATGTTAAAATTAGATAATCAGATTTTTGGATTTCACTATTCATAATCATAAAACAATTCTATAATTTTGTAAAAACATGGTAACGCAGTGGAAAATGCACGTTTTTCATACAAAACCCGGGGACAACGTCGTCCCCTGCGTTACCTGATATATTTGTGTAAATCATAGAAGAATTTTTAAAATTGTCAGCTGGAAAGTAAGTTTAATTGTCTGATTTATTCAATATATTGACCACATCAAAAAATAAAATTGCATTCTACCAAATTAAGGTGACATAGTGAGACATGTCGAAAATTGGGGAGTACCTTAAAAGTTGATTCACCCAGCTAACAAAGAAAGTAATGTGTAAAATTACACCTTAGCAAGTAAGTCAGTAAGGTACATTTTGCAACTTATTGACTTTGCTACGCGGTATTGCAGTATCAAATACTGCAAATGCGTACATCATCATGCACGTGAACGTGGGTATAGTTTCGTTTACTTGTAAATGATTAAGATCTTATATTCCAGATTCTATTTTTTCTGTGGACGCATATGATTCTCGTACCCAAAGGGTGCCAACGGGACTCCGCTGTCCGTCTGTCTGTTAGCGGCCAATACCTCAACCGTAATAGCTAGACACTTGACACTTGACTTGTAGCCACTATGACAAACAATATAGTTAATAAATAAAGACAACCCCCATTCAAGAAGCGTGTTTTTCTATATGTTTTCCAATACCTAAATAGTCGCTGTATTTCTTGAACTGTCTCGACACACAATGCCCCCGTATTATGGTCTCTTTTATCGCGGTGGATAAACCATCCGTCACTCTCGCACTAACATAATGCAGAAAGTGACGTAAGTTTTATCTACTTTTATCCATAACGATAAAAACGATAATTCGCTCAGAAGTTAAAAAAATACGTTTTAAAAAGTTTTCCTTCGCCTTTATTTAAAAAGATATCATAATGACCAAGTTAAAGGAAACTCGAGTCAGCAAAACGTCATTATCGAGTGTCAAGCCTATGAAGTTTCTCAGACGCTACCAATACGAGCCCAGTTAAAAAGTTATTTCTACTTCGAAATATATTTTTCTTCGTCTTCATACTTCATACTTAACAGTTCATATCTACTTTGAAAGCTAAATAACTTCTTCAATCTATAGAAATCATGGAGACTTATTAAATCTGGGTTCCTTCTGCCCAAAAAGTAAATATAGCAATAAATTAATTATTTACTATACATGTAATACTCGTTTTTCTTGCGATTTTGCCTAGTTTCCACTATTGTGGTGTCATTAAATGTATGTACAGTCGAAGTCATAAAGATGTTAACACTTTAGTACCTTAACTTTCACTGAGACAATTTCAAATATAAAATTGTCTCAGTGAATGAAAGTGATAAGGTACTTTAGTACTGTTGCATAAACTACTATTACACTTTAGTGTAATAGTAGTTTATGCAACAGTTGTATAAGAGAGGTCAAAAAAAACGAGTGGTGTGGTTACGATGTGAGCCGCAGGCGAACATCGTAAAGCAAGACGCCACGAGTATTTTTTGACTTAGTTATACACAGTTGCATACAATACTTTTTCTACGACTAGAATTCAAATAAAATGCAAAATGAAATTGACAAAATTTTATTAATATGCCTAGGTTAGAATACAAACGAACGAAACACAGAACAACAAACGAGCGGGAAACATTCGAAAACGACAAAATATGTGTCTATGGTTAACTTTGTTTTTAAATTGAAGTGCACTTGCCAGGTTTTATATTTAAAAAAAAAGTTGCACAATCGATTTAACTTGTGAAATAGGGACTAAAAACACCTATGATTTAAGAAATGAGTTCTTTTACCTGATTGGTCGATTTTAATATAGCTGCATTCTGGTTGGTTGATACCATGTTTTTAAAGAGTTAAATTAGTAAAAGAGTTTACATACCAAAAATAACCTAACGTTCCGATTGACAGTCAATGTGTATTGTGATTGGTGGATTAATTTGGTGAAGTATTTTGATTGGTCAAATTAACCTAGGTGTAAGCTTTGGCAGCTAGGCATGTCGTTTTGACTCAAAAAAGCACAAGTGCTGTTAAGGGGAATAGACTAGATAGACTTTTCTACGGAATGTTCTGCGGACATATTATCTGTATTCTTATATTAGTGTTCGTGACTATATAAATGACAGATAAAAGTACAGGAGTAGGAAAACATCTTTTCCTTACTTTTGCAACTTTTTTTTAAAATATAAAACCTGGCAAGTGCACATCAATTTAAAAACCAAGTTAACCATAGACACAAAATATGTTGTCGTTTTCGAATGTTTCCCGCTCGTTTGTTGTTCTGTGCTTCGTTCGTTCATATTCTAACCTAGGTATATTAATAAAATTTTGTTAATTTAATTTTGCATTTTATTTGTAACCTAGTCGTAGAAAAAGTATTGTATGCAACGGTGTATAACTAAGTCAAAAAATACTCGTGGCGTCTTGCTTTACGATGTTCGCCTGCGGCTCACATCGTAACCCCACCACTCGTCTTTTTTGACCTCTCTTATACAACTGTTGCATAAACTACTATTATGACTTCGACTGTACCAAGTAACTATAGTGTTATACGCGTCTATAGTAAAAATGTCAAAATTTTCGGAATAAAAAGTAAACTATTTGCTATTCCATCTATCTCTGTGCCAAATTTCATCGAGATCCGTTCAGCCATTCCGGCGCGCATTGTAATAAGTAGTAAGAAGTATTTGTACTGGAATCAGGTTTGATTTCTTTTCTCCCTTTCACTCTAATTAATCCTTTTCGTAAAAGTGATGCTCATAGAAATAAACAAAATTTACTTAACATTTTTTTGGTTATAAATTTACAGTACAAAATCTTCTGTTTTAGTTTCCTATTAGAGGAGAAAACAATTAAACAAAATTGTTCAAGATTCAGATCTTGGACCCGACGGTCAGCCGTCGGGTCCACAAACCAGTTAATTTGTTAGCGCAAATCTTCCATAATTGGAGGCTTTACGGCTCTCCATAAGCCCTTTGTTTCCACCCTTGAAAATCTCCACGTCAATAACTTTCTGGCCTAAGCAACATGATTTTCTATTCAAATTTATGTTTTACTTACTTAGAATTAAGAACCGATTTGCTAGATTTCATTTTGTGAAGTTGTTATATGGTTGGTTTGAAGCAGAAATGTAGCGGTTTATGCAAAAAGGTATGCAGGGGTCGATTTGAAAGCTTAGCGTCTTTATAATGGCTGGTTAGTTCGGCCAGGGTAGTTTGAAGGTGCCCTCGGGTAAGGGTTCAAGAAAATATACATGTTACGCAGTGTATGCGAAATTGTGTCTGTCTATCTGTTTATTTATTTTACTTTTGTAATCTAGGCCTCTATTTAACTCGGTAATCCCATATTTTCTTTGACGTGTTATGGGATTTTTTTTAACTCAGCCGCCATTCATGTCGAGTAAATAAGAGCTATCAAAACGTTGACAATACGGAATCTCAAATGTCAGCCCTAACCGTTGAACAGATTTTGATGTTTTTTTTTATACTGGCTTAGCTTAAGTCCCGAAAAGGGAATACTTTAATTACAAAAGTTCCGAACGAGTTAACGATCCTGAGAATGCAAATGTTTATGGGTCTCAGATAGGCTATTTATCATCAGGAGGCATGTCAGCTCGTTAGACTACTCAATTGCATTAAAAAAAAAACAATTAATTTCAGCGGTAAAGAAATATATGACTTTCCAGGGATAAAACCACCCGTGCCGTGTGGTTGCCCGGTTAGAATAGTGCCACTCGATGTGGTCCCGTGGAGTCGTAAGGCGCGACTCAGGGAATAAGGGCTAAGAATAAGAAGAAGGGAATAAGTACTTCATACTGTTAGGCGATGGGCTTGCAACCTGTCACTAATACACCAGTAAAATTGTTGGCCTGATTGTGTAAAATGTGATTACAGATATCAAGAAGTATTTTTAGAGTTGTTGGTGTTTCTGTAGCTCTGCCTACCCCACTCTGGGAATGAACGCGTGATGTTATGTATGTGTGTGTAAAACCATCCAATCAATCTACTTTTAATGTGTCCATTATAAATAAAACAAAATGAAACTGTTTTAGGATGTCCATAAAAAGGTACTTTTTAACCTCAACCTTTCATCCATTCTGCGTCATCAGACTTCAGGCCTTTAAATTCAGAGGATCTGCCATCCTTTGCGCTGGAACAGACGGTTCAGTCGGGTCAGTGACTTCCATCCTTTATAGGGTACGGAGGGTTTACGATTTTTATTTCGAGGCTGTGTTTTCGCAAACTGATGCTAAAACAGATGTTATTATATTATACATGCGAGAAAACAACACTTAGGTACAAGTTTTTACAACAGCCGCACGTTGCGACGCCTAAACGTTTTATTATGATCTTACAAAAACATAGCTTAAATATCGCGTCTGGTTCTTTTGATATGTTCGTGTAATGCTTGCTAAAAGTAAAAATAAAACTTCTGAGATAAATACCAAACTAACAATACCTTGAATTTCAGATTCTTTTTGTTCTACGAGTAGACTAAACAGCCTCTGTGTATGAAACTGGACGGTGGTCATATAACTTGACTAAATCATAGCATAAATAAAAAAGTAGTAGTAGTAGTAGTCTAGAAACATGAGGCTAGGCGTAGGTATATAACGTTTAAAATAGATCAAAAGAATTTGACGTTTCACGCGCCATTTTGCGACAGACGACAGGTGTCTGTCTCTAAGTCCCATAATACTAACTGCGAAGGGTTAAGGTACCTATTTATCTAAAAATGTTATTGTACAAAACGCAAAATAAAAAAAACAATGTTTACAAAATAAAGATATACAAAATGTTTGGTTATTCATTTAACTAGCTATAAAAACGGTCAGTTTAAAAAACACGAGTTTTTGAATATTGTATTCCTTGGGTCGTACGCGCCGCGTGCTATATAAAGTTAACTTGTCCCAAGTTTCACGCTTGAGTACTCTTGTTCAGTGTTCGGGTACCCCTACTTATCGAAACTATGCCTTTATACTAGTTTTAACTGGCTAATACTACATAGTTTACATGAGATATGCCCGGCTTGGTAGCACCACGTCTCGTCGTTCGAGAAAATTAACAACCAACTGATCATATCCAGTCACTTTGGATATGCCTTGGATACGGACGTTTTTGAGTTTTTTCTCAAAAGGTTTGCTGCTGGCGTAGCTACCAGTAGCGGTCCATAGAATATTGTTTTATTTATTTATTACAATTATTATTCTCTTTATTAACACAAACAGTCATGCTACACCTATGGCTATAAATGTAATATGTAATTAAAAAAAAGTCTATTTTATATTTTTGAACATGCTTTTGCTGCCGACTTTGCCTTTTTTAGGGTTCCGTATTCAAACTAGGAACCCTTATAGTTTCGCCGCGTCCGTCCGTCCGCAGCCTATATACCTCAGAGACTCTTAGTACTAGAAAGCTGTAATTTGGTATGAATCTACATATATGTAAGTCACGCCAACAAAGTGGTAAAATAACATTTTTAAAAAAATTTTTTTTTAGTCATCTCCCCTACATGTAACTTGGGGATGTATTTTTTTTCTCGTCTACCCCATAGTGTGGGGTATTGTTGGATGGGTCTTTTAAAAATATTATGGGTTTTAGAAACAATTTTTCGATTAAAAAATCCGTTAAGGAAAAATTTGGCTTTAGAGCGCTAATTTTTGTTAGACTCAAGTGAATCTTGTGACTCAAACTGAAAAAAAAACTTGAATGAAAGCGCATATAACGAATTTAAAAGGAAAACTATCACGACTAAGTAGACATCATTGGTTTTTGAGATACAGGCGATTGAAGTGTTTATACCTACCAAAATCATCTATAACACGGCACCAAATGACTTTAAATAGAAGATTACTTATTACTTGTTGATCTTTACGTTTGTAGTACTTAACGGCTTCGGTACCCTACACTGAGCATGGACCTCTTGCCCGGTTTTTTTTGCATAGTCAACACGGTGGGAAGCGTTAGTTTTATCTTAATAAGCGACACTAAGTTTCGGAGATCCTGTCGCTTACTCCCGACTCCATCATCAGATCAGCTCTTAGATGTTGTATTGAATTGTTATCGGTCTTACATACGTGGTTCAAATTACGGCCTAATCCATTAATGGGAACTGGTTAATGACTAGCAAGATTTGACCTGAACAAACTAGGTGAATAACCTGTAAATAACTGACATACAAACATTGCAAGTGGCCTGTGTGCTCTTTTGCCTTCTCGATGCCATAAAAAAAAAAGTTAATAAAATGTTTGTAAAATACACCTGAGTCTCTTACGTGGCAACCTGGCGACTCGCTATTGAAAGGCACATATTCATTTATTAAATCTTTATTTACACTAATTTACTTTATAATAAATTGTTATCTTATAAAAATTAAAGTTTTATTCAATAAAAAACAGAATACTTACATTTTTTTAAATCTTAACTATCAAATAAACAAACGAAACACCCCTTCTAGCAGGTCCGCACGCGGCATGGTCTCTATGACACTGGCTGCATTACCTCTTTGGATTTGCATTACCTATCCTTTGAGAGAGGTAAGCAGCTCTAGGATCTTTATTACACAAAAGTACAAATTTAATTACAAAGGGTAACTTAATGCCTGCGTTGACATGTAATGTATTTATTACTAATAGAGAATATGAATATGAATATGAATGGCATTCTTTACCAATACTTTGAATCTCGAGCGTTTAATATTATTGGTTTATTAACCTTCGATTTATAATATGTATCTATACCTAGTTGTTTGTTTGCAGTATCAAACAGTGGTTACAGTTTTCATTAAACGTAATTCAAGGTTATAAAATCGATCGTAAACATCCCTCGTTTTATCCTAGGGTTGCCAATAAGCGAAGAGTTGTGAAGTATTTGCGACATTGCGACGTTTTAATGTAAGACATTCGATATGTTTTGTTCTGCATAAGGGAAAACGAAAGTAAATAATATTTGACTTGTAGAAAAAAATCTTGGTCATTTCTAACAAGATTGTGATTGTTGTGCATAAGCGTCTTGATTCCACACGAGCCTGACAAGACGCTAGATACATCAACTAGGATATTAGTTGAATCACTAAAGAACTGGCTATTTGTACCTACTATTGGTTGAGAAATCTCTCTTGGTTAGCTCTAATTTTTTTGTGTGTATACGTATGACATTGCCACGATAGGAAAGGGCTTTTAATATCCTTTAGGCAGGATTTTTGAGGAAAGATCATGATGCAAAATTAATCTAAAACCATTTTTATTAAGTCCACTGACCAATGAATACGTTCAGCTATAATTCAATAATACTTTTTTCTAATCTTTTCTGTACCACCATTCAAATGTAAATACAGTGCGTTCATCCGTCAAGCTATGAAATGGACTGTCTCCGCAGAGTTTTTTGCGCTATGACATAGGTATACTTCTTTAAACATGGCCTCCAAATAGTATTTCTAAAAGGCAGGGACACTCTTTGACCTTTCCACCAATGCCTTTAAAAGATCTAATAAAATTGAAGTTCAACAAAGTATCAAATTTAAATCAGGTATTAAACCTACTTAGTCATTGCAAATAATGAGGCAACCCTGGCCTGCTATCAACAGCAACAGTTACCCTTTATTGTAAACCGACTAGACGGTAACTGCAATAATTATTTGTTATAGAGATTATTTCTGTAAAGTTTATTGACTTCGAAGATTCCTGCCGGCGATAAATGGTACGGAATTAACGATTGTTTCATTGGTTTTTGTTTTACTGCTTTTTATTAATGCATGTCTTTGGTTAATTAAATTTTCAAGAGATATGACCTTGTGGCGGATTAAGGTGATCGGTGCTTCTCACTAAGCATCGTTTAGTTTCTGTGTAATGTACATTAGTCGATTTTAAACCTTTGCATGATTGGATTTGCATAACTTTCCGTGCGAAATTGTATTTGGCACAGTCGGTAGGGTTTTTATCGTTTTAAACCTCACCAATGATCCTCCATAACCGTTGATCCTTTACTAATACGTTCTTTTTTCTAATGCTAGTACTTTCTATTACTATCGATTTTGGCCTCAATTAATAGAATATAATATCCAACATTCCGTATTTTATGTTTACGATTAGTAATTTCGGTTGTGCCGTTGTGTTAGTTCTGTAGTAGAACAATCGATTTATATGAACAAATGCAAAAGCAAAGATTTACAACGAAATAATGTAACGGTCGTATGGCACCGAGGTCCGGTTCCAATGTCCAATAATTACTGGATCGGGGTTTATTTTTGGACTTCCTGTGTGTGACGTGTGAGTGGACGAAATGTCAACAGTCAATCCAATATTCGAAAAAGGTCAATAGGTTGTGAATTTCATATGACACGCTATCTGAAAAAGAAGGTGCTTCACCTTTGTTCTACTAAGTTAAAACGATATTGCGTTTGGCGTGTTTTAGTATGGTTTTCAACTCGGCCGCCATTACTGTCAAGTAAATAAGACTTATCAAAACGTTGACAATACAGAACAAAAAAAAGGCAAAGGCAATTTCGTTTTTACCATGCATAATAGAGGCCCTTGATTATGGTAATTGTTTGTGAGAACCGTGACCCATCAACACACGCTTCCGACCTTCATGAAAAGAGTTGGCTCTTTTCTTAAGAAAGGTCCGAAGTCGTTCCAATTATTGTTAATATTTCAGCAACATCGGTTACAAAATCCAAAGATCATTTTACCATCTAGGTATAGTTTAGGAAGCTACGTATATGCTTCTTAACAGTGGTCCTCTTGAGAAGCGCTGGTAGACTCGAACATGTGAAAGTGCTTATTGGATCTAAGATGCATTAATCGCCCTAATTTTAGGATAAAGATTTTCATTTTCATTAATCGTGCCTCTTGATTCACCTTGGTGGAATTATTGGAAACGCGCTTGCATCGGACATAGGTGAGAATGAGGGTTGAGCACTTCACATTTCACACTCAAGATTGAAAACATGTAGTAAGTTACGAATTCAATTCTACACACAAGCTCCGTTCCGTTCTACACACAAATAGGTGTGAGTTTAAATTAAACCATCCACTCCTTCCTTAAGAGGCACGCGCATAAACAATAATAATACCACATTTTACAAATACGCTGTGAAAGGGTCTTATCTTATCAAACCCTTAATTTGATACTGTCGAGTATCCTGGACGTCGTAGAAATAGTAATCTGCACGTAAAACTAAAAATTCATAGCGTTATTTTAATTTCATAATTAATAACGTAAGAGGACAATCTCACACAAATTGCCCCGTCGTCGCAAACTAAGCTCTTGGATTGCAGGTACTATGGGTAGGTACTAAACAGGTATAAACATACTTGTATAGACAAATTAACACTTAAATACAAAGACAACCAATATTTCCCCATACCGGGAATTGAACCGTAGACAGGGTCAACACTAACTAGGCCAACGCGTCGTCCAAGATCAGACTTGTAAAGTAAATCACAGAGGAAACAGTTTTCTGCGACATGGCTTTCACTCAAGATAAGTTTATGAACGGGCCCTAAATGGTGGGTAACTGTACGTAATTCATCATTAGCTTAACACCAGTAAACCTCGGAAATAAGTACTGGTCGTAGTTCGTTGCTCTGTCAGTCCGTTATGTGACCGGCATGACGAGACATAATCATGACCTAAGGGGCTCCTTATAATAGTGATAGAAGATAGCTCTTTGGGGCGTCGGTGGCCTAGTGGCTTGAGGTGTCGACTCGTGTTTATTCTGCTAACTGAATGTAAAGGGGGCACAAAAGATTCTACATGGTCGCAGTGGATATTAATTAATACAATAATGCTACTACTCTCTAAATAACTTTTTTGAAGATGGCCTCTACGTAAATCTCAGTCTATCTCCCGCTTTCTATTGCTGAGTTCAATAGGGTTTCATATGCTTAATTTGCCTCTTTGTATGTACTCACTCGTATATAGTTTTGAAGTAACTTGTCATTTCTAGGGTTCCGTAGTCAAACTACGAATCCTTATAGTTTCGCCATGTCCGTCCGTCCGCAGCCTAGCGCAGACTCTTAGTACTAGAAAGCTGTAATTTGGCATTCATATGCATATTAGTCACGCCAACAAAGTAGTACAATAACATATTTTTTTAGGGTACCCCCCCTACACGTAAAGTGGGATGTATTTTTTTTTCTCGTCTACCCTATAGTGTGTGGTGTCGTTGAATAGATCTTTCAAAAATATTACGGGTTTGTAAAAAAAAGGGTTTTTCGATTAAGTAATCCGTTTATGAAATATTAAGCTTTAAAGCGCTAAATTTTGGTAGACTCAAGTGTCTCCCCCCCATACAGCCAAAACTTCAAATACTAAAAATCTTAAAAAATCTTAAATGAAAGCACATAACGAATTTAAAAGGAAAACTATCACGACTAGGTAGACGTCATTAGTTCTTGAGATCATGGCGATTTAAGTGTTTCATCTAAGACGGCACCAATTGACTTTAAATAGAAAATTAGTTATTACTTGTTGATTTTATGTTTGTAGTAAGTACATAACGGCTTCGGAACCCTACAATGAGCATGGTCCGACATGATCTTGCCTGGTTTTTTATGCAATAAAATACGTAAATATTTATATGAAACTGTACCCGAAAGGGTCTTCAGTAAATAGCATTATTGTTAACTAAGTTTTGTTAATGGTCTGTAGTAATGTTCGTACCTACGCAAAATCGTGGAAGTTGTTGGTCCTTTTAGTTATGGGACAGTTACAATCTGGACAAGATCGCACTCTGCGTGTGTTGCTAAACTAAACTAAACTAAACTATGGATAGGACTGAAGTAACTAGAATTATCAGAGTTATGCAAATTGGGAGCCAGGTTATGCTTGACTCATTACTAGTTATTCTCGTCTATACATAATCCTTGTTTGAACATAATTAATTGCAATACAAATGAGTACGAGTAATGTAATCTAGTATGTTGATTGCTTAATAATTTGAGTAAAAACGGAAGACAACAAACAATTTTCTCTAGGACAGTTAGATTACATTTGCCTCGGTAATCACTATGAAATTATTTAGTCACGAGTATAAGTGTACAGTTGGCTGCGAAATAAAACTTATCGGGATTCGTACATATTCGTATACATCTATCTATTTGCTACCAACCAGACTAACTGCGTCGTTAATTAAGAATGTAATTGTCAAGTATTTTATTCGTAAATTTATTCGTACTATCTCATTCCCTATATCAAGTCCGATTTCCATGATTTTTGAATATGAAGTTATTTTGAAAAAGAAGGTTTGTATGTTTTTTTTTCAAGTAATATTTTCTTAGAAATGCAAACGTGCGGACCTAGTTTTTCACAATATCTACAACATATCCAAAAATCGTGAAAATCTGACTAGGTTTAAAGGGAGAGAAACGTTACCAGTTTAAGTATGTAGATTTTTAGCCTCACAATCTAAGTGTTCCGTATTCATGTCACGTTTGTTTTGACTCTTGCTTTATTAAACTACCATTAATGCCATAACAGACATAGTTTAAAAGATCACAAGATAAGATTAGAGCAAATTTAGAAACGTTGCACTATAGTGTGAAGTCAAACAGGACTCGTGTGCTACAGCCGGAGCCACAGCATTGGTTTGATTTGGTGCGAGTCATTTAAGCGTACCTATCACTTTTCAGATCGACACAGACTTCAAGTAGTTTCGTTAGAGCATACATACACATTTTACTCGTAGCACGGTGCATTCTCAATTAGGCAGCAGACACCTGGTGTTCAACTATTCGTAGCTGAACGCGAACGCAATTTCCGCTGAATGCAAGTCTAAGTTTTCAACGCGTCATGTTTTTTACCCGACTGCGTCATTTCAACCGACTGTACTTAACGGACCTTACGGCGGAAACGAATTACACGGAATCTATTATGTGTTTTTACTTTTCCTCTGTTTATATTTATTCGTTGCACGATATGTTGTGTTATGAACTAATACTTATTAACTTGATTTTTTTGGTAGCATTTCAAAAGCAATATGGTTTTATTGTGTGGAATTAGAGCCCTGGGGGCCTATCATGGCCGAGTTTTTTATTTATTTTTTATTGACGACACGTTGGCCTAGTTGGGAGTGACCCTGCCTCCGAAGCTAGCGGTTCTGGGTTCAAATCCCGGTAAGGGCAGATATTTGTGTGATGAGCACGAATATTTGTTCCTGAGTCTTGGATGTTTTCTATGTATTTAAGTATGTACTTCTATAAGAATGTTTATCGTTGTTTTAGGTCAAGCCTAGAGCTTAGTTTGGGACTAGGTCAATTTGTGTGAGATTGTCCCTTTATATCTATTTATTTTTATTTTATTGTGAATAAGATGGTTTACATAGTATCTTATTCTAAATGTCGCCAAACTGTGTGTCAGTTTATCGATGTGGATGAACGTGGATAACGCTTCCGTCACTCTCGCACTGACATACTGGTCACAAAGTGACAGATAGGTTATCCACGTTTATCCGCATCGATAAACACGGCTATGTTAGTTCCCCTGGTGGGGGTCACCGACAGTATGTTGCTCTGAATTATTCAGAATAATTTGAACGTTCCGTATATGTCACAGTTGTAAAATTCTTGTGTGGGTAAGGACCAAAAAGTTGGCTACGCTAGCTAACTAACGCAATTAAATTTTCAATGAAACCTTTCTGTTGTGCGTCGAAAATTAGCCAGGGACCGGCTCGCTATGCCATTCGAGGGGTTTCGAATGGGTTGTTGTAAGGGTTTTACTTAGAAAAGCCGTATCGCCTAAAAGCTGTTCGATTTGCTTTTTAAAACCCCCTATCCCGTTCAAGGGGTTTGAATTGGCTTTTATAAGGGTTTTACTTAGAAAAGCCGTTTTTAAAGCGCTATTTATAAGGGTTATCTGTGCTTTAGCTGTTAAGGTTTCTCTTATAGTGAATGCTTAGTTTAACAAATAACTTAGTTATATATTTAATTTTCTTTCCAAGAGGTTATACTTTTAGTGGGGAATTCTATTGAGAGGTTAGTCTTTCAAAGGGTTTTATCGGTGAATGGGTGGGCGGGTCACTAAAATTAGCCATACAATTGTAAGGATTAATTCCGTCTTCGTTGTTTGTATGGTTAACTACGCTTAGCTATGGTCCAACATTTTAGTCCTCACCCGTGTGTGGTTGATTTTTATAGGTTCCCCTTGTTTTCGCATAATCACGATTGTCTAAATGTATGGTTTTGCATAGTGCTAATATCGCATAATTGTTACTCGGGTCATTCTACTGATATCTTTGACTTTTTTGAAAAGATATAAAATAAACCTAACCGAGGTTCGGTTACACTATTCTAACAAGATTTCACATAGGTATTATTATTATGAGCCTAGAATGTCCCACTGCTGGGCAAAGGCCTCTCTCCCCCTCTTCCACTTTACCCGATGTTGAGCGGTTTCCCTCCATTTCTTGTCCCATGATCCCAAATCATCACTCCATCTCTTCCTGGGCTGGCCACGCTTTCTCTTAGCATTTCCCGGGAGCCATTCTGTGGCTCTCCTGGCCCAACAATTAGGCTGCATTCGAGCAACGTGGCCGGCCCAGTCCCACTCTAGTTGGGCAGCCTTCTGAGCTACATCCATTTTTTTTTGTCTGGGAACGCAGCTCAGTATTCCGAATCCGGTCTAAAAGCTGAACACCGAGAATGCTGCGCTCCATCTTTCTCTGGCAAACCCCGAGTTTGAACCTTTGCGCGTCAGTCAAAGACCAGGTTTGGGCTCCGTAGGTAACAATGGGGAGAATGCACACGTCTATGAGCTTGCGTTTCAGAGACAACGGAAGCTGTCCCTTCATGAGCTCTTTCATAGACCAAAAGCTCTTCCAGGCATTTCACATAACATTAAAAAAAAACCCGTTTTAGCTGAAGGGAATTTATGTAAAAAAAATCGACAAATAAGTTTCGGCGATATAGCGGGAACCCATTTTAATAGTATCATCTATTTAGTCATTAGTTTAGTGCTAACACACAGGTAAGCAGACGCAATCTCGCTTTTAAAAGGAATCTATAAATATATCTACAATCATTTAATTAATCCTATTCATCCTAGTCCTTATGTGTTTCTAGTCTATAATCCCTTATTTCAACATCTGTTTCGCCTTTATTGAGATGAAGTAATCTACGAAAGAATTTATCCTCTGCGATGTAAGATGTAAGAAACAATTTCCGAACGAAAAAACGTCATTAAAATTCTCAGGCGAACTTTAGGGACAAAGAGTACCGCCCTTGTGATGTCTTCCGCTGTTAGACAGAGATAACTTATAATTGATGGGCATTTTGACAAGTGCGAGAGTGATAGAGTTATCTCAAGTGAAGCGTTGTGCCGAAAATAGATACAGATGTTAGTGGGTCATTTAGTTTTTTACCTTTTTTTTTCATGATCAAGTTCACTAACGCTGATTATACCCGCGTACGGACAGAATTCACGTACTTAATATATTTACTAAGCATTGTAGGTTTTAGATTTAATGTATAATTAAGAATGATTAGAAACGATTTACTGCAACTGAAAATCTCAATTGGAAAATATCTCCTTAATTCGGCAATAATCTCTACAAATGGCAATAAGCTCTACTCAGTATTCCGTCCATCATTGAATCAAATATAAAATTATAATTTTGAAAAAAAAGTACGTCCTGTAGAACTCTGTCAAATGTATGTAGGATAAAGGCGAACGCAGGCCATCGGTAGCTCACATAATTCTGTTTTTTATTTCTAGTTTCTACACACTCTCTTTTTTTTCTATTTTACTCGCAACTTGGCAAAAATGAGTTTGATGTTGTTAGAAAAAACCACAGTAAATATTCTCAAGTGGCAATCAACCACACCAGTTTCTGCAGAATTTGGGTTAACATTGTATCATGTTGTCAATTTCACTCCGAAATACGCCATAATTTTTCACCCCCTATAAAAAAAGAGGGGTGATATATTATGTTCAACGAGGCACTGTGTGCCTATGTACCTGTATAAATATCGCCAAATCGGGTGGATCGATATAGACGCGTTTTTTAAAATACATACTTAAATGAAATCACGCCTGGGGTGATTCTGTGAAAGCAGCGCTGTGTCGATCTCAAAGGTGAAATTTTATCCGGCAAGTATCAGAAGTCCCGTCAGAGCGTACAAAACACATTTTAGCGCGTGCCTTCTTAATTAGGCAACTTTATACGACACTGAATTCGACTCACCTGCCTGCTGCCTAATTGAGAAGGCACGCGCTAAAATGTGTTTTGTACGCTCCGACGGGACTTCTTAAACTTGCCAGATAAAACTTCACCTTTGAGATCGACGCAGAGCTGTGTTGAGAGAATCACGCACTGTTTTCCAGAGGGGTAGGCAGAGACCACTTCGTTCCACCTGCTACGATCCTGACAAATCTCTTTCGCTTCTTCCACATTCATGTGTAATAGTGTCATGCATGGACGTCGGTTTCGGGTAGTTTCGGCACTTTTCCAGTATTTCTCCGATTTGATTCAAAAAAGTACGCCTAGGGCGGCCCCGTCTGACTCTTCCACTCACTTTCACCCTGTGTGTGTGTGTGTTTTTTTTAAATAACGCAATAAGTAGTGAGAAAAGAAGGGGTCGCCATAATAGGGGGGTTTTTATTTATTTCATAGCTATTTCTAGTCCTCCATTTCCTAAGCAACTTATTCATAAACTCTTACCAAACTGTACTTGGCAGGATAACGAGTGTAACGCTCAAGTGTCGTGACGGATACCCATTTATCTCGTATTGTGCGAGCTGGACGGATGGCCGCAATTTTTATACGTCACTAACTGAGTTATTAGTCTTTTGTGAGGTTGAGCGATCGCTGTAGGTTTTGTGTGCTGCCAATTTGTATTTATGCTTTTGTTTTTAGGTCTGTATGCTTTAAAGATGACCGGTCAGTGGCACAGAATAAGTAATAGTACTCAGAAGGTTCTCTGTTAACAAATTCCCTGTTTAGGTACGCCAAACTTGCCTAAATGTGGCCAAATCTCTTTCTATCGCATGCAACGCGCTTTTTCGTAGGCGGAGCCTATATAGAGCTAGGGTTGTCGGCAGCTCTACTTATTAAATGACGATTCTAAGCGCGAATGCGTGCGTCCCGTAGCAGTGCGCGGCATCCATACTAATAGACCCTATGCTTAGGGCCGGCCGACATTTACTTGTAGCGGCGCGACGAAATCAAAGAGTGAACCGCCCCTGTCAGTGGTTGCACCGATCACGGTACACCCGCGGTGACTCGGTGTTCCATAAGAGGTACAGAATCAAGACAATTTTATTTTAACGAGTATAAAGTTAATGTTAATTCGTTTGAAAGTTGAAAATGGCATTTAAGATCAAAGGTATATAATTCAACTTTATTTCCTTCAAGTTCCCTCTTACAAAAATTTCCCTGTTTGTGGTATGGTATGGACTTTACGAGGTATCAGAAAATATTTATTTGCATAGACACAGTATAGAGTTGTTACAGTACATTATGTTTCATGTATCAAGCTTGCATGCAAGCGTGCAAATATATTACAGTGGGTACTTAAAATGACAAGAGAACAGAAAAAAAAAATATAACATGCCCAATTCATACAATAGAAAACAATAGAAAAGATTAACATAATATTAGGCATATCACAATTATATAACTATACTACTAATCCTAATGCTGTCGGTGTAAAAACAACGCTCCAAAAGCCAGTTTGATAGACTGCGTTTAAAGGCGTTCCTCTAGCAACAGCCTGATTTCTTCCGGGAGGTAATTATAAATAACAATGCACATATTAAAAACATCTTTTTGCAGATCATCTTGTGACTGCGAGGGTGATACAAAAGGTTCATTATTTTGACCCTAGTTCGCCTTTCAAGAACTTCGCTTCGTGTCTTAAAATACGAGTGGTGTGATCTGTCAAAAATACATATTTCTCCTAAGTATAGGCATGACAAAGGAAGAATTTTAAGTTTTCTGAAAAGTGTTACGCAACTTTCGTCCCACCACGAACCACTAATGACCCTTACACACTTTTTTTGTATTTTAAAAACTCTGCCTACTTCCACGGCGCTTCCCCACAATATCAACCAGTAACCAAGGACTGACGATACGTATCCATGATATGCGGTAGACGAAGTAAGCGCGATAAAATATCATTATAGCCCCCGTATTGTGGTCGCCATTATCTCGGTGTATAAAGCACCCGTCACTATCCCACTTGGGCAATGATCAGAAAGAGACAATGGTTTTATCCACTTTTATAAAAGTCGTGCTAGACGTTGATAGACCCTGTATTCTACTCGGTAAAACTATATTGCTTTTAACATTTTATCGTGTTGTTTTTAACTCGGCCGCCATTACTGTCAATAAAAAGAAGCTATCGTATCGTTGACAATATTATAACATGTCAAAACGATGTGGTTTTGCCGAGTAGAATAGAGCCCCGCATCTGTGATTTACCAAAAAATAACGTTTGACATACGTATAATTTCACAAAAACGTATTTGTGCTTAAACCGCTCCTATATTTGATTGGTTACATAGGTTACGTAAAGTTCTCTACCAGTCAACCAGTAGTCTATAGAGAAACAAATCCATACTTACTGATATTATAAATGCGAAAGTGTGTTTTTTGTTTGTTGGTTCTTTCACGGCTAAGCCGCTGAACCGTTTTTGATGGAATTTGTCCCGAGGAAGGACATAGGATACTTTTTATTCCGGAAAATTGGACAGTTCCCGAGGGAATAGCTGTAAACGATTTCTACGCGAACGGAGGCAACAGCTAGTACAAGTATAAATGCAACGAATCAAGAACCTTCTCCCTTTATTTTTACGAATGAAAGAAAATTAATGTTTTCTATGTAGGTACATTTTCGACACGATTCGAGTATGAAAAATTGATACTAGGCAAGGAACGACCTAATAGTTATTATTATTAATAACTCTTGAGTGCGACCGACCGTAAGAATTTATTTCAGTACTTTGTTAGTATAGAGAGGTCACTAGTAGAATGACTCGGTCGCAAAATTACCGACTCGCAAAATTACCCCATCGCTTGTAGCCCACATCTCAAAATGTCTGAGTCGTAAAATGACCACATCGCTTGTAGCCTACTTCTCAAAACGTCCGAGTCGCAAAATGACCACATCGCTTGTAGCCTACTTCTCAAAATGTCTGAGTCGCAAAATGACCACTTCGTTTGCGTTACTAGGTAGGTTAGGTTCGTTAGGTAACTTCAAATGCCCGAAGGGCAAATTTCCCAAGAATAGCAGCTCCGCCATGCGGGGCTGCGTCGACTTTGCTACGACAGGCATAAAATGAAAAAAGCAAAGTGGTCATTTTGCGGCTCAGTCATTTTGAGATGTGGGCTACAAGCGATGTGGTCATTTTGCGACTCGGACGTTTTGAGAAGTAGGCTACAAGCGATGTGGTCATTTTACGACTCGGTCATTTTGAGATGTTGGCTACAAGCGATGTGGTAATTTTGCGTTGTGGTAATGTTTCGATCTAGTCACTCTACTAGTGACCCGTATAGAGTTCGTTTAGGACAAGGTAGTAAAATTAATTTATATTTTATAATTCAATTCAAACGTTCCAATGAAATCGAAGAGTGATATTGTTAGTACTGATAAAAGATAAAACCGATCATTATAGAACTGTAGTAATCGTTGTTCGTTTGCTTGTCCACAGAACAGTGCTCCTATGTGGGAGGACTTCATATCGAAGGCAACGAAACTTCACTCCGCTTTGAAGTAAGTATTTACTGTTATGTATAAACACTTATAAATATGTATGTTCTTATATGTTATAATATAAATATGAATATAATAAATTAAATATATATATTCGGGTGCAAGATTTGTTTGTGCGTTTTTTTTTTTAATTTCAAGTTTGTGGCAAACGAGCACACACGCCACCTGATGATGGGATCTCAGATCCATAGACATTTGCATTCTCAAGACTAAAATCCCAAGACTGCAAAAGCGTTGCCAACCCTCAGGACTAAGGTGGAATTCCTCTATGCTAGTAATTGCACCGGTTGTCTTATTTCCACACCGGAAACCAACAACGCGAATACTAGTGCTTGGCGGTAGTTTAATGGATCAGATGGTGATAGAGATCCAGACGGACCCTGCACTAAGTCCTACCACCATAACTAGTCTGCACGACGTGATGTTTAATAAATAATAATAAAGAATAAATAATTTCCCAGAAACAGGCATTTAATAAACAATGTTTCGCCAAACTATACAAGCTTTTTTTATAACATTAAATTCTATTCGATATACATTTATATTCGATACTTTGCTAGTTCTAGCTGTGTGTTGTCTAGTTTCTCGATTCGTATTTTTTCGAATGCGAAGGGTCACTAAAATAATGGATGTGCCACATATTGAGGACCGATCGAGTTCCATTCGTCTTCCGCTGACATTATTCCCTTTTGCCACATCTCCCCCTATGATCCCTCCCACCGGATAGTAACCATTCTCTTAAACCTCGCGCGCCGCGCAAACCGAACAATAGCGTTTTAATTTCCCGAGGTATCAAGCCAATTTGCCGGTCTAATTCCTACGACGCGTTGCTGAATGGAAGACGTCTTATATCGCAACCTCTTTTTAACCGTCTATAAAAAAGGGAACGTGTTTGACCCTTATCAATGTATTTTTGCGATTAACTCAAACGCTAGTAGCTATTTTGGAAATGCGATTCATGCTTCTGAGATAATGATTTTGGTTAATATCGCATACAACAAGAATTTGGAATTGCTGCCTCGAACCTGCTGGCTTATTTCCTAACCTGCTGACTCCCCAGGTTTTCGCTTGAGGAAGGTTACAATTAGAATTTAACTAAAATAGGTATTGTGTCTTACGAGGTGAATAAGTCATTCATTACAGCTAAGTTAAATTCATCATGTCAAATATGTAGTTGTTATTATGAAAGTAATAACTTATTATGTTGATGACATTTTTATCTATGAGTACCTACTTAATGATATAGGCAGGGGAAATTTGAATCTAGATTTAGGCTTCAATTCAGTTTAAGTGTGTGAAAAAGTAGGGCACTGTCAGTCTTTAATCTAAATGCTAGTGGGTGTTACTAATAACACCCTAATTTGTTTATATCGATATCTTTAAGAATATAAATATTGTAAACAATTTTTTTTTCGATACCAGGTTTTTATGTTTCATCTATTGACATGTCAAATGTCTTTAACCCTATATAACCTACTAGAATTATTACCAATTTGGAATAAGGTTTCTGATGGGATTTTCTCGCTTAAATCACTTTCAATCGGGTAGGCGTCCGCATGCCTGCCTATAAATAGTTAAACTATATGCGGATCTACATTATTCTGTGCTATTTTCCTATCAAATTTTCACTAAAATTACCAATCAGAATAAAGCCCCTGGGAAACTAAAAACCGCACTAACTCTGTGAGTGGGAATTGCTCAAAAGAATCTCGCAGGCGCCGTTCACAGTCAAACCCTTTGAACACCTGTTTCGAGCCTCCGGAGGTTCACGTAGAGGCTTCAAAGGAAAAACAAGGTTGACAAGCACCAACTTAATAACAAATATCGTGCTTCAGGGCCTTATCTCTATACCATATATCATCTAAATCAGATCAGCGGTTTATCCGTGAAAGCGTAACAGAACGACAGAGTTACTTTCATATTTATAATATTAGTATGAATATTAGTATGGATATTGGATTGATACATCATTTTAGTACACTATAGACTAACAGTTAAGTTCAAGTTTTATATTATTGTTGTGTATAGTAGTTTTTAGTGGTGGTGGGTTGTTCATGTGACCAGAAGCTCTAGCCACGATGCGTTCTATTCGTTTCGTTTTTAAACCAATCGCGTCACTGGTAGATCACGTCACACGAAAAGTCATTGGCTAGGGCCTCTTGTTTGTCCGGATCGCTATCACAATCTTATCCTTCAACCTTTCGTCAAGCAGCAGTGTTCTCATTGTTGTGTGGTGTCAGGATAAGAGAACCGGTGAAATTACTATCATAGTCCTCAGGGTTGGCAATGCATTTGCAGTCTGAAAATGTTAATGTCTATCGGTCACAGATCCCATTATACATCAGGTGGCCTGTGTGCTAGTTTGTCTTCTCCATGCCTTGAAATAAAGTATGATTTTTTATATTGTTTATTTATGTCCGTACAGTAACAGTAGGTTTTAAGAAGACTTTCATTTTCGTGTAAAGCTTGTTAGACTCGCATATTATTATGTAAAGCCTGACAAGATTCTATTTGGCCCTAATTCCATATAAATTTGTATTGAAATAGGGCCAAATAGAATCTTGTCAGGCTTTACATAAGTTAAAGGAATATGCGCATCCAAAAGTCGTTTAAAGACATATGGCATTGCATTAACTTTACGTAAACTCGGAAGAGCTTTAAGCTTTGCGGGAGAATAAAATAAAATAAAATTAATGACTTGTTTATTTAATATTAAATATTTCATTACAGATCAGCGCTGGTTGCAATTTCTGCCTTTCTGGATGCATTTCAGAAGATAGCAGATGCAGCGACCAATGCACGAGGTAAGCACAACTGTTTCTTTGGCTATCTATAACGTCTTTAGAACTTGTATTGTGCTAAAAAGGCGTAAGGCAAACAAAGATACAATAGGTCTCTTTTCCCTCATTATAGACACGAATACAGAATGAGAGTAGGGCACCGGTCTGTGCTCCATCTTCAACCTTTTGTTCTGGGAATCTTCAATAGATCCATATACAACCAGAATTGAATCAATTGTAAACTAGATTTCACTAAATATCATTTATATCAACATAGATCATCAATATAGCTTTAACTGCATGAAATTCAAATCACCCTAATACAGCTATATAACTTAGTGAACACAAATCGTCAAATTACTAAATAACAATCTCAAACCATTTCTTTCTTAATCCAATCCAAATATTTATAAACGTGCGTATACACTCCAGGTATATCCTTGGTGCCGCATGTGTTATGCCCAAAGCTCACCACACCTACCAGCTCGAACCGATCCTCATATTCTATCATCAGCGGACCACCGGAATCTCCCTTACAAGAATCTCTACCTTCCTCCCCGCCGGCACATATTTGGTTTTCTCCTAGCCGAGTCTTGTAACCAGCTTGGCAGATATTTGTGGCAACATAGGGCAGGGATATGTATTGTTTGACGTCAGAGAAAAATGTGCCGTTGGATCCCCAGCCAGCCGTGACGAAGCGGAGAAATTGGTCTGGCTTCAAGGTAACGTCTGATGTAGGGAGGCAGATTGGGCGGATGAAATCTGTAACAATGACATTGCTTTTGTATTAAAAAATCGGTCGGGTTTGTCGAGCAATCGGATGGTCACCAATCGAGTACTTATTCGAGTCGAAACTCTGAACTTTCAGCGACCTTTCGTAAACCGGGAAGCTCTGAAACTACCCGTTTTAAGAATACGGATATTGCTATCTGGGTCTCTGGAGTATCAGGTGTGAGGTATGTTGTAGTTGAAACTTGAAATTTAGTAAGAAAGTCGGCTTGACATATTTTATTACGGAATTAGAAATAACAAACGCTTAAACCCTGCGGTTTAGGTAGGTACCTCTATAGCATCAGAATTTGACACTACGATGAAAGTAATTTAAGTCAAGTCAAGTCGTTTTGTCATCAGGGACCGTATTAAGGTCGCCTTTATCGTTGTGGATAAAGCAGCTGTTAATCTCGCACTAACATAATGGTCAGAAAGGTCTGGGGATTAGTAACTCCCAAACAAATGAACCAATTTGATTTAAAAAATAAAATAAAATAGAAAACATGTTTAATCAAGGTGGTTCTTTACGAGTTACTTGTTAGATCGTCTAAGAGCTAAATCAGCATTAAATTGAGCCTTATCTAGTTAATTTTAATTAAAATTTTATGACACAATTATTCAATCGATAAAAATCCCCCATAATGGCAACCTTTGCTTACAGAGCTGATATCTCTTAAAAGGCCCCTACCGATTTTCGTAAAAGGTAGCTGGGAACCTTCCCGATTAACGAGTGTTCGTTTAATCAGCGCCTTAAAAAAACCTCTGAGCAATGAGCAAAACTTCAACGGGCGCCGAGCACTTACTTTTACATTCGAGGGACTTCGTCACCGATTTCAAGTACCTATTATACAGGGTGTTAGGTAGAGCGTTGTCAAAAAGAAACAGGCGAGTAGAAGAGACCATTAGCTATCCATTTCAGGTACTTTAACCCTTAATTTGTCTAAGGGCTATTTAATACCGTTTTTTTTTTAATTTTATTACAAGACACCGAAATTCGACCTTTAAACCCCGAAAAAAAAGGAACTACTTGGTGTATTGACAAAATTTTAATTTTGATAGATTGTTAAATTTTGTGGTGTTCAAATAAAACTGTTACTGGAAGCGTAAAGCTACTTTAAAAAATAATGGGGGCTCACAAAGTTTCAGAAACCGATAAAGAAATCTTTCAACCTCAACTTTACAATGAAATTAAAAAAAAAAACAAAGTGATTACAATTCTTCCAATTTCCTAAAAACATCTCCTGTTCACGCCAATTCTAATGGTGTGCCACATGCATAACCAAACTCTTATAAATTCGAGTTATTTGCTAATAACTTGTTGAATGTGGCAAATTCGATGTTTGAGAAAATTAACTTCTCTGTTCATTTACCACGTCTTACACTTATTCTTTCTCGTATTGCCATAGAGGGTACCTAGATTAAAACCTCTTCGATACTACCTACATAAAATCCAGTAATTAATGGTCGGTATTTGACAGCTTTTGTCATGTCGGTGATTTTTAACCCCATCTTTATTGTTACCTCATTATCGTTGAGTTGTGTTAGTATTTTCGTTAAGTTTATTTTAATTTAATTGTTACAATGGCGGCTTACTCCTCCGAGGAGTATGCTGACAAGTTACTAGCCTATGGAAGAGCTGAATCAAACGCAAGCCATGCCCAAAGGATTTATCAAGAACGCTACCCTGACAGGCGTGTGCCCGACCGCCGCACGTTCTCTAATACGTACCGACGGCTACGGGAAACAGGGAATTTGCAGTTTCAAGAGCCTCGAGTAAACGCTCATCAACCAAATGCTGCCGACGATGAAAGGGTGTTGGACCTTTTCGACCAGAATCCCACCATAAGCATAAGAGTCGCTGCTGAAACGCTTGACTTGAGCACATGGAAGGTATGGTCAGTGCTACGGGCTGATGGAAAACACGCTTTCCATTACACTCCTGTGCAAGGTATTTACAAGTTGTTCAAGATAAAGTGATTGTTTTTTTTATTATTTATTGTCAGTAGTGGTCATGTTTTGCATTTTTAAATGTTTTACGCGTGTCCGTGGCCGGCCTATGTAGGTTTTGAAGTACCAACTGTCAGATCATAAATTCTTATTTTGTAGTTGATTTGTTTTAGGCTTGGAGGATAATGATTATAACAGACGAGTCGAGTTTTGCCGTTTGTTACTGCACACGGATGTGGACGACGTTTTTTTTTTAAAAGCATTTATGGACCGCCGAGTCCAAATTTACTAAGGAGGGGATTTTAAATCTACACAATTTGCATGAATGGGCTCCAAAACGACAAAACCCACACCCCAAAAGAACGAGATGTTTTCAACGACGTTTTAGCGTCAACGTGTGGGCCGGAGTTATTGGAAACAATTTGATAGGGCCACATTATTTGCCAGACAACCTGATCGGGGACAATTATCTAGAATTCCTACAGAATGATCTGCCAAGATTAGTCGCACATTTACCGATATTTGAGGAAAACCGACCGATTGTTTTCCAACAAGACGGGTGCCCAGCACATTGGAGATTGTCGGTGAGAGAGCACCTAGACAATGTGTTCCCAAACTCCTGGATCGGACGAGGTGGACCCATCCCGTGGCCCGCACGGTCCCCAGACCTCACACCGCTTGATTTTTATGTCTGGGGACATGCAATTTGGTTTATGCCACCGAATTCAGAAGCCGAGATCATTTAATTGAGAAAATTGAACATGCTTTTCAAGTGATGAAAGAAGAAATGCAACTAAAAACGACGACAGTCGAAATACGGAAGAGATATCGTGCCTGTATTGGTCAAAATGGTCACCAATTTGAGCAATTGTAGTAAAAAAAAAAATTTCTTGTGTTGTGACTATGAATTAGAAAAGTTACCATTTTGGGGATCCTGAGTCAATATCCCCAGATTTTTACTAATAAAATTTAAATAAATTACTAACCTAACCTAACCTTATCTTCCATCTGTTAGAAGGATGTTAGAGAGAGAAAACACTATCTAACTGCGTAAGACATGGTAAATGAACAGAGAAGTTAATTTTCTCAAACATCGAATTCGCCACATTCAACAAGTTATTAGCAAATAACTCGAATTATTAAGAGTTTGGTTATGCATGTGGCACACCATTAGAATTGGCGTGAACAGGAGATGTTTTTAGAAAATTGGAAGAATTGTAATCACTTTGTTTTTTTTTTTAATTTCATTGTAAAGTTGAGGTTGAAAGATTTCTTTATCGGTTTCTGAAACTTTGTGAGCCCCCATTATTTTTTAAAGTAGCTTTACGCTTCCAGTAACAGTTTTATTTGAACACCACAAAATTTAACAATCTATCAAAATTAAAATTTTGTCAATACACCAAGTAGTTCCTTTTTTTTCGGGGTTTAAAGGTCGAATTTCGGTGTCTTGTAATAAAATTAAAAAAAAAAGGTATTAAATAGCCCTTAGACAAATTAAGGGTTAAAGTACCTGAAATGGATAGCTAATGGTCTCTTCTACTCGCCTGTTTCTTTTTGACAACGCTCTACCTAACACCCTGTATAAAACTCCCGACAAAATCGGGATCAGAGCTCATAACTTTAAACGGTTTATCGGATTTTCATCAAGCATAGCTAAATCACTTGATTAAGCAATCTAACGACAAATAAAAACGAAATCGAGGTACATAGATACAAACTAATAACACTCATCTTTTTGCGTCGGGGAATAAAAACCCAATAGGTACTAACCTGTGTACGGCGAGTTCTTGCTCAACTTCACAAGCCCGATGTCGTTGGGGCTGCCGCCCGGCTGATACTTGTACCCCGGATGGGTGACGAACCGCTCTATACTGATGATTATCACCTCGAGGATCTCAAAACCGCCGCCGTTGACTTCCACTATGTCCGTGGGGTACGAAGTGGTATTGTATTCTCCGAGGCGTACCCCCTTTCTGGAAATAAATAAATGGTGGATTCTGTTAAGTTGTCGGTTAACAAGGGTTTATACTGGGTGGGTTTATATTAAACTGTATTGCGCACAAATTATGTACAAATGGTGGCCTTGATGCCTTAAAGCATTCTCTATCAGTCAAATAGTGGGCCAACCAGAAGCAATATAAGGTTGGCGCCAAGAAGGATACAATCAAAATAAAACATTAGTCACAATTAAAGTAATAATTAAAACGAATACAAATACGCTTAATGAAACAAGGTAATTTAGATAATTATGTAAATATTAGGTATATGTGCATAATGTCATTACAGAATTATAAACGAGTCTTTTTTTTATTCATGCCAAAAGATACAAATTTAAAAAACATTTGCAATAGTTTCGCCAAACTGCAAAGCAGTTTGTTGGCGAAGACGGCACTCTTTTTTCACTTTTTATTTCTTTTTTAAATATAAAACACTAATGATATTTCATTTTAGACTCGTACTTACTCTCATAAGTGACCCAGTGCCTCCCACCTTCCCAATAGATGGGGCATTAGTCTTAATTATTACTTACAATGATCGGTGTCAAGTAGGGAATGCAAATAACCGGTTAAAACCGGTTATTAACCGTCATTTGCATACTAAATTCGGTTATTAACCGGTTATTTGCATTCTCTAGTGTCAAGCACTGGTTCCCTCATCTTACACTAAACACTAAAAACACAAGGTATTTGTGCGACTTAAATAACTACTTTCACTTTCTTTAAAGAAGGTATAGAGATCTTTATAGAGTTTTTGGTATTTCTTTAGCTCTGCCTACCCCACTGTGGTAACGAAGGCGTGATGTTGTGTATGTGTGTATGTAAATTAGTATACATATAAATAGTAGTATAGGTGAAAACTTAATTAAACGATCATAGATGAAGTAATCGTCAGATAGACCGTTCGACATTCTATATTTGAATTTGACGTAAGCTCCACATTACTTTTGTACAGAACTACATACAACAGGCCTGGGGTTGTACACGGTAATAACGATATCGTATTTGACATGTTTCCGTATTGTCAACTCTTTGATAACTCTTATGTCATTTACAACAATGGCGACTGTGAAATAAACGATTCTAAAACATGTCAAACGCAGTAGCATAGAGGCTCAGGTCCTTTACTTAAGTATTTCACCTATAGGGTTTTATTAACCTTAGAGTTTGCAGTCCTAGTAGGCCAGGACTGGACTGTCATTATTCGTATGTTTATAGATAGCCTGTACAGAAACATTTTTGACATCCAGTGACTGCAAGCCCTTAGGTATTCTGCAAATTCAAAGTAGAATCACTACTCTAAATGCGTTTGTATGTGTTATTTGAAAGATAGAAAACATTGTTTAATGAATTATGGTTATATCTGCTACTCTTTATCTAGTATCTTAACTATAAACGAAATGATTTCTGCTTGGTACCTGTAGATATTTGTCATGTCACGATGAGCAATACTTCACCAACTAAACTAGTTACACTACTTAAAATGAATCACATTTAAATAAAGACACTGCAAACGACCCATTTACAAGTGTTTGTAGCCTTCTATAAAATTGATCGTTTTATTGGTTGTACCCTTACAACCATCATCGAGTCGTCTTTGATAAAGTAAAGAGGTTTTTAGGTAGGTACTCACGGATTCCCATAGCTCCTAGTTTGGATACAGTGTCCGGCAGTGAGAACATATCGCGAGCTTATGAGGCTTCCAGCGCAGTTGGTGGAGCGACCTTCGTACTCGAGGAGCACCAGCCACGGGTACTGCTCCACCGATGCTAGTTCGCCGCCTGAACATATGTTACAATTTTAATATATCTCATTTTGATGATGTCTTATACTAGTATTAGTTACATTAGCTAAAACACGTCATCTGTTTAGGATTAGGCTGTTTTAATTGTTCGCAATCGCTGTGATATTATAACTGAGTAGAACAGTCTAACGTGAGTTGATATGATGACGATGGTGAACAGCGTAATTGCTAGCTGTTTTAAGGTCCGTTTTGTTTTGGACGTCCACAAATACGTCGAGATCTAAAGTGCTAAGTCTAGCAATTTCGTGATTGTGGATATTGAACCGTCGGGCTCTGTTGTAAAACTTGTAACGTACTTATTTAGAAAGATAAATGTTTTGAAGTCAGCAAGCCATGCAATATTGAAGACAATACCAATCAGTTTTAAGGCAACCGGCTTAAACCTCGCTTCGGTTTCGATTTTTTTGATTTTCGTAGCATTGCCGGCGTGCAAGCCTGCAAACAAATCAATTTTGTGAACCTGAATCTGTATGGTTAATCGTCAAATTTAATTAGTCCTTGACTAATATAACGTATTAGGTAACGTAATAGGCTCGTATAAAACGAAAAAATACGTTTGTAAATAGGACTGACGTTTGAATGCCACCGTAAAATACTCAATCTTTTATACAACGGTTGACCATTTCTGTTTATGTATGTAAAAAACCAATTACATTACACAAATATTAACATGGCAGAAAATTAGTTCAGAGGCGAACGTACCCCTTCAAGGGATCTCTTCCAGTTAACCCTTGGGTGAGTGAGAAAAAATAAATGTAGCAAGCAATTGACAAATACCAAAGGAAAAATATAGACGAGAGGAAACAATATAAACAAGAAAATCGAGCTCTCAGACAATATGTTCTTGTAATTCCACCGGCGATCTTACCAGCAATCTTGTCACCGCCAATAATTTCGACGCCGCAGCACCCTGACTCGATCCTAGGGGCCTGCAACGTTGAGGGGCAGCTGGCGGACTCGGCGTATTCCCGGTCAGCGTCAGAAACGTCGTCACCCTTGTCAGGGACCGAGGATTGAACAGGGTATATGATCGGATTCGGCCTGGTGTATTGTGACCATTCTGATTCTGGTGGGCAGCATATCTGGATAGTGAGGTTATCGTAATTATTGCAACAGGCAAAAGTTCTTCTCTGCTGCTGGCACGAACGGTGAACAATAGTGATCCGCGTTTGTTTCATAGAAGTACGTTTTTCGTATTTTCTTACGTCTGTTAGAGCCCTCGCACATTAAGCCACTAGTGGCGACCACATTAGGTCGCGTTAAGTGGCGGCGACTGGTATCCTTATGTGCGGGGACCCAAAATCTATGGAAAAACGTGTCCGCAACTTGTGGCAACTACTAGTCATTCTGATGCGGTCGCCACTAGTGGCTTTATGTGCGAGGCTTCTTATAGTTCAACAAATCAAGAAAACAAGTAAGGATCACCGTGTGCCGCCCTCATTCGCAAATTCCTTTGACCTCTTGGTTTTCGGTCTACCTTATGTAATGTAATATTGCGGTTTTATTTATATTGCATATCCAACGGCATATGTCGATTTACGCTTAGTGCGATAAATAAAAAGCTGTACGTGAGTAACATTTCTTATTAAATTTAGGGAGTAAATACATTCCATCAACGTCATTAACTGAAGTCTATTTTTATACATCGACGCAATGTCGTGATAGATACCTAAAAATCTTAACCGGCTAGACAGCTTTTTTGTAGGGGACGACATGGTTAGACTCTGGCAATTGCTTTCCTGGCTCATAAGGCATAAAATAATATTGGAAAAATGATATTGTCGCAGATGGGATCCAATCTCGAATCTTTACTTAAAAGTCTTAAAACACAAATGAACTTACGCACTAGGAGTATAGGGAAATAATTCGTCTACAAATTAAGAGACTTTCTCACCCAGTTCTTGAATCCCCGTGCTTTCGAAAGTAACTAAGTTGAAAAGACGACCAAGTCGGTCGCGTTCCTTAGATGCCGCTGCCGGAGCGAAGTAGCTCAAAAGGGACCGCAAGCCGTACCGTAGCCGCCCCCTAATTTGATTATAGTTCGGTTAATTTAGGATCATAATTTTGACAGCTAATATTAAAACGTATTACAGTTGGGTTTTTTATTTTTTTCATACATGTTACCACATTTAACGTTAGTATTAAAAATGTTGCGATGGAGTTCAGTCATTTAAAATTGGCGAGTGCTGTAGATATGTGTTGAAAAACACTAAATTCTGTTAGATGGAACATCCTATATTCCTATATTGATTGTAACACAGAAATCAAGAGGTTCTTGAATTAGTGTACACTACATGTACATCTTTTTTTTTTTTATTGAACAGACGGTTCGCCTGATGGTAAGCACCAGAGGAGTTACAGGTGCGTTGCCGGCTTCTCAAATGAGAGTATGCTCTTTTCTCGAAGGTTTGAAGGTCGTATCGGTCCGGAAATACCGCAGGCGACAGACCATTCCACAGTTTAGTTGTGTTGAATATGTTTTGGAGGTTAATCCCATCATACCTTCGGCTTTAAGTTATGGCTGATGCCACAGGTGGCTTGTCTCAAGAAGAGTAGTTCTGCTTCGGTCTTGGTCTTCTTCTGTTCTATTTCTTTATACGGCGGGCATTTGTCTAGCAGAATGCACTTTCCGGCTCCTCCATATGGAGTGCGGCATTGGTTTTCTGGAAAAATGAATTTATTTTTGTACTTCTTTGCTGTGCTGTGCCCTTAAATGGTGTTTTATTTGATTGTCCTGATTTTTAGTTTAACGTAAGGTTATGGTTAAAATAGAAAATTGTTAATTCAAGGTTTAATAAAAAGCTCGTATTTTTGTCATAAATAATCTGAATTAATATATTGAGCTATGTAACCGTAAGCGTGATGGTTGTGATTGTATAACAAACACCCAAACGTCTAAACAATAAATTACCTTAACTAGCTGTTACATTTATTTTGGGATGGCTGATTCACTACCCAAAACAAAAAATAATTAGGTGACTATTATTATAAGCTTAATTACTCGTAAAACATCACTTGAAGTATTGTTCTTATGAAGTTGTGTTTTATATTCATAATATAAATTTTAAGAAATATATATCCGTATCCTAAAAATGTAGTCACTCTCTAATGCACCAATTAGTTTCCCTATACAGCCAGAAACATGCATAAACGCCACACATCGGTTTTTTTTTCAAATCCTATTGAAAGATAAGCTAGGTTTTCAACAGAGTTGATTTGTATGTGTTTTGAACCTTATTTTATTAGTTAACCAAAAGTGACACTAGACTAACAATAAAAGTTATTAATAACTTTTTGATTGGTTGTCAATATTGAAAATACATTTTTCTAGGCGATTGCATGGGAAAAAAGCAAGCATGCAAGCTAGCATGTTCTAATTAAAACAAATGCATTAATTATTTACCTATCAACAGAAGTAATTTATTTGTACATACATGCTAACTTATTTTATTTACGCCGCGATTTTGAGGCGAGACCTAATTGGTCATTGGCCGTTATGACTTTATATCCCCAACACAGACTACGTCTTAAGATAATTGCCTACTAACTGTTAAACTAAACAATGTACTTACGTCCACAAACGAATCCAATGTACACAACACAGAGAAGCACACACAGCCGCGTCATATTTGTCAGGGAATTCCCACGGACGAGGAAAACACGTCTCGCCACTGGTCTGGCGGGTTCTTGAGTGACCGGTACTTTTAATTATATCGAAGTCACACAGGTTTGCATATTAGTATATGTTGTATAGAATGAGTGAACTGTTAATGACCCTCATGCCAGGGCCACATCTACGGAATTTGGCGTAGATTCTGGCGTCTCTTTCTATGTTCATGTTAAAGTACGAGACGTAAACACAAATATTTGCGTTAGAGCGGGTTATAAGTACATTACTCGCTCTAAGTATGCACTTACACAAGGAAATTTTAAGCGCAATTCATAGCTGGCAACAATAGCAAGCCCGCTAAATTTTTAGACCCGTGTATTAAGATTTTCTATAGAATCAACACTTGTTAAAATTTTATAACTTCTTTTAATGTTTAGATTGTTTTTTTCGTTATCCTCATTTTATCTACGTAGTATTTTAATTCAACGATATTGGCTTCAACATAGTATTTTTACGAAATAAATGCAATTTTCTTTACAAGGTCCTTATATTTTAAACATGGAACAAAAGCTGTGACATCATTCCTGTCGTCGATTTTGTATGTATACAGTGTTTTTGCAGTGGGTCTGAGCTATGACTTTTTAAAGCTTCATACCTTATGAAAAAATTACACGTCAATTATTTCGCGTATACAGTTATTCCTCTCTTTCATAGCACTTTCCAGAGAGCGAAAGTATAAAAAATATACATGTTCCCTATTGCGCCCAAAATGCCAGTCTGCCCTAAATGTGCAATTTTTAAGCCATTCAATGTCTCGGCAATAACATCTGTCTTACCCTAATTGGGTGAAATAAAATGAGATGTCCAAACTGTGGACGGGCAATGATCTAAAAAAAATAATTTTAACTGTTTATTTTCTATAATGTCCGAATATTACATGCTTACTTAGGGTCTCCTAGGGTAGCGAAAAGACGTCGTTCGGCTCCGCCGTCGCCGGCCGACGTCAGCCGAGTCGATTCGACGTCTTTTCGCTCTTATTGCGTAGACATAAAGAGTTTTTTGATCAACTAACGCCGATTCCACGTCGATAGGTGTGGGGAGACCCTTAGACTCTAAATCTTAAATAGGAAGATTTTTGGGTCATTCTACTTTTTAGCGCATAATAATCATTGGTGAAAATAAAGGCATTTTTAGACATTTTTTTCACGTAAATTTGACTTATAGTTCAAAACAAAACACTTTAAATTTATTGATATTTTATCAGGAAAAGTTGGTAACACAGCGGTAAATACACGTTTTCCATACAAATGGCGGGGACATGCGTGACCACTATGTTACCTACTTTAAAGTTAATTATAGTGACTTTTTAATTGAGTGATAATTTTAAATGTAAGCCAAGTTGTGTAACTATTTCAATATTAAATTACAAAACCGAGCACTTTAACGTTTTTATAAAAATATTATTTGAAGAGCACTTGTCAAAAAATCGACTTGCGCTTAAAAGTAGAATGACCCTTTTAGGCGAGTCAAGTCATATTATTTAATTGTATTTGTGTTGTAAATTGGTTTTATCTCTATTACATGCTTATATAAAAAGCTTCTGCCCGCGACTCCATCCGCGTAGAATTCGTAATTTTCCCATCACACGTACATTTGGGATAAAAAGTAGCCTAATGTCCTATTACATACTATAATCTATCTCTGTGCCAAATTTCAGCTTAAGTCCGTTCAGCCGTTATAGCGTGATTGAGTAACAAACATCCATCCATCCATCCATCCAAACTTTGGCATTTATAATATAATTCTAAATTGTTCAGAACCGTGATATCAATTTTAGAGCTATCTAATTCATTCTAGATCATTCTAGAATTTTGTCGAACATTTAAAAAACGCTCGATTAATTAGAGCCTTGGAATATATTTTAGAGATTTCCAAATTATTCTGGGATATTTTAGATTATTCAAGAAATTCCTAGATCATTTTAGAATTTTCTAGAACATTCTCTTTAATCAGAATCTAGGGATATATTTGAGAACTTTCCAGATAATTCTAGAAATTTTCTAGAACCATCCAGATCATTATAGATCAATGATAGTCACACATTTTTGAAGTTAACTTTTTTCAACCCCCGTATTTTTCACACCCTTATAGTTATTGACTTGCAACCACCATAGTGCACAATGGGAGCCTTGTACCTATTGCCACATACAAACACTATGCGTCTGCGATATGTAGTTTTGGCTACAAAGTGAAATATAGGGACACACACCTCAATTTTTATATATATAAAGATTACTTGTGTCCTTATAACCTTTTACTTTTTACTCACAACTTTTAACTTATTAATTGAGGTATTGTTTAGGAGGCTATTAATTAGCTTTCGCTTAAATGAGCTAGCAACCTGCTTGTCCGTCTTTTTATCTATCGAGTCATATGGAAGTCTGTTCAGAATACAAGGTAGTGCTCGCGTCCATACTCTCCGGCCATACTCGTTAGTACTAGATGGCACCACAGATGTTGGGAGGTATTTAAGACTGCGTAAGTTTTTAGGTCAGTGTTTCTTAGCTAATTGAGAGATTTTGTCACTGTATTGGCTAATTCGCATTTATTTTGAATTGGCAACACCCTGCAGAACCTGAACAGACCTTCATAGTTGTTTTTGTTTGAATAACACTTTTAATGGTACAATAATTTTTAATAATCTATACTAATATTATAAATGTAAAAGTAACTCTGTCTGTCTGGCTGTTTGTATGTCTGTTTTAAAACGTATTCACGGATAAACCGCTAAACCGATTTAAATTAAATTTGGTATAGTCGAGTCCCGAAAATTTGTACGGTTCCTGAGGAAATAGCGATAAACGAGTTCTACGTGAACGGAGTCGCGGGAAAAAGCTAGTAGCTCTTAAAATTGGCCGTATAAGTGTAACTTAAGGTTCATGCGATTATTGAGGTTCAAAGTTTACGTCAGTGTTATTTGTTATTTATTTATAAGGAATCGGTTTTTCCTGATGCTATTTTTGTTAATTAGCTCATTTTATATATACATAACATCACGCCTTCTTCCCAGAGTGGGGTAGGCAGAGCTACAGAAATACCAACAACTCTATCAAGACTTGTTGATAATTCTGTAACATTTTGCACAAGTAGGCTAAGATGTTTACCAATTTTTATATATGTTCTTAATTAGTAAGGAAAAATGTGCTAAAACGTTTTAAATGAGTGAGGTCTCGTAATAAAATACTTATATATAATATGCCTTTATTAAAAGTTTGTCTTGAACTTTGAGTAATAATTAAACATTAAACAAACATCAAATATGTAAGATCAAAAATATACCTACATATTTTGCAATGTATCGCATCGCAACGCAATTTATTGCAAATATCACTAAAATTTAGGTTTTAATGTATTTTTGATCCTTAGACAGTTTTGATGTGTGTATTTACTCATTGCATCGATCAAGATAGATGGGATAAGGTCATTAAATAAAAGGACCAATTAAGAACTACTATTTAATCTCTAAATGGCTTAATCTATTTGTTGGAATTTGTTCGTGCTGAGATCTTACATTTATAACGACATCGTTAAGAAAATTACCATTATAATAAAGTGATTTTGGAAATGATTGAACTCGGTATTGCTAGCTTAATAACATCACATACCCGAAATTAAAAAAAAAACAACATGTTTTTTATGTGGCTTGAAACAGTATCAGTCCCATACATTTCCTAAACTTAAAAAGGATGCGAAGCTGTTGAGTATTTATCATGATATATTAAAGAACTATCTGTTGCCAGCGCCTCCGTCCGCTTAGAAAAATAAAACAGCCTATGTTGCTCTGTGAAATATATTTTCAAATCGGACCAGTAGTTCCTGAGATTAGCGCTTTCAAGGAAACAAACAAATAAACAAACTCTTCGGCTTTATAATATTAGTATAGATAAAAACTAGGGACAAACAAATTAACAAACAGGAAAATGCGCAAAATCAGAAAAACTTTAACTAGATTTTTTTTTAAACAGTGCCGTTTAGCCGAAACTCCTATTTGCTTTAGAATTATTATAGAATTTTGCAAACATGCAACAGGATAGAATATAATCTCTAAAATATGTGGAATGGAACCTACTTTAATATCATTATCATCTATAATACTTCTTTAAGGGGCCATGTTTGATACTCATTTACGTATTTGTTTAATCTTTTTTGGTCTTTATCCAGATAGTCTTTAGAAGTCCCAGCATTTTTATTATCTTGATCACTTATCAGATTTCCAACCTTATTCGTTGTTCTGAAAATTTGTACCTATTCCCTCAAAGTATATTGTGGGTAATGAGTAATAATAATGAAGTTGTCAATAATTATATTCTGATGTATCTATTGCAAATGATAGTTCCCACCGCAATCCACGTAATTTTTGTGACTGTTTAAATGACTGAAGCATACGCAACACTTACAAATATAACCTTAACGCTCTAAACAAACCTAATCAAGGTACGATATTATTACGGATCCAGGTTAAATATTCAAACACTTTGGTGTACACGCCGGGGACGTTGTTTAGGCCGCAAGGAGTTGGTCCAAAACTGACGATTCCTACGACATCGTAAATAGTCCCATTGGTGTACATCAGAGGACCTCCAGAGTCCCCTTTGCAGGAGTCCTTGCCTGGTTCGCCGCCTGCACAGATATGGCCACTCCACAGCCTGACCCCACGGCTAGGAGTCGTGTAAGCTGTCTGACATGTCTGAAAGTATTAAATTATATTATTATAATGATAACACTGAAAACAAACACGTGTTTGAGGTTGAATGCGCATAACCTTCATTCTTGTTTCTTGCGCAAGTGAAATCGAGCAAGCGAGTAACCATTAACCAAGGCATTGTTCTGGGCCAGATTTTTTATAACCTCCCCAAACTAAATATGTAAGTGTTATTTTGTCCCTTGTCGCGTGGCATTCACAGATTGCTGCATGCAACGCAAATAACTGACGGTGGTGTTTGGTTTGATAACTATTTTTTGGTAGTTCTTAGTCGGATTTTCTTGCTTGGAAATCGAATAGACTGTCCAAGAGTTACAAGTAGATAATTGAGTTTGTCTTCTATATTTTTTTTCAGTCTGATGCATACGCGTAAATAGTAAAGTAGAATGAGAACACTTGAAGTACTATAAGAGACTCAATATTAGCTTGAATTTTTTAAGCTTAGGTGCAAATATTTTGTAATATTTATAAAGCACATCACCTGTAGGGTTTTGTAAGGCAAATCGACATGGAGTTTGACGCTGCTCGCTGATAATGTCTCATTCACTGCTCCCCAACCCGCTGCAAACAACTTGTCTTCTTGTGGGAAGTTCAGTGTGACGTCCTTCGTCGGCAAACAGATGGGCCTGACGAAATCTGTAATAGAGTGGATCATTGGCCCGTTTGTAAGGTTGGTGATTGATCCTCAAACGTGCTGTAGGAATGCGTACTCATAGAGAGTAATTGTCATTAGTGGATAGTTTTTGTCAATTTCTATCATTAATTCAAACTAACCCATTGGAGTAAGAGGAGTTATAAACCTGTATATCGTACGGTGTGCATCGCGTCTTTGACTACAGTCATATCGCTTATTATATGATGTAAACTGACAGTTCATGTATGGTTCAATTCAATAATAGCCATATATGTTGACTTGTTTACTTATGAGAAACATATTTAAACAGGGTTATATAAACAAATTTTCTTTACATTTTCTGTTATCATTCACCTAAAGAACGACTTGAGAACTCAGTTTATTTAATTTAATAAAAATATGTCTTTAGAACATTGTTTAATCATATATTTAACATTATTCTAAAGTCATATTTTTTAGTAGATGAAGTAAACTGAGTTCTTTAAACATTGTTAAATATTTGTAAGGAACAAAAAGTTGGCCACGCCAACTGACTCAATTAAATTTTCTATGAAACTTTTCCGTTGTGACACGAAAATTAGCCATACATTGTTGTTTGTATGGTTAACTACGCTTAACTATGGTCCAACTATTTGGTCGTTACCCATATAATATGATTTAACAATGTTTTAAAGTCATAATTTTTATTACATGAAGTAAATTGACTTTTCGAGTAGTTCTTTAGCTGAATGATGGTTTATTATGTTTTTAAGAGGCACATATTATTAAACTAGTTTTTGATCTATACGTTCATATATTGGCATACTGTACTAGAGAACAGTGGCTTCTATACGCCTATTCCCTTAAGGATACAATTTTAGGACATTTCATGGTTCCAGAACTGGCAGTTTACAGTCAATCGGTAACAGGATCCATTTTAATTATCTAACTGCAAGGAAGAAAAGACTGAACGAGTTACTAGAGGCATGTGTAAATATTGAAAAGAGAGAAAACAGCGGTAATAAAGCTGCCCTGCTAACACAAATGGCAGTATCTCAGACAACACTCCTGTAGCAAATGCAACCTTATTACCTACCTTATTATTAGGATTGAATCTGCTTTGGGTATTGAATTTGAGATACTGCTTATTAGCTTAATGATTGTGTTGTAGTTACCTGTGTATGGTGCAGTTTGTTTCAGTCTAAGCAAGGCAATATCATTCCTCCGTAGAGGGCTGCGCGGGAGGTAGTCAGGGTGCGGGATGATCCGTTCGATGGGGATCACAATAGGTTCGGGGGTGCAGTCCAGATCGCCCTCGTCGCCCCCCTCAACCGACACGCAATCAGGCCCCGAGTTCGACGTGTCATATTCACCGAGGCGGACGTTTGTTCTAGAACCAATAAATAAGCAATGTCAATTGCATAAAAACCTGTAGAATTTTTATCGATTTTTTAAGGATTATCTTTGACCACAAAGGAATACGACGTTCTTACAGTGTAGTAACTGCCATCTGCCCTTTGTTCAGGGGAACTGAACCAAGAAGAATTTGCTTTAAAATTATTTTTTAGAAATTATTTTCTATATACATATGTACATAACATCACGCTTTCATTCCCAGATTGGGGTAGGCAGAGGTACAGAAATACCAACAACTCTAAAAGGACTTGTTGGTAATCGTGTAACCACATTTTGCACCACCAGGCTAAGATGTTTACCAGTGTATTAATTAGTGACAGGTTGCAAGCCCATCGCCTAACAGTAGGTACTACAAGCCTTAAATCCCTTAGTCGCCTCATGCGACGGGAAGACATGGAGTGGCACTATTCTAACCCGGCAACCACACAGGCAATTTTCTTCCTGATTAGGTTAGATCTTATAGCCTGATCTATATTTATTTAGCTGTTCTAATTGGGTGTCTATCATTTCATCGAAACACCTTTCATCGAATGTATCATTTCATCGAACGCTATTTTCTGCTGAAACCATTATGTTTTTAGCGTATCTTAAATATCTAACCTAACCTACGTAATTAATGTTTAAGATACCTTGAAAACATTATGGTTTCAGCAAAAAAAATAGCGTTCGATGAAATGAAATTCTATGAAATTATACATTTGAAGAAGTGGTTGCACTGCGCTGTTCGTGTCGTTGCGATACGAATATAAAATGTACAAAAATTAACAATATTCAGAAATACAGCTTGAGTAAATATATGATTTAAGCGGTCACATTATGGTCCGAATGGCTGGTTTAATGCTACTCACGGTGTGCCAGCGTTGAGCACGGGTCCTATCACGCAATGACCGGCGGTAAGCACGTAGCGGCCACTGATGAGCACGCCGCCACACAACAGCTTTATCTTGCCCTGGTCAGCCTTTACATATTCAATAAGCACCAACCACGGGTACTGGTCGATCCCCGTTGCGTTGCCTCCTGAAATTACAAGCATTTAGGGTAGAGAGTGTCCGCGTAGAATTATTTTCCCCCTACTCCTATTGCTTTGGTCAGTTATGGAAGAGTTTTATGTGTACACATCATGGTCTCTGTTGGCAAGATGGTACAAAGGTTTCCTATTCAAGCTATTAGGTACAGTTAAAAACGGGCAGTGCGGTGTTTTTTAAATAGTACGTACGTGGTCTGCGGCGCAGGGCATGAAAAAGGAATCTTAGTTGTTTCTACAACCTAAGGATCTACTACCAGTTTGTCGACTTTTGTTCTGTAATGGACGAGTCAAGGTATTTGTAATCAAAGTATGAACAAAGTGTTAAGGTCTATCGTTTTACGGACATGCCTTAGACGCGGCCAGAACACAATATCACCTTAGTAAATAATATAAGCGTGCGTTACTCGTATACCGTGCTCAAACTAAATCAATCAGGGTATAAATGACAAGATGTGACTGAGTGAACAGACCTGTAATCTTATTAGCACCAACTCCGTCTATGCCACAGCACTCTGTGGCAGGGTTTGGGGGTTCGACGGAAGACACGCATCCGGGAGGGGGCGGAAACAGCGATGGCGTGGCTATGGTCAGAGGTGACACTGGTGTTGGTCGTGGGGTAGTTGTAGTAGGTGGGGTAGTTGTAGTAGGTGGGGTAGTTGGGGTAGGCGAGGTAGGTTGGACAGGCGGTCCGCAGCACACGCTGTAACCCGGCCCATCGCATCTGAAAAAACATGGATGGAAGTAATCCTAAAAGTTTGACAAGACTTAAGGAGTCTGACGTGGTCAAAATGGCTTTTTATATTAGGTTGCGTTTCGATAAAATGGTGATTTGAATTTGGCTGTTCGGGTGTATGATACTGTTAATTCTAGTGCAACATTACTCGTAGAAGTGTTTGCCAAGGATGATGATTTAAATAAAGATTAGTTCAAGGAGTTACCTTAAGCTAGTTACGTAATTACGGTCCTCTAGACTGACTATAGAAGACTCCAATCTCTTCGCAATGTGTCTGCAGTTGAATATGCTCACGCATTGCCCTTGATTGCCTTCTGGGGTTGAGCAACTGTTATTCGCTGAATTAGCACAACACACCTGGAATTCACAGGGTAAATGGTCAGATCGGGTTGGTGTAAAGATTACTAATGCTCCGAGACAGCCGAGTATCAAGAGCTTATAAAGATTTTGATTTGATTGTTAGTGCTCAAACGACATTCTACTTTTTGAAAATAAAAGTCTTAAAACTGCTGAATTAATAAATATATTTTCATTGTAACCTGTTTGACTTCATTTACGATAACATTAACATTGCCCTGTTTCTTAACTCACCGTAAATTCGTATGATAATTAACGCCGGTTTGTGATATGTCATTCATAAGGATTAGTGCATAAACATACGACACCGTATTTTGTCGGACTAGTTCGTATTCATCTTGCTTTCTGAATTAGCTTATCGATGAGTACTAAATCTGGCCGAGAAAGCAAAATAAAATAACTTTTCCGACTAAAAACGTTGTCGTGTACATGTTTATTGACTACATTTGTACTTAGTTACTTACCAGCGGTGTTACACCATTAAAACCGCATCCAGATCTTTGGAGGAAGTTAACCTCGTCTTGCGTCTTCCCTGGCTTGTTGACCAGCGTACGCAAAGACTCGCAGTCATAGATACTCTTGCATTCGCCTTTCTGGCCTCTAGGGTTGTTGCACGATGATTCTAAGGTAAAAACACGGAAAATATAGTAGGTATCTAGTGTCGTGAGGCCCACCATATTACAAACAGGGAGATTTTTGTGAGTAGGAATTTAAATCTAGCGGCAAGGAAATACTGTTCAATTACCTTTGCTACTATTATACGAGTGCACTGGTTACTGGTTAGTGGTGGTAGGACCCTGTGCAGGATCCGTCCGGATCGCTACCACCATCTTATCAATTAACCACCCGCCAAGCAACAGTGTTCGGGATAAGACAACCGGTGAAATTACTAGCATAGAGGCATTCCATCTTAGTCCTCAGGGTTGGCAACGCATTTGAGGTCTTAGGATTATAGTCTTGAGAATTCAAATGTCTATGGGTCTCAGATTCCACTTACCATCAGGTGGCCTGAGTGCTCGTGTGCCTTCTCCTTAACATAAAAAAAAATCTTAGCCTGTGTGTGTAAAATATGAATACATAATTATCCACTTTTTTATTGAGTTGTTGGTAATTCTGTAGCTCTGCCTACCCCACTCTGGGATTGAAGGCGTGACGTTATGTATGTACATATGTATATGTAATTTATTTATATGTATCTTTGCGTCGAAATGCCATATTCTTTGATGCGTGTTAACTCTTTATTGCACAAACTAAAAAGAAACACAAAAGGTGTGTGGAACGGCGAATTAGCATCAAGGATTGTTAATGTTTTACATGGATAAAGTATAGGTTTGAACAAAAAAAGGGGCAGTTTTAGGTTGTAAATGTGTTTACTAAATGGGTAGCTTTCAAGATAATAGTACCTAATTAATGCCTACGATTAAGAAACGGTATCTTATACATGTGAGACACAAAAATTACCCAAATAATTGTATGCCTAATTTTCTTTACTCACATGTAAAAGTTACCGTTTCTTAATTTTAGTCTTTAACTAGGTACAATTATTTTGAAAACTACCCAAATAAGACATCTAAATTAATAATCTTTTCACACCACCTGCTCGACAATGCCAAATTACATATCATGCAAACCTTACGCAAACCAACTCATTAAAGCCCTTGGCTTTAGCCGGGGTGTAATGTTGTACTGAATCTCATTATAACTCGCTGGGTTGTAATATTTTCACTTTTCATAGTTCTTATTACAATGGCCTTAAAGTCTAATTTCGTAATAAAAGATCAACTAATACTCGAAGGCCGGGCGCGGCGCCGCCGCCACCGCCGCGTCGAACCTAATTTGAAAATCGAACATTTTCTAAAATCGAGCTGGCCACGGCAAGCTGAATGGAACACATTTGAAATTAAACAAAAGCCGCGAGTATTGTAAGACGCTGCAATAAAATACATTGGTGATAACTGCAAAGTTTTAAATAAATATTGTCTTTCCACAACTGGACTAATGTCTCAAATATCAATTTTCACTTTTAATTTTAATTTACTATAATAAAACGCTGTTTTTAGTAGACTCGCTTTTTTATTGTGTCGCAAAAGGTGAGAAAAGTAGAGTGCACTCCTCGGGGATAAAACTGTTTTCGTCTTGGGCGCGCTTGAACCCCTCACTGCGCTCAGGACTCTTCTTAATTCCCTCGCTTCGCTCGGGAATTAACTCGTAACACCCTCGCTGCGCTCGGGAGTTAAATCTGGAGTCCTTCGTTACGTTCAGGATTCAATATCGCGCCCGTGACATAAAACTGTGCTTTATCCCCTCGGTGTATAATCTACTATTAAATCATGCTTTGAGCTACGGGATAATATGTCGATTGAAAGAGTAGAGCACTACTTTGAAATGTTGTTGTTCCTACCGGCTGACAAAAATTACTTAAGTTTGTGAATTTTCCTGTTCGTTTACTACCACAAAGCAAGTGCATTTTCAAGTCTGCAAAAGTTAAAGTTGAAGCAAAGTCCCGTGGTAATGCGATACGCATACACAACCCAACCCAAGATGAATATGTATATCATGCAAAAACATACTCCACCCTCTTTGTGTGCACCACGAACTTTAGTGTATTTTGTGAAATTTCTTTTGATTATTGTAATTCGGTTTGGTTAGTTTTAAAATGCATGTGGGTTTTCACTTAATTTACTACACAAAAGTAGTAAGTTATTTTTATCATCGATTATATTATAAGCTAGTTACCAACCAAACTGTCCCCACTAAGTTATTTTACAAGTAAATGAATCATTATAAACATTTATACCAAGTATGTAAAATTATAATAACCCAAGATAAGTAAAGGAAATATAATTAAGAGTGACACAGCTAATTCGTCAATCGTTAAGTCACTGGAATCAGATAGATGCGATTTCCCTTCTACCCTATAGTCGTCGGGTGTCGTTGGATAGGTACATACATACATAACATCACGCCTTCATTCCCAGAGCGGGGTAGGCAGAGCTACAGAAGTACCATTAACTCTAAAAAGACATGTTAATAATTCTGTAACCACATTTTGCACAAGTAGGCTGAGATGTTGGATAGGTCTTTCAAAATATTACGGGTTTAAGTAAACAGTTTTTCGAATAAGTAATCCGTTTATGAAATATTAAGCTTTAAAGCGCTAATTTTTGTTAGTCTCAAGTCCCCCCCCAATCCTACAGCCAAAACTACAAATACTAAAAATCTGAAAAAAAAAAATTAAATGAGCATATAACGAATTAAAGGAAAACTGTGTAGAGATCATTAGTTCTTGAGATACAGACGATTAAAGTGTTTATACCTACTAAAATCATCTAAGACGGCACCAATTGACTTTAAATAGTAAATTAGTTATTACTTGTTGATTTTTATGTTTGTAGTACTTAACGGGTTCGGAACCCTACACTGAGTAAGGTCCGACATGCTCTTGCCCGGTTTTTTATGTTCTAAATGAGAGATCGAAGTCTTACGATGCACGTAGACGGAAAATTCTTTGAGTAATAATTGCCCGTCAACAATACCTATGTTACTCTAATTTGGTGTAATAGAATGAGACGTCCGTGCTGTTGACAGGCAATTATTGCTCCAAAAATTGCCCGAGCAAGTGTGTCTTCAAGTGTAATAATTGTCTTATTGAATTTAAGTGATCTATTAAACTGTTGTGGTCAGGGATTGCCAAACTGGTTTTTCCTTGAAGTGTGTATGCTAGGTCAGATCAGATGAGATTATTTTTTTCTCAGTACGTGAGATCATCACAGAGAATGCAGTCATAGTCAAGATTGTGTTATTAGTAAAATGTACGTTGCTATTTCTAAGGTGGTGCAGTCAAACTCATAAATACGTGCATTAACTTATTAAAGTGAGAGTGGTTTGAATTTAGTATATAAACACCTGTGACAAAATGTACCTACACATACTTATGAGAACTACCGTAGATCAAACGAAGCAGGGCGATAAAGAACGTCACGACCTTATAGATTCAATAGTCACCAAGATTAGCAGTTATTAATAAAATTGAGGAATCATGTGCAATCTACGTAAATCCAAATTTAACTTTCAAATTTCTGTCCTACTGCTGGGCAAAAGCCTCCCTAAGGCCTCTACAATTTCCCATCCAGTGACTTCTGAGCCGTATTTACAGCGCTGGTCCAGTTCGTCCTGCCATCTCCTTCCTCGTCTCTTCTTTTGTGGCTTGGTATCCATTGAAGGAAATTTAGGACTAAAGTTCACTTGGTTTGCGGCAGACGTGACAAGCTCAAACCCATTTAAGCTTGGCGGTTGCAAGGCTTACATTGGCGATTCCTGTTCTGGTGCGTATATAATAGGTCACATTTCATTTTTGTCAAAAAGTGCTTCAAAACTATTTCAATAAGTGCGCTTACTGACGATAAACCTTTTGTACATATTTTTTGCGTTGCCTTACATAACATCATGCAAAAGTTAGTTGATTAAAAAGGTACACTATGCGAAGTGAGTCTTAATTTGATTAATAAGTGAAATTCCTTAAATTGTTGTCTTATTTAATTTAAAGTTTTGATTTAAACCCCCAAGATTATTTGTTTGTAAGCGAGTTTATTCATTTGAAATCCTGCAAATGAAGTAATTTGAAGTAGCTAACGTTATTAGAATAAACTGCATAATCCGACTATTTGACTACTAACGAAACTAAAATGGACACAGCTCTGGGGCTCATTATGACCGTGTTTATCGCTTGACTAAACGTGGTTAAAACATCTGTTACTTTCTGATAAGTACAGTGCGAGAGTGACGAACGCTTTATACACCGCGATAAACGCGACCATAATACGGGCCCTGGACTTAACAGTTCTTAAATATTTTATTGGCGGCATTAGGTGATAAACTGTACAAAATAACCAAACATAAATGAGGGTCAAACCAATTTTGATGTCTTTTATCGATCAGCTTTGTTTGATCCACCAACCTGCCGTACTGCCGTAATGGAAAAATTACCGTTGTTAATTTTTGTCCTTAACTATAGGTACTTTTTTTGGAAAATGCCCAACTTTTAGGTTTTCGTTTTTATTTCATTTTGGTACAGTTCGTTTTTTTGAAGTCAAACTAATACCTTATATACCTAAAGTTATTACAATGATTAAATAAAAAAAAAACTTTACTGTTGAAAAATCGACGGTGCCCATTTTCTGTGCAAGAAGGGTTCAGAAGGTGCAGTTTTAGAAGGTCACGTTTCTTACAAATCTACGTTTCTAACTGCATGGTGTGTTGTTCTACTTGCTTATAGCTAATATTTGATACACTGTTACCCCCACCGCCATATTTACATTTACGATCTTTCCCGTTAACTAAATGGTTCCGAAACCAAAATAATTGGTCAAATGGTTGCAAAACAAATTAATAATATTTTTTGCTTTCGGTTTTTTTTATTAAAGTATTAAGTTAAACACATGTGTAATCTTTGCCGTTTATATCCCTGTTAAGGATATAATAATAATTGATTGTGCAATGTGCGTTTTTGCAGAAATAATGTTTATATGTATACCTGTAAAATGGTTCATTCTGTACCGGATTCGGTCCAATATTGTTGGCCTTTTCATCATATATTGGAATCTGCAAGCTAAACATTTTATAAGTCATCAAAATATGTGTAAAGCTTCTTTAGAATCCAACTGACTGACTGACTGAAAAAGGCTACCTCAGATATTAAAGAAAGGATTACCGACTTAAAAAAACCCGTGATAATTTTACGCGCCTATAATTCATATTCATACTAAACCATCCATGGTAATATTATAAAATATAAAAGTAACTATGTCTTTTTGTCGTTTGTCTGTTTGTTAAACTTTTACGGAGAAATCGCTGAGCCACATAGGGTACTTTTTATCCCAACAAATAGGACGGTTCCTGAGGGAATAGCGATAAACGCCTTCTACTTGGACGGAATCGCGGGCAATAGCTAGTATAACTTACATAAGCGCTTTGTTTAGTGTTAAGTGGCTTTCTGACCTTTTTGCCTTGGAGATAAGATAATCGTCTTACGGTTCTGTTATCCGGATCACCCGCAATACAAAACTTTCTTCATTTTACATAGTAAGTTGCTCGGTGTATTACTTAGAGGGTGGTAACATTCTCAGTATTTCATCAGTTCAGGCTTGTCTAACCCACGGACTGACGGACTGATGTATCCGTCAACACAATCATTCTCCGGACATTCTGACCAAAGGAGGAAATCGCCTGGACTAATGAAAATTAAATATTTTTCATAATCTGACAATGATGAAATACTGATGGAAAACTGATCGTGTAACCCACGCGTATCACGCGTCAGTCACCGTACCCAACGAAATGGAGCCAGAAGTGTCACGGGACACATCATTAAATTTTTATCATTTCGGACTATCAGTCTGTCTGAGCCTCTGAGGGTAAGATGGTTATTCTGATCAAACTGATGGACTGAATAGATAGATTGAACTGATGAAATACTGAGCGTGTAACCTCCCTCTTAGAGGGTAGTCTTTAAATGGATAAGTAGTAGCGTAGATTGCGGGAAGTTTGAGCATAGCCACCTCCACATGCTTGGTGTTTGCCGAAAACTTTGCAGGACGCAACTATACGATAGAGTGAGATGAAAATACATCGTGCTCACCCTAGCATAGTTGCGTCCTGCAGTGTTTGTGGCAAACACCAAGTATGTGGATGTGGCATTAGATTTCTTTGGTTTCATCAAAAAATGATCTTTTTTCATTTATAATTAGTAAAAGAGTACAAGTCCTAAACGGGTCACGGGCCTCCATTCTTGTGGGTAAAACCACATAATTAATGTTTTTACTCGGCGGCCATTACTGTTGAGTAAATAAGAGCTATCGTACCGATAACATATCGAAGGCAATATGGTTTTACCCTTTACCCTGTAGAATAGAGGCTCATAATACTTGGCACAGTTAGTTACCAGATAATTTGCATTGAAGGTTTTTTTTAATAGTCTAGATTAGTGTCCTCCTGCTGGGCAAAGGCCTCTCCCTCGGATTTCCACCCCGGTCTGTCTTTAGCAATCTGTGACCAATCGCCTCGAAATGCATCTAAGTCCGCCACCTTCGCCTTGGTCTACCACGGTGCCGGTAGCCGTCCTGTGGCACCAGCTCCGATAGTCTGTGCCCACCTGCTTGGGTGCATTCGGCAAATCTCACTTTAACCTGGCGGTTTTTTCGCCAGCATCAGCTATGCCAGTTTTGGAGCACAGTGTGGTGTCTCGTACGCGGTCCGTTCTTTTAACACCCAAATGCTGCGCTCCATTGCTATTTGGCAAACGTCCAACCTGGACTTCTGAATCTCGGTTAGTGACCACGTTTGGGTTAGGATAGGCAGCATACAAGTGTCGACGAGTTTCCGTTTAAGTGACATTGAAGAATATACTGTACTCGTATTTAAAAATTACGACAATGATGTCAGCAATCACCATCGCAAAACATACAGCGCAGTTATAAAATAAACTTTCGACCAAATCGTTCTCTGGTTCCTTGAATTTTTCAAATCAGTGTATCTTTTGACCTTTACACTTGATATTGTATATTACTATTTATCTTGCCAGAAAAATAAGTAATTAAATGTGTTTGTGAATTATCACTGCATGTTATAAAACAAATTCGCCCGCTGCGTTTCTCTGTCTATATTCGCGATGATCTCAAAAACTACTGAACGGATTTTGATGCGGTTTTCACCATCAGATAGATATTTTTTCACTGGAGGTTTTTATTTTATTTATTTTTACGTAAAGGAGAATTCACACTAGCTCTCAGGCCACCGGATGGTAAGTGGAATCTGAGACCCATAGACATTTGAATTCTCAAGACTATAATCCTAAGACCTCAAATGTATAATAAATTCTAGTTTATGTTTGGGTGTTACAGAAAACTCATATAATCCGAAGCGAAGCGGGGGCGGGTCGCTATTAAACTATAATTTACACATTAAAAAGATAACTCATTAAGAGGATTGTGAGGCTAAAAATTACCATACAAAATGCAGTAACGTTTCTTTCTCCCTAAAGCTACTCCGATTGGTCAGATTTTTTAATATGTCGTAGATATTATGAAAAACTAGGTCTGTGCGTTTTCCTTTACAAGAAAATACTTAGTGGAAAGAAACAAATTAAAAAGACAAAAAACGGAAACGTACAAGACCTAGTTTTTCATGATAAATACAACATATAAAAAATTGTGGAAATCGGACTTGATTTAGGGGTCCAGAAACGTTATCGCCCGAAGCTAAAGGGTCTAGCGGGCAAGAGTGCTCCCCACAAGGAATTTGGTTTTGCTTTTAAGTAGTGGCAGGAGTTTGTTTCTGATTTATTCACGAAAATGATAAAAAATCAAGGTAATTTTTAACTTTTATTTTAGCGAGGGTACTTAACGAAATAAAATCTGAATTGAGGAGAATAGAAGGGGTTAATAACACATTTTTTGACGATTTAAACTTCCTTGAAAAATGTTTTTTTTTGCCTTAAACTGCGGAAAAAACTGAAAAACAAATAAGCAAACTTAAAAAATAATAATTAAACCGACTTCAAAACAAAACATGAAACAGAAACTCCCTATCATTCAGATTTAGTGACAATGGGTCCACCTCGGAAGTATACTCTATCAAACCAAAAATGATTTTTCAATATCGGTTTACAATTGACGGAGTAATCGATGAACATACGTAAAAGAAAATACATAAAGTGGAACGTTTAACCTCCTCCTTTTTTTGAAGTCGGTTAAAAATAATAAGCAGCTTGATCTTCCAATCCTTTATTTAGTGGGCATTAGTCACGATATTTTTTTTAGGTGTATTTCCGAGAAAAGTTTAATAATATTAAAACAAAAATAAAACAATTTTCTCTTTGCCATATAATATGTTTTTTAAAGTCCATAGCCCCCTATTTCACTATCCTGACATCGACAGGTGACAGGTGACTATAAATCCCACTGATGTGAAATATTGTTAACTTTGTAATGTATAGTGAATTGTCACCTATCACCTATCATTGTCAAGATGGTGAAATAGGAGGCAGGTAGGCCACTTGCCTGTTTGCTTGCCCTGGCTTCTATTTCATTCTGTTAAAAAAAATGTTTAACGTTATCTTATTCTAAAGTTAGTGCTCGCCCTTACTAATAATAACAACAATACAATACAATACAAAACACTAACGATATTGTTTGAAGAAAAGTTGAATATAGATCCTAGGGCGTCTTCGGCATCGAGTTCTTGAGGCATCTATTTTTATCGCATGCTTAACGATATTTGTTGTGGTCTCTTAGGTCAAAAAGCAGTATCTCAAATTCAATGGCAAAGCAGAATCAATCCTATACTTTTAGTAGGTAGATAAAAATAATAAGGTTGCATTTGCTACAGGAGCTGTGCTGCCTTTCGTGTTAGCAGGACAGTGTTGTATACGATACATACAATACGTATAAAACAAATTAGAATACCTATGGCCCGATTGGCCCGTAAGTCCCGTGGCCCGCTTGAGTTCTGATCGATTGCAATCTAACATCGTGGATCGTTTAAATTTTTTGTGGCCGTAATATGTCTTTGGGTAAGGTTATCGTTTTAGTCTACAGTACTAAATAATTTTCAACAATCATAATACAAACTAGTTATTATATTATTAAGTAAGTAATAGGGAAAATACATAAAAAAAGAACCTGACGAATTGAAGTTCTCCTTTTTTGTAGTCGGTTAAAAAACATATTTGTTTTTCATGTCTTTGTCTGATTAAATAAGATTTTAGATTTATATTTATTGTAGATTGTATTTAAACACAGTGGGCCACAATCACAATCACAATGGGTTTTCCACAATATCAAAGTGAACTCAAAGACATTATAACGACACTCCAACTCATGCTATATTGACAACATAAAACGATACTAGAGGTTTATTGTCGCCTAGTACCTTAAGAATAAGGATAGAGCTTAGTTTGGGGCTAGGTCTCAGATGGTTGGGGTATTTATTTGTGCGAAATTGCTCCCTAATGGTTATTTTTTTATAGTCGTTAATATACTTACCTATGTAATATTACCCATGTACGAATAAAGAAGGTTAGCGAAATGTAAATCATTTTTGGGATAAGCTTATGTTGCCGAGTGTGTTGTGTGTGTTTTTTTGTAATCTTATTATCCGCTTATCAAGACTAAGTAAGCTAAAGAGTCCCAGCACGACGGATCTACGTTAAGCGTTAGCAGAGATCCTGTCGACACCTTCCGACCTATCATCAGATCAGCTGTTTAATATCATAATATTGTCATCGAGTTTACATTTGTGGTCCCATTTTCAGCCCACTCCATTCACGGGAACTGGTTCAAAATTCACTTGCAAATTTTGAAGCGGACAATACAAAGAGTGCAAGTCAAAATAAAAGCTTGTAAAAAAAGTTTGCTAAACGTAGTTTTGGTCAAATGAACGAATTCCTACTTCTTAAATATAAAGAGTGCTTTGCGATCATTCTTGTAAAAAGTAAGCAAAATCACAATCAACATAAAAAGCAAATGATTTATTTTTTTGTCCTCGATTCTTGGATATCTATGTAGGTATCTAAGTATTTTTTAAATTTAATTGTTGACATAATAAAAGGAGTCTTTCGATTGCACTTTTTCCACATAGCCTTCAACTGTTTTTCGAATCGCACGAGTTCATACCTAGTCGGTGTATCTACGTTTGCCACACTTGGAATCCGTACGACCTTCTTCAAAATTGAACATTAGAACAGCTTTTTAAGACCATAGCATTGTCTTGTCATCAATTACACGCGTTTAAACTTAACTCCACTGTGATGAAAGCAACTGGTTCAAAATTAATTTGCAAGATTCATCTTGTACCATACCTACTGACTTACAAACAAGATAAAAGCTTGTAATCGTCACACTCACCGATAGACAACCTCAAGTAAACTTATTTATAACTGGAATTGTATTTTTGCATCGAATTGTATATTAAAACGAGTTACTTACGGCCTTGTGCGAAGCATAAGTAAGCAAGCGCGGGTATCGCCCAGAGAGGAGTCATTCTCACATAAATACACTATTCACATAATTAAACAAAAAACTGGTTTTGCTCTTCGAGCGTGCGGCGCGAGCGGCGGCTACGGGAAGTCTAACCGAACATGACCGAACCCACTTGATAATCTGTTTATTAAAATGGTGTACCTATCGCATATCGGCGCAAGCGCCTCGCGTGCGTATACAAAGTGGTGCTGTTGTGATCTTGGAAAGGTAGTATGATTAGTGGTCAAGTGTAACGGGCTTGAGGAAAATTCGCTCAGAGTTTAGGTATTGAGTAATGCATGAATATATTTGAGTATGAGATTTTATTTGTGAAATCTCCTTTGGCGGCCACACCGTCCTTAAAGGTCGTTATACCATGGGAACTTAAGATCCCTAGTATCCTTAGTATCCCTCTTAAGAGAGATAATGTTTCTCTCCCATTAAATCTAGTCCGATTTGTACTATTTTTGAATTTGTTTTAGATATATACTATAAAAATTAAAAAAGAAAACAGAGACGTAGGTACATAGTTTTTTTTATAACAAATGAATATTTTTGACAGATACGCGATTCGAGCGTCGGTTCATAATCCTCTTATTTTTCCGGGTTTAAAGTACCCTGTCCGACTATTAACTATCTCTGTCAAAGTCATAATTATGGTTGTACACTGTTTTATAGAAACTCATCTCATCGAATGCATGTTATGTATGACTTCGCAGAACTTTCATTTCACATAAAGCTAATTTATGCTGTAACCTTACTGTTTTCAGATTATTTTTGGTGGTCACATGTCCCCTTACAGGTAATCTTAACCTACGTAACTCATGCTTAGGATAATCTGAAAACATTCAGGCTTCAGCAGAAATGAGTTTTCTATGAAATGAATATTCTGCGAAGTGATACATTCTATGAAGTGTTTCTGTAAAACAAGGGGAAACCCATAATTATACATACGTTCCCAATCCCAAGACGTCAATAATCACTAGATGCCTCCATGCCACTGACAATACGGTGTGTATTATATATATATATATATTAGCGACCCGCCCTCGCTTCGCTCCGGATTAAAGTATTATACACAAAAACCTTCCTCTACAATCACTCTATCTATTAAAAAAAAACCGCATCAAAATCCGTTGCGTAGTTTTAAAGATTTAAGCATACATAGGGATATAGGGACAGAAAAAGCGACTTTGTTTTATACTATGTAGTGATTGGACGCGACATACAGGAGGCGTTTTTAACTCAAACAAATAAATAAACAAATTCTAAAGTATTTATTACTTATATTTTTATCATACAATTCTGAATAGTATTACCTAATATAATATACTTATTGTATCTATTATGATTACTTGTATTTTTGTAATCATTTTAAATTTCAAACATATTACGCTAACTTTAATTAATTATCCACTAAGAAAAAAAAAGATAGGCGCACTAGTTATTTGTCTTTTGGTATGTTTAGTCTAGTGCTATATACTGTAAAATAAGTGATATGAATAAAGATTCATTATTATTATTATTAATTGCATCACATGATACTAGCACTAATGGCCGATTTTTCCATTCGCCAGAAAATGTTATCTGACAGTAAAAGAAATCGCTACAGATTCTTTATTTTTTGAAGTTATCTGGAGATTAAAAATCAGCCCTAGCAAAAATACTTTATAGTCATGACCTGGGGGGTTATCATGACATAACAATGCAGTTCTATTTACGCTCAGAGAAAAGGACAGAGCTATGACAGTTATATAGCTCTGTCCTTTTCTCTGTAAACAGAACTGCATTGTTATGTCATGATAACCCCGCAAATATCTTAAAATACTTTCTAATGGTTATTGGCTAAGAAATTCATCAAAAAAAATAGTCTTTTACTTAAACTGTGTATTTACAAAGTTGTGTAAGTACCTACATATTGTAGAAACTACAATTTAAGAGAGAAAAAATGATGGGGCACCAGATATGGCCCGAAAGTTTCTTTTTGAACATTTTGGAGGAGAAAGTTGGAAAATGAGAAAGAAGGCTTACTGACATTAGCCAAGTAAGACAGAAGATCAAGTCGTGAAAAAGCTGGCAGAGAACAGAGAAAAGTGGCAACTACTCCACCGACAAGAGCCTATCTCTTAAGTTAAATGATGATGTACATATTGTAGAAGTAACAAGTATTGTTCGCTAAAATATGTATTCACAACCGTTTTTGGCTTTAAAATGAGCAAGTTATACTTATATTTAATAATCCTACAATACTTATTACTGATTAGGTTTCAGAACTTTATTTTTGTGTTAGTGGGGATTTAGAACAAGTTAAATATTGAGCAAGGTTATTAATCAACAATATAGAACAGAATTATAAAGATGAAGGGTCACTTTATATAAAAAAACCAAATGAAAGGCAAAAGGAACACGCTATACCAGATTGATAGCGTTTAAACGCAGATATTAAATTCGGGTTATGCAATTTCTTTACAACTTAAGTTACAAAAATAGTTATGTTACTAATGATATGACATTGTATGGTGATCATTGGAGAATTTAAAATACCTGAGTGATTCAACTTTTTCACCCACAAAACTTTTTCCTCCTGCGTGCGTTACTAAATGTGGAAGTTGTACAACTTCCACATTAAGTAACGCAATCTATATGTAAACTGAGCTTGCAAGTTTTTTTAATGCTATTACGATTTAAAATTGAATCTTTTCTTTTATAATTAAGATCATAAAAGAAATCCTATAGTATAATAAAAAAAAAAAACATACGTTTTCTAGCAAAAGGTGAGCGCAGAGGAGGAGGAGAAGGAGAGGTGGTTAAGCGCAGTGAACCAGACAAACAACGAAGACGGAAAAAGTTCCCTTGTGCGACGAAATGAATCTTACAATTGTGTGGCTAATTTTCTTCGCACAACGAAAAAGTTTCATAGAAAATTTAATTGCGTGCGTTAGCGTGGTCAACTTTTTGGTCCTTAGCCAAACCTTTTACTTTAATTTAGATTGAATTTTAATTTTGATTGAAAACCTGATCGCTTATCTCCTGCGTTACCGGACAAAATTGTGTGAGTCTAAAAGTTGATTTTCCCACATAACTACCTTAATATCTTATAATATAACAAAAATGCTCGATTTTTACAATAATATCTACAAATCAACTTTAATGAAAAACGTGTCACGGTTGTATATTACTATTAATCCAACTTAAATATTCGAACACTTTAGTGTATACACCCGGGACGTTCTCTTTGCCGCACGGCGTAGATCCGAAGCTCACGATTCCAATAATCTCGTAAATGGATCCACTGGTGTACATCAAGGGACCCCCGGAATCTCCTTGGCAGGAATCCTTACCGTCTTCGCCTCCAGCGCAAATCTGACTGTTCCAAAGACTCAAGCCTCTTCCATAGGAACTCGAATAGGCTTCTTGGCAAACCTGTAGAAAACAAAAGGCTACATTATTCCAATTTTTTTTCTGTTGAGCTTTCGTAGCTTAACTTGCTACCACCAATAGAGCTGGGTGTAGACGATAAAGTCGAATACGATAATGAAAAATAATTCTACTAAATTCTCAAAATTCGTATTATCTGGGCAAGATGTGTGCTCAAATTATGGAAACGCTACAACTTGGTAAGACAATAGAAGCAGTAGACCCAAAGGTTGATCCGATAATATAGTGGCAAACAGGATAAGAAAAGTAGAAGGATGTAAGGCTAATTGTCTATACATATAATAAACTAGCGGCCTGCCAGGGCCTTCGGCCCCGCTGCAAATTTCCGACATTCCCGATTCGATTTTTTTCTTGCAAAGAAACCTTGTCCTGGCAATAACAAATACAACAAAAAAAAAACGTAATTTAGTGGTCGTCGTTTAGTCGTTGGGAAGCTATGCGCGTACATACATTTCGGGGATATATATATATACATACATACATACATACATATTATCACGCCTTCATTCCCAGAGCGGGGTAGGCAGAGCTGCAGAAATACCAACAACTACAACAAGAGTTGTTGGCCATTCTGTAACCACATTTTGCACAAACAGGCTAAGACGTTCACCAGTGACAGGTCGCAAGCCCATCGCCTAACAGTACTAGAAGCCCTCATTCCCTTAGTCGATTCTTACGACATCCCCGGGAAGACATGGAGTGGCACTATTCTAACCCGGCAACCACACGGGGGGGGGGGTATATATATACATATATATATCCCCAAAGAATTAGGAGGCTCGCTCCGCTGTTTACACGGAGCCGCCGATTTTAGAAACAATCATTGCATACCCAGGATAACTGAATATAACGATAAAGCTAAAACAAGGATGATGGAGGGTGGAAAACTAGTCACGAGATTGAATACCTGCAAGCTCTTGTAAGTTAAGTCAACGTGCTGTTTCAGTTTACTTCGAAGAATCTTTTCATTCAAGGCTCCCCAACCGGCTACAAACAGTTTCTGATTTTGCTCGAAATTCGCCGTTGCATCTTTCGTTGGCAGGCAAATGGGTCGGATGAAATCTGTAATTAAGTCAGAATTGATGATTTCTTGTTTTGCTCAGATATCAGATATATGCTGATTTTTCCGCAAGATGAGTCCCACCCCAAAGAAATTCTACAAGATTTTTATGGTAAGCCGGTTGAAGCTTGTATTTTACCTGTAAAATCCACAACTCTGATCAGTCTTATTAGGGCGATATCGTTCTTCTTTGGAGAACCAGGAGGGTTGTAGTCAGGGTGCAAGATGACCCGTTCTATAGGGACGATGACAGGATCGTGGGTGCAGTCTTCAACGCCTTCTTCCCCCCCCTCAACGGGCACGCAGTCGCGCCCATCATTGGAGAGGTCGTATTCGCCAAGCCGAACGTGTGTTCTGAAACGGTATGTTATTTGTAAGTTACGGTTTCCCTTTATCTGGCATAATATCGATTGTCCGAAATACATTTCGCATAACAGTTATAGCAAAAACATTTTTAGCCGAATGATACTTTAGCATAATAGTATACTTAGCATAACTGTCATAACGCATAACAATCATTTGGCAGAATTTTTAATAGCAGAATACTAATATCGCCGACTTTCATTTCGCAGAATTTTATGTAGCAGAATATACCTTCCGCCGAATTTATTATGGCATAATTGTACCATAGCATAATAATTAGTAACGAACTGCTGCCAGTAAAATAGGTTGGGTTAGGTTAGAAGTTCTATAATAACAGCGCGCGAGCCGAGCGAGCGTAGCGAGCGTGCCGTGGTAGCGGCCGGCGAAGCGCCATGACCGCATTACCTAGTAAAATATTATTCTGCTTTATAACTTTATGCCAACTACATAGTATGCCATACAAAATTCGGCGAAACAGTTATTCTACCATAGGACTATTATTCTAATCAACGTTATGCCAATGTACTATTCTGCCAAAGACAATTGTGCCAAATGACAGTATGCGAAGAAATTTATGCCAAAAGCAATTATGCGAAATGATGATTCTGCCAAGGGTTGCTATGCGAAACGAAATTATGACAACCAATTTTATGCATCATGAATGTAAACCGTAAGTTACTGTTTCACGAGCCATTTTGGACCCAACGTAACAGTAAGTAAGTAAGTAAGTAAGTAATTTTTATTAATTTCCCAGACAGTTTACATTACAAGATATGTAGGTTACAATGATCTCACCAGATAATACAAGTAATTGTTTGGTTAAGAGTATCAATGGAGCTCACACTAGGTCGAGCCTGTGTCGTGAGCCCCGGTTGTGATTACCAAAAATGGTTAACAGCAGGTATAACGTCAATGGATAACACAAGTATTGTAACAATAACTGCAAGGTTTAAATAAAATGATTAAAAAATAAAATAAAAAAAATGAATGCAATAAGTTAAAAGTGGAAAGTAATAATTAAAATTTAAAATTTAAATAAAATAAAAAGATACAAAAAGATAAAAAAGAGGGAACTTCGTACGGAAATTCGAGTGATTTCGCATGTTTCCACCGGAAGCGAGTTTCAACCAGAAGTTTGTCCATATCCCATTTCCTGTATCTATATGTACTCGTAACGCAGAATAAGAACATAATTAAAAATTGTTCACTCACTATCTTTAATACCTGTGCATCGCATTTTGGTATCAAATAAAACCAATATCTCTATTACTAGCTAGGTGAAATGGTTAATATATCTTTACTTACGGCTCTCCATATTTATCTATGACGCGAGTTGAAACGCAATGGCTGGCAGTAATGACGTAGCGACCGCTGATGAGCGTTGCCCCAAACATCTGCTTAGAGTTCTTGTACTGTATCAGAGCCAGCCATGGGTACTCGTCTATTCCTGTTGCGTTTCCATCTGGAAGTATAACAATAATATATTATTTATTTAGACAAACATGCATCCATTCTCTGACAGAACCACAAAAACATCAGGTGTTGATGAGGGCAACTTATAATTTGACATGCTGTGCAATTTATATTGTGACTTTGTATTGGGAAATAAAATCTGAGAATCTGAATCTGAATCTGGGCTGACAGGCCGTTACCAACAGATGATAGCTGCGTCTTACCTCCAGAGAGATCAGGCCAAGGGATCCCAGCGAAACACGAAGAAACACGTGTATATAAATTACGAATGAATCGGTATCATCAAATCACATAATATTCATCATTTATAGCCCCTAGCGGTGTTCAAAGGCGTTCCACTCGTTACAGTAAATAAGGAAAAATAATACGTTGCTAATTAAACTGCATGAATCATGCTTTAATTAATATGACTTAAAGGAATTCAAATGCAATGATGCCTTCTTTAATCTCTGTTAAGTCTACCCAATTTGCTGTGCGGAGGCTCTTTTTTGCTCAGTAAAACTTAATTGCTTTTGGTATGTTATCGTATTGTAAATTGAATAACGATAAATAGCAAGTAGGTTTTACTCAGTTGAATACAGCCCCTGGACATTGACACGGGTAAGCTTAGCAGTATATACTTATATATATTATATATTATTGGCACGGTTTCCCATCATCGCCTCATCGTTTACCAACTACAGCAAAATAGAAGTTGGCAACTCAACGTGGCTAATGCTAATGCTCGCCTAAAGCAGACGCTCTTTAGGTTCAGATCTTCTGGAGCACCATTTCTCCAGGTCTAAGGTCTCAGTAACTGTTAACTTAGACCAGCAAAAGAAACTGCTTTCCTTTGAGGCAGTCTGATACTAAAAACGGAACTTCATCAATTTTCTTCAAAATATTGAACATGTCGAGCTGGTAATATTTTACCTTCTCCATATTTGCAACTTGCTTATTTGTAACCTTGAACCATTGTGTCTACGAGTTGAAAAACATTGCTAAATGCTAACAAGTGTTTGGTTCGCTACCACATTTAGTGACTTGTGAAATATTAGTAGTTGTTGGTCGGAGCTGGAACTGAATGTACAGTCAGTCACGCCGAATTACTACCTCGTAAAGTGTAAAGTCACGGGATGTCAGGACCCTCAGAATTAACTTAAGTATTTGGGCAACACATTTGCAGTCTTAAGATTGTAATCTCGACAGTGCAAATCTCTACATATGCGTCTCAGACCTCACTGATCTGTGTGGCCAGTGTGCTTGTTTGCTATACCATATGCCATACAAAATACTTACTCGTAATCTTGTTGGGGCTTCCATTCAAGCCACAGCATTCGGTCCTCGGATCTGGTGGCGTAGAGGAAGACGTGCAAGCTTTTCCAGTAATGGAAGATATAAGAGGGAGGGGAGAAACAAGAGGCATAGAAGAGATGGGTGGTCCGCAACACACGCTGAAGCCAGGTCCGTCGCACCTAGAGGAGAAATGGCTGGTCAAATTTGTGATCGACGAAAATATAAATATCAGGGGACAATCTGACACAACAAACTAAGGTCAAGGCTGAATGACCGGTGGGAGACTGATCGACCGCCCGCCTGTTTCGGCCGGGCGTCCCCACCCATCATCATCATCATCATTATCAAGTTCAAGGCTTGTACAGTCCGTTAACACTTGTCTTAAAACAAGATTCGGATTCAGGTAATGTCGGCTATACTCATATTAAGAGCGTCTAAGTACAAACCCGAAAAGTATTTTAAGTGTTAAGAGGCCGTATACGAAATTTTACCGGTTTTGCTTCTTTTCGTGATTTTACAGTTAAAATACTGCTTTTCCATAAGTTTAATACATCATGAAATATCATTTCTGTTATAATCGAATAAATGACTTAAGAAAGAATGAGCTCCTTTTTTATTTTTGTCGAGTATTATAATGCGAGATTTAGGTTGTTTTGAAACATATATAGCAATTTTGTGGATTTATCCAATACCTATAAAAAAACAAAGGTATTGGATAAATTTTGAACTTAAGTTTATTACTGTTGTTTTAATTTTATGAACGAGAGTTTGACATTTAGGTTGACGTCTAAAAGGTCGAAAAAATTGCAATTTTTTGCTGTAAAAGTCGTCTTAAAAATAACCTTTATACGATGTTTTTGTGTAAAAAAATATATAAAGTTGTTAAAATCTATTCGTGAATATGCGATATTCTAAACCTCTTACAGCAAAATTCACAAAACGTCGCCGGTTTCAGGTCGATTAATCAAAACAAAATATGCAATAGAAACAAAAAATTAGCTCATTCAATACCTTAAGCTGTTAACATAGTCCTTTTCTTGTTGAGTGACGGCGGGAGACTCCAGTCTCTTCCTTATGTGAGCGCAGTTGAAGATGTTCGTGCATTTTCCCGGACTGTTCTCTGGCGTGAAGCAGGTCGTCGGCGGAGCCTTATCCGGGCAGCACACCTGCGGGTTAAAGTCTTATTTAATTACCATAATCTATACTAATATATAAAGGTGAAGACTTTGGTGGTTTGCTTGAACGCGCTAATCTCAAGAACTACTAATCCGATTTAGATGAAATTTGGTTTGGAGATAACTAAGGTCCCTGGGAAGGAGATAGGATACTTTTTATCCCGGAAAAAAAGAACAGTTCCCAAAGGAATAGCGATAAACGAGGTATTTGACATAATATAGACATAAGATGTCTACATACACATAAAGGAAGTAGGGGAAAACTAATTCTACGCGTACAAAGTCGCGGGCGTCTTCTAGTGTATTATAATACAAAATATAGTAGGTATATTAATATACATGTGATCGGAAGGTTGTTAATTCTATAAGTAGGGTTTGGAGTTTTCGTAGCGTGATAATAAATCTAGATATGGAGTCGATATCAATATCTATTATCTATAATATCTATTAAAACTTGCGTCAAACTCATTCTCACAGATACAAGGACATACGACCCCTCTTTTTAAAAATACGAATGGCCGAATCATAGCATCAGAAGTTATTTTGGACACGTCTATTAAACCCGACGATAATTAACAAGATCACTGGTGAAGAGCTGATCTGATGATGGAGTTGGAAGGTGGCAACACTGGCAACAGGATTTCAACCGTGCTGAACGTAGTGGTAGACCCTCCAAGTTTGATTTCGTTGGATTTGCCTCTATATGTTCGACAATATATTTTTACAATACAATAAATACTACGATATGCCTTACCTTTGGGATATCATCATGGAAGCCACACTTGGATCTCTTGAGGAAGTTAATCTCGTCCTGTGTCTTTCGCGGCTTGTTCGCCATGGTGCGGATCGACTCGCAGTCGAGGATGCTCATGCAGCTCCCACTCTTACCATCAGGAGTGTTGCAGGAGGACTCTATTAATGAAGTATTTCTTCATCATATGAGTTAATAAATATCAAGGGACAATCTTTCACAAAAAGGTACCTACTACGAGAAGACAACGATTAACATATTTATAGAGAAATAAAAACGTAAATAATTAGAAATAACGAAGACTCGGGAACAATTACTCGTGCACGAATATTTGGCCATTCCGGGAATCTAATCCGAAACCGTTACCTTTGTAGACAGTATTACTACTAACTAAGCTAACGCGTTGTCATATTTCTTACAATACTAGACGTAGGCGTTCTCAAAGGATTGCTGTGTAAGTATCCAGGTTTTAATAACCGCTTTTGTATTGGGATTATTTTTGACATTCTCTATATTTTTATACCTTATTCCTTAATTGGAACACCAATAAAGTTATTCATGTAATGTATAAGCTACAAACATATTTTTAAAATATTATAAGAATCGACAAACTAATCAAATTTCATAGTTTTAAATAATTAAATATTTCTAAAGCTGAGAAGCTGCGATTTTGGAGCACATGACCTCAACTATACACGATTTACTAATAACTTGATTTAACACTATCTAACTACCTAACTCTGTTATTTGTAGAATAGAAAACTAAAAAGCTATTGTGCTTTTGCAGAAAATAAATGCAATAATAGTATTAATCGCGTGTAACTTTAATACTTCATTTTAAGTTATTACTGTATATATTATGCTTAAAACAAAATGATTTCTATGAAATATAGCTATGGATCACCATGAATACAAGCTTACAATAAAAAAAAACGCATTTAATTTAGTACAACCTTGAGGGTGCAGATAGAAGATATGAATACACACACGAGCAGACAGACAACACGATCAAACACAACCCCCTGTAACTCGGAGTTAAAATATTTTTATATCTATTATATTATATTATAATACTCAAAGTGTCAAACAAAGAATCCTATCATTTCATAAGAAACGTTTCACAAATGATTCATTTCAGAAACATATCATTTAACAACCCGCGTTTTTTTCCTAAACTGTAGATTATTCTTGATTTGTTTTAGGACTCTCGTGTGTAACACACCTATAGGTTAGGTGAGGATAGTTTTATATAAAACCCGGAAATATTTTAATTCAAGAAAAAAAAGATTTGTCGGCGAAAAGACAGAGAATCCTAAAACAGATATTTAAATTAAAAACATTAAGTATTACTTACGGCTTTGCACGAAGCACAAGTAAGTTATGGCGGCTATCAGTCGAAGAGGAGCCATTGTTACTAATACACTATTCACATAATTTTAAAACTTTATAGATCATCACTTAAGCGTGCGGCCCGGGCGCAGGTAGAGACAAGTCTGCGCCAATAACCAGTATAACATTATTACTTTATTGTGTTATAAGACGTAAGCGACACGTGGAAATACGCAAAATGATACTCTAATTGTTTATACGAAGGTGCCAAAGAAAATGTAAACACATAGTGGTCAAATACAGTAGGTGTGCATTGAGGAAAATTTAGTGAGAACTTTGAATCAGATAGGAAAATTGGTTAATGAAAGTTGTTAAGCTGCTACTGTCGATTCATATGAATATGACCCATTTTCCCTTTTATTTTCATCGTAGCCAATTATTGGACCCTTGTCACTTTCATTCACTGAGACAATTTGGTACAGGTACAATATATATAATTGTCTACGTGAATGAAAGTGACAAGGTACTAAAGTGTAAACATATTTATGACTTCGACTGTACAGAACGCCTTTGAGCTCGGGGCTAGTGTACTATCAGCCTAATGGAACCCAGACCCACCACAGAACGGTGTCACAGTGACATTATAAAGCCACTGGGTTATCCCATAATTGTGTAATGTGTGGTGATTCCCTGTTATCAGATTATTTTTGAAAATTAGTATTTAATAGTTATTTTTCCTTTATCCTTTGACATTGTTTAACCTGTGATGTAGTGACGTCACGATCTTGATTGGCAAGTTGTATCTAATCTGTGGTCAACCATAGTACTGCATAACTAATATTATTATATTTAAACTCAAGACAACACTGTCTAACTTGTATTGTAATTTTTTATGATGTACATGATTAGTTTTAATGTAATTTGTCATTTTCAAATACATATGTAGCAACTGTAAGTTGGTCAAGATTTTCTTTTATAAATAAATAAATGTATATAATATGAGTCCGAAATGCAGTAATATACAAACAATGTATATCGAATTTTGTCTTATTTATTTCTGTTTTATTTTAACGCTTATTAAAATCAAGACAATTTTTAACTGTATATAAGCATGACAATCTATGATATTTAAAAAATGAAACGATGGAAATATAAGTCGGTTTTGGACCCTCCGCCCGTGGCTAGTCTAGTGTAATTCAATAGTTTTAAAGCATTTCTCAAACAAAATAATTTTGTAGCGACGTCATAACGCAATTTTCCTTAAAAATTAATATACTTATTTAAATGTAAAAACCACGAAATACGTATCTTCAATAACTCTACTTCTTTTTGGGATATCCCAATTTGACACTTCTTACGACTAGAATCCGCCATTGTGGCACAGTTCTATAGTGGGTCAAGGGTTCCATTGGGCTGATAGTAGGTACGTATCGATGCCACTTCCCAAATGGAACTCCATTTGTACAACTACTTTAAAAACTAGAATTTTTTTATAGTTTTATACAAAATAAATAGTATCATTATTCAATAATCCGCTGTCAGTCCACTCGTTACATCAAAACAAAAGTCACGTTCAAGTACCACCCCAAGAAAAACCGTTTACCGTTTCAATTTACTGAATTAACTACTAACGTATGACCTAAAAATGAAATTATTTTAAAAGTCGAATTATAAGAAGTAGTTTTTGAGGAGTAGAATTTATACTTGTTTAGAGCCCCGAGAACACCCAGTATATCTAGGGTAGGACATTTGTCAAAATGACTTTTAACTTCACTGACACAGGTTTCTTTTTCTAACTATCACAATTTGAATACGACCTTACGAGTATAAGGGTGGATCAACTTTGTGTTGTTATTCTGTCCCGTAACTCAGAAGAATGTAATAGAGTTTTTTAGAACAATGGTTTAATATACACTTCTAAATATGCTTGAAAGAAAATCCGTATAAATTGAGCTTGTAATTGCCAAAAAAACTTATTTTTGGTGAGCTTTTATTTACTTTAAAAACATGTTTTTAAAGTGTAACCTAAGAGACGTCACCATGGCAATGAGGTACAAATAAAAATTGATTGACCCATAAGACAGACGCTCGATCTTGATGAGTCATATCATATAACAACTCATACGCATATAGTAAGAAAAGTAAAAAGTACCTACTACTGGTTTCTATTAATATTATTAAAATGAAAAGTCTCCCTCTCCCTAAATACTTTTGCTGTGCCCAACAGGCTTCATAATGAAACACTTATTAGATACTTCCAACTTTGTGAACACATTATGATTGCAATAATATATTGAGTATTGTATCATAAATGTTTTCAAGAACAAAAAAACGCAAGAATTAACTTCTTTTAAAATGGAAGGTAGGCCGAAGCGTTTTTGAACGTGGTTTTTTGTTTTTAAATCATTTATTGTATTTCATACTTTTTAGTGATCATCATATGCTGTCATATGTAGGTCCACATCTCAATTAATAAGAAACAGGGAAAATCATAAGGACATATATTTAAACCATTGAAATGAGCTTGGTCATAGTCGCTCAACTATCTTAATCGTGATAATCCTACTACCAATATCCTAATACCAGTACCATTAAGGAGTTCCGGTGGCCACCTGATGGTATTCATCATCAGTTCCACTTCAGCAAATGATTCTTTTTGAATGCAAATGCTGAACTTGTTTCATAAAATACTAAACTCGCTATATATTTAAGGAGTTCCCTCGATATTCCCAAGATCCCATCATCAGATCCTGACTTTTCGCACAAATTACAGAGAACACCGTAAACATAAGTAAAAAAATACAAACAGTATTGTAGCAAGAGTAGAATAGCATTTAATAACATACATAAGGATCGTTGAATTCATTTCTCTTCGTCTGGTTAGGTATAAAGTTGTTATCTTAGGAGTAGACCCTTGATTTAGGTATTTAATGAATTACTTCTTACGTAGGTAGGTATACCTACTTACCATATTTGAAGTCCATGTAGTACTCGATATATCTTTTTAGGGCCATTTTATAGTCTAACCTTTGAGAATCCCCCGTGCGGTTGCCAGGTTAGAATAGTGCCACTCCATGTCTTCCCGTGGATGTCGTAAGGGGCGACTAAGGGAACAATAGTACTGTTTGGCGATGGGCTTGCAACCTGTCACTAATACACTGGTAAACATCTTAGCCTGATTGTGCAAGATGTGGTTACAGAATTAATATCTTTTTTTTTATAGATGTTCGTAATTCTGAACCTAACCAACTCTGGGAATGATGGCGCGTGATGTTATGTATGTGTATGTAAAACTATGTACCTTTGAAAATGACTAAGGAATTATTATCCTAACAATTTTTGTTAACAATATTAACTTTTTGGTAATTGGGGGAGTGGCTTGCACACATCGACCACCGTTAAGCATTAAATTCACCTTTTATACTCAACTAGCGGCCTGCAATATAGATTAGTATTTTTGTGCAATGAAAATTAAAGATATATTTAATTTATTATTCAATACTAACAAAATCCAGTTTTATAGCTATAATAATATACCTACAAATATTGTAACAGCATGGGAAACAGCATTTAACCTTTTTTTATTATTTTATCGGTGATAATAGTACATTGTTGCCGAGGGTAGAAAGTACGCGATTTATGGACGAGTCATATATAGGGCCGAAGCGTAGTTGAGGCCATAAATTGCACTTTTTGCCGAGGCAGACATAGTGCTTTTCTCAACTCATGCGAGGAAATATGTCAAGGTTTTAAGTAATTATTTACGTAAATAGTATCAGATAGGCTAAGAATAATTTTATTTTGTATGATACCAAAAATATTCACATTTCCTAGCTGTGTTGAGAAAAACCATTTATAAGCTTACTTTGATGTAAAATAAAGTACATACATAACATCACGTCTTCATTCCCAGAGTGGAGTAAGCAGAGCTACAGAAATACCAACAACTCTAAAAAGACTTGTTGATAATTCTGTAACCACACTTCGCACAAGTAGCCTAAGATGTTTACTAGTGTATTAGTGACAGGTTGCAAGCCCATCGCCTAGCAGTACTACAAGCCCTTATTCCCTCTTATCTCTTATTCTTATTCTTAAAATAAAGTAATTTGATATTTATCATAACTTCGTATAATTTTAGATTTTCGATAAAAATGGTAGTACTGAAAATGCGAAACTTCCTCAGCATAATAAAATTTCATACAATATTTGGCAATACTTTATGTCAAAGTAATAATCCGTTAGTTTAGTTATGGACCCTAAATTTAATATTAAATTACATTTCCCCGGAAATATAACATCGGGGGTGAATGATCAAGATGACCTATTGTCGATTTTATGTACTGTGGCAGATAGAGACCGGTTATACTGGTGACTTCACCTCATGGCTCCCACTGTCGCACTGCTTCTGTTGTGACTTACCTTTAGATGAAGCGGGACACCGCTATATAACTACCTATCCATCTCTGTCTCACTCTAATTTATTAGTAAGGTGACCAATTACATTGCGGAACTTATTTGAATTCGATTATGCTTAATGCTTAGATTTGAAGATATAAAAAGACGGCGGCTTCGTACAAACGACGGCGATGACTTGTGAAATTAAGTTCTCGTGATCCCTTCATTTCTTCCTGTTCCTTCACTCTTTCAGCTTCGCAATAAAGCTCAACAGGAACAGGAGTTGGTTTTTTTCGAGGATTGCTCATTATAATAATATTCACATCTACAATAATACCTACCTTTCCTATGACTTTATGAATTTTCATACATTTTTGGTCGTAGTCCCTTTAAGACCACTTGTTTGGGTTGCCTGTTGAACGATTGACATAAGGTAGTATTTATCAATATGGGCTAAACTTCATGATAAAAAAAATATTGTGTCGTTTCACGGGTTAAATTATTTAACACTGGGGTGCAGTGCCGTAATACTTAGGTCAATTAGCAATATTACCCATATTGCTGCAATTGTTAAACAATTAAGTTTACTTTTACAGAGGGGCTTATGGAGACAGAGTAGCCTGGTGGGATTGAAGCCGGCTTACTCGTATGAAACCTTAATGTGATATTTTTAGAGTTTACACTGAGGACTTTCCTGCTTAGAACCAACGGGCGAAAAGGGGTGGCAAAGTTTATATGCCTTTTGTTAATGGTCATATTGACTTAAAACCTGGTAGTGGCTAAAGAACTTAAATAAAATGGATAAAAGTTGTTTATTTAGCAAGTAAGCCGCATGGGCACTTTTACACGTCAAAATTCTACCTGGGGGTGATTCTCTCAACATAGCGCTGCGTCGATCTTAAAGGTGAAGTTTTATATGGCAAGTTTAAGAAGTTTTTTACAAAACACATTTTAGCGCGTGCCTTCTCAATTAGGCAGCAGGCAGGTGAGTGAGTTCAGTGTCGTATAAAGCTGCCTACAGCTGCCTACAGCTGTGCGTTAGGTATCTTACTTAGGCCAAGCATTATTGTCTGTTAGATAATCCTCGATGAATCAAGTATTGATTACTGTCGTTTTTCGTACAAAACAAAAACAATACAATGAAGATACAAAAAAGAATGTAAGTACAAATGCGAACTTAAGGGATCTCTTCCAGCTAAACCTTGAGAGATTAAGAAAAGTGAAAGGTCATCGAGTTGGCAAGTGTACAAATTTATTTAGGTAACGAATTGACAAAGAGCATATAAATGAAACTAACGAATAAAACTTAATTATAATAATAAATACATTCAAATACTTAGGTACATAAATGGATTAGACACAGAAATATATATATAATAATAATATCACGGAACAATGTTCCGGTGTGGCGATAAGATAACCGGTCAAAATTACTAGCATAGAGGCATTCCATCTTAGTCCTCAGGGTTGAAAATACATTTCAGGTTTTAGGATTGCAGTCTTAAGATTATAGTTTTGTTTATTCAAATGTTATGGGTCTCAGATTCCAATTACCATCAGGTAGACTGAGTGCTCGTGTGCCTTCTCCTTATCATAAAAAATAAATAAATACATAATTAAACTATAGTATGTAATGGTTTGTTTATCATTTCTTAGTCATTGCCCACCCTAATATGGGTACATATTACAAGCCTAGAGCTTAGTTTGAGACTAGGTCAACATGTGTAAGATAGTCCCCCGATATTTATTTATTGATTAAAACACCTTTCAATTTATACCACTATTTATTTTCATAACTGCGCATGGTGGTCCAGATCCAACCCAGGTAGTCTGTCACGCTGGTATAGATTCCTGGGAAGTTTATCCCGCATTCCTTCGGGCCAAAGCTGACTATGCCAACGACGGCATAGAACTGGTGGCCCTGGTCGTCGGCGTAGTGCATGAGAGGTCCCCCGGAATCTCCGGCGCAGGAATCCTTCCCTGGTACCCCTCCCGCGCACATTTGACCTTGGGTAAAGTTTACCAACCCGAGGTACTTCTGTGTACAGTCCTATAAAAAAAGGTCACGTCTAACTACTTTGGCTGAATGTATCTTTCGCGGAGCAACACTATAAGATTAAAATCATTTTAATGACCAGAGCTCGGCAGCTGTGAGCCATTTTTACGTCATTAATGTCAAGTGTAGATATTAATATAGATATTCCTTTTAAAGAAATATTAAAAGAAAATAAAACTTTAATTTTTATAATTAAAATAAAATAATATTGCATTATGTGTAAAACGAGTACATTTTCTTTGTTATTGTAGTGAAGACAAGTCAAATGAGTCCAAACTCGACGGACCTACTATGAGCCATTGAGGAGTTCTTATGGCCACCTTAACTCCATCATCATACCAGCTCGAAGGGACCATATTATTGTATTGTCGTCGCAATTGCATAAGTCGGTATGCCAAATTTCAAGTCAATTCGGAATTTAGAAGTAGGTTAAAATTTACTCAATCAAGATTCAAGATTTGATTAAAATGTTAGTTTCAAGTAGGTAATTACCTATAAAGCGTATAAATATTGAGAGATAGAATTGAGAATTGACAGATAGATATGATTCCAATGTTATTCTGTTTACTAATAATTCCTTTTAGTACTCTCAAGCTGAATGTAAGTTTTTAACTTTTTAACAGCCGCTGTGTTTTGAAAGAATGTTGAATCTTATATACATTCAGAGGCAATAAAGACGGGTCACTTTCTATGGAACTTCTGTACCAAGTGACCCGTTTCCATTGCTTTTGACTATACTTACTTGTTTTGGAACGTAAGGGACATCCACGAAACGTTTAATAGGACTGCCGGCGGGCATTTCCCTGGTGGCGCCCCATCCCGCCACAGTAAGATTGGAGCCATTGGACAGAATAAACCCGCTGGTCGATGGTAGGCAAATAGGTTTGATGAAATCTGTCAATTAAATTAAAAAACATAGTTTTGTAGTTTCTCCGCAATGTTTTGCTGCAATTCCTACCCGACGTAATGCGGTCTATTCTGTGCAACGTTGTACAGTCACCATGGCACAAAATTACTGCTGCTGCGATTAACTAGAATCTATTGTTATAGGCTTAGAGCCTGTGCAGATATTTTTGAGCATCTTACTTGTTCCGATATATTTTGCGACTACACAACAGGGCCTCGATTCTGCTTGGTAATACCATAGTTAACACGTCAATAGCTATATGGTTTTATCTATGGCAAAATCTTGTATCTCGCTCTTCCGGTATAGGAGTGTCCCTTTTGCGACCACCAAAGGTAGGCCATTATGTCGTGTAGATTTTTTCGCAATAATGCCCACGTGTTTATGCTCTCAATTGACTGTTAAAGACTACATACGTACATAACATCACGCCTTCATTCCCAGAGTGGGGTATTCAGAGCTACAGAAACACCAACAACTCTAAAAGGACTTGTTGATAATTCGGTAACCACATTTTGCACAATCAGGCCAAGAAGTTTACTAGTGTATTAGTGACAGGTTGTAAGCCCATCGCCTAGCAGTCCTACAAGCCTTTATTAGTGGCACTATTTTAACCCGGCAACCACACGGTAAAATAATGTCTCTTGCTAGCGATTTTGCTGCCTACAAAATGCAGTTTTTAATAGCCCGTTTGCAGCCGCTTAATCAATAAATAATATCCCCAGGGCAATAACAAGGCAGATCATTAACTATGCTGTATGGTACACACCATATGGCAATAAAAAATTATATTAATGTACCTGTAGAAATTAAAGAAAATAGAAAAGGTTCAAATTTTTAGCAATAAATTGAAGGATTTCCTAATTTTAAATTGCTTTTTAGCCTTCAAGAGTAGTTTAGTTTTAAAGATGATGTATGACTGAGTAAGAATATGGTGAGATTTGCATGTGCCCTAACAGGGTTTATGCTGGGACGTATTGCATGTTATTATTAAGATCTCGTAAAACCCATAACTGCAATGAATAAATGAATTGTGAATTATGGTACTGCAAGTACCTTTTAATTTGATTATTAACTACAAATCAAAATATTAAGAGTTTCATAAAAATCTTACTGTATTCGGATAATTATATTAATAATTAAGTTAAAATTTTATTTATTCGTTTTTGACAATCATGCTAAGCATACTTTAAATTTTAACATGCACTTAATGTAAACTTATATTGTGACAGAATAAATAAATTAAACTAAACTATCTCAAAAAGTGCAGTACAAATACAGCCTTGGCCAAAGGTGTTGAGCACCCGTGCGTTTTTCATGTAAAACTCAAACTTTTAAAGGTGCATTTATGTCTTTTATTAACTCACACACACACACACACGCTAGCCTAGTTGGTACTGACCCTGTCGTCGAAGCTAGAAGCCGGGTTCCTGGGTTCAAATCCCGGTAAGGACAGATATTTGTGTGATGAGCACGAGTATTTGATGTTTTCTATGTATTTAAGTAGGTATATTATTTATCTATATAAGTAAGTTTATCGTTGTCTAGTACCCGTAGTACAAGCCTAGAGCTTAGTTTGAGACTAGGTCAATTTGTGTGATATTGTCCTGTGATTTATTTATTTATTTATATCTGTCGGAAAAAATAATATTTTTTATTTACGTTAAGAGAAATTCCATGTAAAAAATACAATAAAACATTTTATTGTACAATTTCAGTTTTCACATGCAAATAAGCAAATACGCTTCGAAACGATATTTGCTAATTTGCACACGTCGAAACACTTTTTTAGATGAAATTAAAACTTTTATTTATAAGTAACAAAGGAAAATGTGGGGTTTTCAACACCTTTGGCCAAGTCTATGGTACAATACCGTGTGAATCCTTACCGGTGAACTGTACAATTCGAGAGAGACGCACCAACGCGATGTCGTTCGCTTTCAACGGTTCAAGCTGGTATAGAGGATGCTGGATGATTGTCTCGATGGGTACGCTAATGGCACCGTCAGTACAGTCGTCTGCCACACAATCACGATCAGCGATGGAATTACTAGTGTCATACTCCCCAAGACGAATTGCTACTCTGTAAGAAGAAGAAGAAGAAGAAAATCGTTTATTTGATGCAAAACACAAACTACTAAACTACTAATAAATGAAATACATTTGGAGATTAATCAGGAGTACTAAACTGTAACGTTCAACGATTTATAATTACAGTTTTGCATGTGTAATGGAATGCTCAATTTACTTGTTTTATAAATTTTGAGACTTAGAAATAGTGACTATGCAATTTACTTAGTTCGAATATTATAAACACGACTTGTTTATTGAAATCTTATTTACAACCGGATATAAGGTTATGTTTTGGAACTAGCAACCCGCCCTCGCTTTGCTCCGGGTTAAAGTATTATACATGAACCTTTCTCTTCAATCACTCTATCTATTAAAAAAACCGCATCAAAATCCGTTGCGTAGTTTTAAAGATCTAAGCATACATAGGGACAGATAGCGGCAAGCGATTTTGTTTTATAGTATGTGGTGATGAAAGGTGTCAGGATTTACAGGATTGAATTCTCAGTTCTCATCTTTCTTTTACTATAGTATTCATAGTAGAAGCCTAAAGCTTTGGGATTAGGTAAATTTGTGCGAGATGGTCCACTGATATTTATTTATTTTATTAATGTTTGATTGCGACTTACGCTCGGACGCGCCTACTGTGACGAACCGCCACGCAGTGCGCGGCCGTCAGAACCCATCTGCCGCTGATGAGGGAGCCGCCGCACGCCGTCAGGTTGCTGTCCTCATTCAGATACTCTATGCGGGCCAGCCATGTGAACTGGATTAGGCCTGCCGCGTCGCCACCTATGAATAGAGGTTAGACGTACTAAGCTAAATGCGTACTGTTTTCCAAGTACGCGTCCACAAAAATACTAGTGCCAAAGACTAGCGCCACGAGCACTTAAGAGTACGCGATTCAATGAGTAAAACGGGCCATTTTCGTATCGATTGGACGTTGAAAGTCCTAAATACACGTACGCTAAAATGCGGCCACGTGGGAACGCGTACGAACGAGTAGGTACATGATAAGACCTGTTCCAAAAACCTATTCCAGTAAATACGTCTCACCTCTACCTAAGAATCAAATGTATCACTATTTGTCGTTGTTACTTCAGGGCCGGTATCATGGTCGGTGGATGAAGCTTCCGTCACTCTCGCACTTGAACTACTGGGTGCCATTTTTTAATCTCACCGACGAAAAATTACTAACTTTAAAATCAATTTATGCAGTGATTTTATCTACGAGCGGGCCTTCCTATTGGATTTCATATCATAACGCCTTTATCATAACAAATGCAAAAGGTCAAATCCAAAATAAAAAGTATTTTTTCATGAAGCTATGATATGACTTTTTCAGGATTTGTTTTATTAATAAAACTTAACCCAACCTACGTATCTAAGATTTCTGAAATGTTTTTACGGTTCCAGCAATATAAAAATCATGACCCTCAATAATTAGGTATGTTAAAAAGACATAATGACGAAAAAAAATGGGGAACAACGATCATCAGGTTATTAATGATTTAGACCAAAATGATATACCAATAATTCGATCTTCACCCTCGTACAGCCCACAGCATTTACTCTGAGGGGTCGGAGGTAGAGTGGTTGCGGTGCACCTGCTGGGCCTTGGCAAGCAGCAGACACTAACAGCTGCCGGCCCCTTGCAACTGGAAAGATTAAATGTCTAAACTCAACTAAACAAAAACACAAAAAAAAAACAAAATCACAAATATCAAAATCAAAAAAAAAAAAAATGAACTAGCGTTATTCGTTTTACGTACAAAATAAACACCGCTACGGGTAACGAATGCCTGCTTACGTGTTAATGATGAAAAAAAATATGCTTGAAATGTTTCTCGGACTATCCGGTTATCAATTGAATATTCAATATCGCTGTACGAGTACACTATTGTACCCGTACAGTAAGTCATGATTTATACGTATAGGTACGTCAGCACTCAATATCTTAATATTATGGATATCAAGCTCTCAATTTATTTTTTAGGTAAGTATTAGTTATTTAAAAGATGATCTTGAAAGAAGAAAGTATCTCAAGTAAAGCTTACCTGGAATTCTGTATATATTTGTAATCTTCTGGTGTGAGGCCTTCTGGTTTCGTTATCATGGAGACAATGGCGTCGCATTCCGTTATGTTGATACAATGTCCTGGTTCGCCGTTAGGTGTGTAGCACTGTTCTGTAGACACGCTTGGTTCTTCTGTAGTAGTAGTTGTTGTTGTTGTTGTTGTTGTTGTTGTTGGTGGGATTGTTGTTGGTGGGGTTGTTGTTCGTGGGGTTGTTGTTGGTGGGGTTGTTGTTGGTGGGGTTGGTGTTGTTGTTGTTGTTGTTGTTGTTGTCGTTGTTGTTGTCGGTTTTGTTGTGGGTGGTGTTTTTGTTGTTGTTGTTGGGTCTAGTGGGCAACAGACCTGTAAATGAAACAGTTTTAAAAGAGGTTAAAAAAAATCTCTGGAGTTAACTTACATATTTCAGATTCATTGGGAGATTTGGGAGAACCTGAACGAATGCTGTCTAGGGAAAGTTCATCTGTTAGTGTAGGGAACAAGTAGTGTTTTACAATTTTTTTTGTGGCAAGGGCAATAGTAAAGTTTCCAGAATATGAGTCATTTTATAGTATTTGCCCTTTAATGATTACTAGGTTTCATCACGTATTCAGCCATCAGTGCCGGCACATAACCCTGTTATGGTATCGGAAGCGTGAAGACATAAGAACTAATTTAATCTCAACATAATGTTTGGTACTCTCGTTACATTAGGGACTTCTCCGCTAAAACCACAGATGGATCTTCTTAATAAATTCATGTCGTTACTGTTTTGTCGCGACAGTAGGAAAAACAGGGGCGCACATTCCAGTATTATCTTGCATTCCCCTTCTTGACCACTGGGAGTTGTACAGGAATCTGAAAGAGCGAGTACGTTTCATTGAGACCGAATTTCATGCCTTGATCTTTAATTGGACTAAATCTCCAATAAAAATAGAATAAAATCATTTATTTGGCTACCTAATTAATTAGTAAAAGAAAATAAAAAAAGTATTCGATTGAGAAAGTTAAAACAAAAGTAACGTTATAAAGTTATAAGTAATTGACGACACGCTAGCCTAGTTGGTAGTGACCCTGCAGATATTTGTCTGAGTCTTGGATGTTTTCCATGTATTTCAGTATATATTTCTCTATATAAGTATGTTTATCGTTGTCTAGTACCTATACAAGCCTAGAGCATAGTTTGGGAATAGGTCAATTTGTGTGTCATTGTCCTGTGATTTATTTATTTATATATTATTTAATTAAAACAGGCTCATTCTTACAATACCCGATTTTTCATAAGGACTTTGGTCTAAAACGTCCGATTACAAAACTACCTGAAGTCTGATATGATCTATGAATGAATAAATATCAGGGGATCGTATCGCACAAACGAACGAGTAAAATTAAATCTAAACACACCTCTCATGTTTAAGCCCATCAAGCAATTTAGACTACGGAGCGTGCCATACATACATATTCCAAAAACATAACCCTCCTGACGCAGCCAGGTAATAAAAAAATTAAATGCAGTCTGCCATGTAGTTTAAAACTGGTTAATAAAGCTATTAATCAAATATGAAATACAAATATAATAGTTGAAGATTGCCTAATATTTAAAATAAATGGTTTAAACTCGATAGTATTTTTTTGATGTTTACCAAAAGCTGCTAAAAGATCTCTTGGAATTTTAAAGATTTAAGAAGAATTGTAATGTAGTTCTTTTTACTATTGTGACTAAATAAAGCAATAAATATTTAAAAAAAACTTACCACTTGTAGCATTTAAATTTGCTATTACTAAAATGGTCAACCACGTCGTTTTGTACATTATTTAATTCATAAAACAATAAAGTAAATGACGAATATAGTATGTATTAAAATGACATAAACACGTCCGAAACAGCTTGTATCTCTACGACCAATAAATTAATAAATTAACGCCACAGACTGCTTCGGTATTCCCGGAGCCGACGTATCGCATGATAACACGCGGTCCGGGTTCAGGTCTGGTGTTAGCAAATCTTATCTATAGCGAAAATACTAATATTTTACAATGCGCTACCAATATTTTAATACCTATATACATGACATCACGCCTTCATTCCCAGAGCGGGGTAGGCAGTGCTATTGAAATACCAACCACTCTACCCATCACTAGTTCACTACCCGCTAGGCCGCTACCCATCAAAGTCAAGCTTAAAAGACTTGTTGATAATTCTGACTTGTTGACATTTTGCACATGTAGGCTAAGATGTTTACCAGTGTATTAGTGACAGGTTGCAAGCCCATCGCCTGACAGTAGGGTACTACAAGCCCTTATTCCCTTAGTCATCTCTTATGAGGGCGGAATTTCTCATGGCAAAAATTGAAATGTCATAGGGATAGAATATATTGCATTATCGACTTTTCCAGTTATCGATATTGTGTAATCATTAATCCCTTTGTTACTTTAGTTTTGCTTTTATATTAAAATGTAAATGTCATTATTGATTCGCATTTAGTTATTGTTTTCAACAATACGTGAAGTTTTAGTATTTAATTTGTAAATATTGTTATTTTTGTCTAAAACACATGTCTTTATTAACGGTAAAGAACAAATGAAAATAAATCCAAATGTAAGACGTAGAACTTTACAATAATAATGAAAACTACACGTACATTTACCAAAAACTATATTACTGTAAAAGACCGCTACTAGAGGGCATTGTTAATAAAGGAAAATTATTTTGCTTAGTGCAATGTATCGATAGGAGGTATAATTCTATTTGGTAAAAGATCTTGTGCTACGTGAACCAGAACTACTTGTCGATAGTCGATAAAATGCTTCGTTCTATCCCTATGACATATCAATTTTTGCCATGAGAAATTCCGCCCTCTGCATGACATCCACATATTTTAATACCCAACCTGACCTAAAAATTACTGGTTAACTGGAAGAGATCCCGTTAAGAAATTTTGCCTTTGCATATCCCTGATATATTTTTGTCTATTTTACAATTGTTATCTCTTTTTTCTGTTAAATAGCTGTTTTGAGCTGTCAACGGGACTTCTCGTTAATCGACTTCCGATATTCATAATATGTATTTCGATACATTATAGAACACAACATATTAAAGAAGATTAAAAGTCTGGCGGTCTTATCGCTAAAGAGCAATCTATGTCAGATAACTTTTGAGTAGTTGTAAATGGGAAATAAAGACTTGCAATGAAAACAAAGAAAAGTTAATAGCGATTCTTGTTTAAAAGGCATAAGAAATCCACAAATTATTTTACATTAAATTAAACAATATAATATTATAATTTTAATTCCTAAACAGGGGGCGAGTTCAAATATAACCACAGGCTTTCGTGACATTTCCATCTACTTCTCATCCGGTCACTTCTCGGCTTGCAGTAATTGTTTGCAAAAAATAATCAATCAATAATGTCTCCTTTAATGCTAGCTGTGGCCCGTGACCCGTTCGCGTAAAAGTCGTTTAGTGCCACCCGCGGGTATTATCTTTCCTCGGAGGTCAAGCTATCTCTATAACAAAATTTCATCGAAATCGGTTTAGCGGTTTAGCCCTGAAAGCGTAGCGGTAAAATGGGGTGACTTTAGAAGCACGAGGTAACTTTGATAATTTTGAAATCGTCGATTCTGTGCGATGGGTCAATTATTTTTCAGCTCGTTCGTGATCTTACTTTTACACGTTTCATATGCGAGCGTAAAATATCACTATTATCAAGTATTTTCAGACAAATTGGATATACAAATTCGAAACAATAAACCACTTAATTTTGTCATTCTTACGGGTGACTTTGATATTGAGATCACAGGGATAATTAAAATATGCCCCGTTTTAACAATTGAGATTTTAAGCTGCGTAATGTTTTTTTTCTACTAATCCATTTACGAGTACCGTTGTCTAGCTCTAGCTGCTTTAAATTACTCCCAAATGATTAATCCCCAATGCAATAATATTAGCAATTTATTTTACTAAGGAGACGCCCGCGACTTCGCGTAGAATTAGTATTAGCTACTCCCCCTATGTGTATCTATTTATGTTGCATACATACATACATAACATCACGCCTTCATTCCAAAAGTGGAGTAGGCAGAGCTACAGAAATATCAACAACTCTACAAAGACTTCTTGATAGTTCTGTAACCACATTTTGCTTAATCAGGCCAAGATGTTTTCCAGTGTATTAGTGACAGGTTGCAAGCCCATCGCCTAACAGTACTACAAGCCCTTATTAATCCCTTAGTCGCCTCTTACGACATCCACGGGAAGACATGTAGTGGCACTATTCTAACCCGGCAACCACACGGAATCTATTTATGGTATTGTTGTTTATTTATGTCAAATACCTCGTTTCTCGCTATTACCTCGGGAACTGTTCAGCTATATAAAAAATATTCTTCCCCAGGACCTTAGTTATCTCCGTACCAAATTTCGACTAAATCGGTTCAGTAGTTTCTGAGATTAGCGCATTCAAGCAAGCAAACAAACAAACTATTCAGCTTTATACATATATTAGTATAGATTAAATGCAAGAGTTACAGAAGAATTATTTTTAAAATTAATCATACTAACCTCATTTTACGGTACTTTAACATTGATAATTATTGATACGACAGTTGCTAGCAGCGTCATTAATGTATTTATTTATAATAGATAACATAAACATAACATTAACCTATAATACGGTGAGCGTGGGTCAGTGACATTTGTGTGTACGGTGCGATCATGTTTACAAGTTCAAGTTCAGTTGATAGATTACGTTACGATGTGATAACTGATAAGGCTCGTTCATCAGTAAGAGGTGGAGGCGTTGGGGGAACCCGGGCAGGCCGTGTTGCTCCCAAAATAGAAGGAGGACCTTTAGTGTAGCAACGGTAGGCCAGATTACATTGGGGGAGGTAGTGCCCTATTTTGAACAATAGATCGCCAGGAAACACGGTTTTCATGTAATGCAGGTGCTTACTGGACACGACTCTTTCGGGGAGTACGTGTGGCGCACCACGCGTCACACTGTTGAAGAATGCGCGGCAACACTGGCCGCCACAGTGGGCGGAGACCTCTCACTACCAACCAATCGGCGATGCTTGACTGCGAGAAGTTCTGAGATGCCATGACCTCTTTTTGCACTTGGGTGATGACAGTGATGACCCAAAAAGAGGTGAAGCTGGAGCGAGAGGATGACCCGCTTGCTCCCGTAAGCCGTAGGATAAGAGGGGAGCGGGGCGGGCCCTGCCGTAATGGGCCGGATGGTAGGGACGGGGGACCCAAGCTGTTCGTATAGTTCAACTGGACTGTGCTGCCCTGCTAAAATAGCAGTATATCAGACAAAACTCCTGTAGCAAATGCAACCTTATAACTAACGAGAAAGGATTGATTTTGCTTTGGCTATTGCATTTGAGATACAGCTTATTGGCTTATGAGGGCAGTCTGATCGCCCTGCATTCTCCGGGGTGCTCTATCAATTGTTGGGGCCCGTTGCGGGTCGTAGTTGAATGCGCAAGCTGAGCTTGATGCGGCTCTCGCCAACAAAGGCATGGAGGGAGAGGCGCTGGGTTTTTACTTCTTCCGCTCTCAGTTGGTGACTCCCACATAACCACGTTGGGTCCCCGCCGGTGGTATGCGTGCATTTGCCCAGCGTAATAAAAAGAAGGATGTGATGAGGCTCTCGCTGGTAACGAATATTGTGGTGCAACTCATAGCGTAACTTAATTTATCTATGTTTCTATACTAATTATATAAATGTGAAAGTAACTGTGTCTGTCTGTCTATTTGTTACGCTTTCACGAATAAACCGCTGAACTGATTTAGATGAAATTTGGTATGGATATAGTTTGAGTCTCGGGGACATGGGGTACTTTTTATCTCGAAAAGTTGGAAGGTTCCTGAGGGAAGAGGGATAATCGACTTCTACGTGGACGGAGTCGCGGGATAGATAGGTACGTGGATGGAGTCAGACCTTCCCGTGTTAGTACTGTTGGAAAGGTCACATTTCATTTTGTTCACTTTTTTTTAATGGCATGTGGAGGTCGAACGAGCGAGGATGGTAGACATTTGCATTCTCTAGCCTACAATCCTAAGACCACAAATGGGTTGCCAACCCTGAGGACAATCATGGAATGCCTCTTTGCTAGTAATTTCACCGGTTGTCTTATCTCCACATCGGAGAAACACAACAATGCGAACAGTGCTGTTTGGCTATAGGTTAAAGAATAAGATGGTGGTACCAATCCAGAAGGACCTTGGACAGGGTCTTACCACCCTTCCTACTCCCTTATCTTATCAAAATACGGATTTTTTTGTCAATCTAGGTACACCGATATCATAGTTGCAATATTGGCACAAAAACTAGAAAGCTCACAGTGAACATTTTTATTCGCGCAAGTACATAAATAAAGACATTTCTATCTTACAGTGAGCAATAGACATTTATACGCGGCGTCAAATATAGCACCTTTTGAAATTTTAACATGAAGCAGATATAAACCATATTTCATCCAAGGTAAGATATGACTGTGCAGTGTGTCGAGGCCTCTTTTGAAAATTTCAAAAGGTGCGTTTTTTTTGACGCCGTTTGTATGATATTTTTTGTATAGTTTTATTAATCCAGGGTAGATAATGTAAAACATTTGTGAAGACATGCGGCCAACGTTTGACCCCACACTTGACTACGCCGAAACTGTGGACTCCAACGGCTTCAAACCTGTCCCCCGTGTGATGCATAAGTGGTCCCCCTGAGTCCCCTGAGCAAGGACCTTCTCCGTTCATATTACCGACGCACATATGGCCATCTCCTAACGGCACATTAAACTTTTGACCGCAGTCCTGCAAATGATAGGTGCACAGATCGGAGTAAAACGCTGTTGCGGGGTTGGTAACTCATAACTTTATCTAATTTAAGTTCATCGAATGTATCATTTCATCGAATTTCATTTTATAGAACGCTATTTTCTGCTGAAACCAATGTCTTCAGGGTATCTTAATCATTAATTACATAGCTTAGGTTAGGTTATATGTTTAAGATACCCTGAAAACATTATAGTTTTAGCAGAAAATAGCGTTCGATGAAATTATACATTCGATGAAAGGTGTTTCGATAAAATGATAAATGTACCGTTTGTGGCCACTGTACCATTTTTGGCCACTTTAAATGTCCAAATCATTGTTCTAATCATTTTGTAAATGCAATACAATTATAAATTAGATTTATACAAATGTTAAAGTTTCAAAATTCTATTAAAATATCATGACGACAATACGATAACACGTGAAACACGTCCAAGGCAATATGGTTTACCCCCCGTACGAGTAGAATAGAGGCTCTGATATCTTACTTGGTGAACCTTATTGTTTTTTACGTGTTTCTGTATTGACAACTTTTTGATAGCTCTTATTTATTTGACGGTAAGAGGTCATCATAAAGTACGTCACACTGATTTCGTGATTTATCGACCCCTCCCCCGTCCTTGTCACAGTTGGTCATATTTGTGAGCCCCCCTCAATATCGTTTGGGTTAAAATTTGTCAATTTAACACTTTGACGTATTGTAATGTGACGTCACGATACTTAGGACCCCTTCCACCCCTTGTCACACATTGTCACACTTCGTTGACCCCCTCCCCCCCTTAGCGTGTGACGTATTTGATGGATGGTCCCTCTGGTGGTTGAGTTAAAAACAGTACCATTGCAATAAATAATCTTACACTCGTCTCCACAAGAGGCAGCTCAACTGCCAGTTTGACGTCGCTTCCGTAATGTTGATTTTCGGTTTCACCCCAACCGGCTGATGTCAGCTTTAAGTTCTGACCAAAACGAACGGGCATGCTACTCTTGCTAGGCAGGCAAATCGGGCGGATGAATTCTGTAAAGATACCGCTTCATTAGACATCAGGGCGTAAACACTGATTAAGCAGCGCAGTGGCATAGTGGATTTACTGGCAACTTGCAAGGGACTGAAGGCCAGCAAGATCTGAAGCAAGGAACAGAGGGGTTACCATGACATGGCTAAGCAATTCCGTTTACTCTGAGAGAAGAGACAGAGCCGCGTAACCTTTATAGCACTGTCCCTTACACTCATCCTACACTGAATTGCTTAAGCATGTCATGGTAGCCAGAAGCATGTCGTTTCAGGTAGCTATACAGATGCTAGTTTCACTATAATTCTCTGCCTTTTCTAATGCTTGCACTGACTCTACATCATCTAGAAATTAAATTAAATTTGTACTTCGTCTTAAATATTGACACATTTAGGACCATAGGAAAGCGAACAAGCACATATGCCACCTGATGTTAAGTGAGATCTGTGACCCAGAGACATTTGCATTCTCAAAACTACAATCTTAGACTGCATTCCGATGACTGCAAATACGTTGCCAACCCTGGACTAAGATGGAATGCGTCTATGCTAGTAACTAGAGGTAATTTCACACTAAACACAATGCGAACACTGCTGCTTGGTCTATTAAAAGATAAGATGGTGGTAGCGATCCGGACGGACCTTGAACAAGCTCCCACCCCCACATCTCAAAAGATAAAGATTAAAATTAGTCGTACGCTAAGAATGCGTGTGATGTTTTAAAGAGCATGATGCAATAATGATTTCTTCTTACCGCCGAAGTTTGCCCTGGATAGCTGCAGCAATGCAATATCGTTCATGAATGGTGGTCCGTCACTTTGCGAGAAATTCGGGTGCATGATGGTTTTATCAATATGTATTCGTTGAGACTCCATGCAGTTTTCTCCTGCGTCGTTGCTTTCTTTGCAGCCTCGTCCGGGATTATTTCTGTCGTACTCCCCGAGGAGTACGCTTACTCTGTAGGTTAAAACACTTCGCTGTTATATACGTCATGTCGTTGTATTGTACTCGCAGTGATAACATTGATAACATACCAAGTAATAAGCACTCGACTATAAAAAAAAACGAGTCTAGAAGATTTTGTTTCTAATAGTATTTTCACGTTTAACAGTCTCGAGGAAATATTACCTAGTTTAATCCATTCAAAGAACAGACACATATTTAGGCGTTATGTGTATCTGTTTTTTGAATACTACCAAGTTATGTTGTTTTATTCTTACGGTGTTTTTTGAGAAACGCAATGTGCCGCTGTTAGCACGAACAAGCCGCTGATTAGGGAACCGACGCAGCTGGTGTGCGCATTGCCATCATACTCCAGGATAGCCAGCCACGTGTATTGGTGCCATAGCGTAGGTGCGCCTCCTGAAAATAAACAAACACAATATTGTCTTTAAGTATCCAGGGGACAGCCCCATCTAGTCCGGAATATAACAAATCCGAAACATGTTCCATATCCTTTTAAGTTCACGCTGTGCAATTGTGGAAATAGTTACCGAATGACATTAAGTAGCTCTCAACACCAGACTGAAGAAGTACTTACTGGCTTAAATTGTTCCTTTTGTTTTAAGTTCATTATGGATTTTTATTTATTGTGTAAATCTATTGTATATTTATAGCAGCTTAAATTTAGTTTAGCATACAATTAATTTTTTGGCTATTCGTTGTTCTTAGCAATTTCTCAATCGCTTAAAAGTTAAAACTACAAGAGAGCCCTTAAAGGGATACGTTTGGCTTTGTTACATTTAATATTTTTATATTTTTTAGATCATTTGTTTCCCGTGTTTTCCGTGTGGTGGCCGGGTTAGAATAGTGCCACTCCATGTCTTCCCGTCGATGTCGTAAGAGGCGATTAGTCGCATGGGAATAAGGGCTTGTAGTACTGTTAGGCGATGGGCTTGCAACCTGTCACTAATACACTGGTAAACATCTTCAGCCCTTCATTCCCAGAGTGGGGTAGGCAGAACAGCAGAATTACCAACAACTCTAAAAAACTTGTGGATAATAATTTGCACAATCAGGCTATGTTTACCGGTGTATTAGTGTGTAGTGTGTGTCACGATTTAATTCATTTTAAATTTTAAATTTCATCGTGTTAATGATTATGTTTCCTCTAAAAATGTTTTATCTTAATTAATGGCTTTCACTCCTTGTTTTAATAAAGTGTATTTCGCTAATGTCGAGTTTCAGACAATCACCATTAACTTATTAGAGAAATAAGTACATGGGTATCACACTCAAGGACGATTGTTCAGTTAGAGAGTATTTACTTTGGAGTTAGCTCCACGCGCTTCTGACTAGTCCTAAATTTAAATTGCTTGGATTAATTAATGCTTGGTCGATTGAGTGACAGATGTATTAAACAACGTGTGATGATGCATGTCAGGGTTCCTGATATTTTGGTGCTATAATTAATGCCTTTGTGTAATTTTATCTTCTCTACTTATGTATATTTTAACGTTTTTAAGGCAATCAATATTTTGATTTGTGAACATATTCTTACTGCTTATTCGATGCCCAAGTTCGGGCTCAACTCCACAACAGTTGCTCTCAGGGTTTGGAGGTAAGTCACTCGCAAGGCAATTCTGTTTTGGGTACTGTGGCTTGAGCTCAACTTGTGTAGTTCTTGAAGGAAATGGGCAGCAGACGCCTTTCTCTATATGAAGACATCTGCGGAATAAATTGAATATTTTAAATAGAAAGCTGCTCAGAGGCTATTTCATAGAAGTTTCCAGGACAGGCTACGAATTTTCGATGACGAGATTGCAAATGTCCATGGGCGGCTCAGATTTTGTGTCAGTTTTTTTACTTACTTTTTTTTTTTTCTTACAAACAAAAAAACTAGGTTGGAGGTTGATGAAAAATTAAATTAAACTATTGAATAGGTTGGTTTCTTGGAGAAATTTCACTGCAACACTAATAAAAAACAGTACGCAAATATAAAATTGAAATAAATGTGTTTCTTACCTAAAATGAGATTTAAGGATGTAGTTACGAGTGTTAGACGTCTTAGTAGAACTAGTGGACTTAAATGACTGGCTTAAGGACTTAATGGCAGGACAGTCGTGAATAGGCATACAGTCACCGTTCATACCACCCGGGGTCCGACACGCCAGTTTCGGGCAGCATACCTGTGAAAAGCAAAGCAGACTCATCATTTCACTTTCATACCCCATAGCAGAATTCCGTGCCTCTTGTATGTGTCACTAACAAACGACCAAGTATGCATTTACGATGTGCTGAACGTATGAGGAAATTAAAACATTTTGTATGGAGACTGTTAACGTGTTAGGCCCTTTTAAGGGCTATTATTTATCATGTGTTTAACTGCGACACTCATACAGTCAGTTAATGACGATTAAGCCATATTTGTATTATTAATATCATATTTGCAAAACATCATATTTGCAAAACATCATATTCGCAAGACACGATATTCGCAAAACATGATATTAGCAAAACATGATATTCTCAAAACGTCATTATTAGCAAGACATCACTTAGACAGTGTCAACGGAGCTTCTACGTATTTCTAGGTTGTTTGGCCCTCCTGGGCTGGAATTCTACAAGGTAATAACGATATCGTTTTTGACCTGTTTCCGTATTGTCAACGTTTTGATAACTCTTATGTCATCACTACATAGTATAAAACAAAGTCGCTAGCCGCTGTCTGTCCCTATGTATGCTTAGATCTTTAAAACTACGCAACGGATTTTGATGACGTTTTTTTTTAATAGATAGAGTGATTCAAGAGGAAGGTTTATATGTATAATACTTTAACCCGGAGCGAAGCGAGGGCGGGTCGCTAGTGTACAATAATGGCGACTGTGACATAAACGATTCTTAAACGTGTCAAACACGATATCGTTTTAACGCACCTGAATAGAGGCCCTGTAAGACTAACATAACCTAAACTTACCTAAGATTCTAAAACCTAACTCCACTATTTGCAAATATCATGTTTTGCGAATATATGCACTGATACGAAATATCGACGAATCAGTTTTGATTTACTGTTTAACAGAGTCACGTGGTAGGGTTCGTTTACTTAAGCACCGGTTCAAATCCATACTAATATTATGAATGTGAAAGTAACTGTCTGTCTGTCTGTTCGTTACGCTTTCACGGATAAACCGCTGAATTGATTTAGATGGGTATGGAGATAGCTTTAGTCCCGGGAAAGGACGTAGGGTACGTTAATCCCGAAAAATTTGACGGTTACTAAGAGAATATGTGGACGGAGTCGCAGGTAAGCTAGTAGAATATATAGTTAGACGACCTTTAAGCAATTGTCATTAATTATATGAATTATATCTTACCATAGGTGTGTCTCCAACGTATCCGCAATTAGATTTTCTTAAGAATTCCAAATCACCTGCATTCTTATTTAGCAACAATTGGAACATGCGTGGACATTCATCTATTCTTTTACATTCATAGTGTTTTTTGCAAGATTCTGAGAAAAAAAACCCTTTCTAAGTATACACGTTATCTCAGTGGAAGAGGCGCTGTTCTTTACAGACAGGGCAAGATGGAAGTCAAATGTAAGTTTTTGAAACATAAGTAAAAAAACAGCTTCCTTTGTTTCTGAAGTTATTTTTTTACAGTTAGCTTTATACCTCCTTCTTGAGACCGGTCTTTTAAATTATCTCCGCTGATTGTGATTCGAGAGATCCGTTTTTTGCCTTCAAGAGGATGTTATACTACTTTTTATTTGATTTAATGTTTTTATTAACACCAATAAGCTTTACGGGGTAACTAAAACTGCTTACCCTCACTAGATGAAACGAAGTTGATGGTCACTATGAAAACCAACACAATTTTCATGATTCCCATTTTTCCAAATGTCCAATTCAATGATTAAATGTATTGGTTCGGTCATTAGTAACACGTGAGCGGCACCTTATTATGCTATGCAGCTTTTATAATTGATTTACTGTATTTATACAATAGCTGTATCCTGGAAAACCAAAAAAACAGGAAATACCTATCCAAAAAGGTCACATTACATAATTAGTTTTAAATCATTTTAGCCTTGCACTAGCATGAGTACGTGGATGTAAACATGTACAATAGTACAGTCGACCACATAAGTGCCTTAAAAGAATAAGGGCGATAAGACGCGTCCGTCTGTTCATTTGAAGTGTTGGCTCAGCTTCATTTTCATTTGAAAGTTGTGTCAGACGCGCCACTATGCGAGTGTCAAAATTGCCCTTAAATAGAGGAATGCAATGGTATAAATACTCAGTATTTTTAATTATCAACTGTTATTTTTTAAGGCACCTGGTCACACCTTTATAGAGACGCGCCACTATGCGAGTGTCACATCTGTTATTGCCTATTTTTTATATTATTTGAGTACTGTCAAATCGTATTTACCCCCGCGATAACGATGTATACTCATCACACAAATATTAGCCCATACCAGGAATCGAACCCGGCTAGGCTAAACACGTTTTATATATAATATGCATATTTGTGTAAGGCATTATATTTGGATATTAAATTATGTAAGCGGAAATCAATAAAGTTTTTTATACATAATGGGTAATTTTTTACTTTGTATTTTTACATTTTAAACTAAAGTAATTTTGATGTGTGTTATGATTTAGATTTAATCTCGTTTTTGTGTTGTTACAGGTGCCACGAAAGAGATAGGAACCGCTCTCACCCGGGTTTGTCTGCGCCACCGAGCCATCGAGACCAGAATGAAGACCTTTATCGGGTAATAACAAGTTATTTTTATACCGCTGCCTAGAGACGGTTGCCAGAGCAAGATTCATTGCGAGAAATCTATATCGAAAATGTCTAGGATTTACGAAAACTTATGTGGTTAAGATCCGGTTCGAAGGACCACTCTCAACTGAATGTTAAATAAAAACAACAGTTTTTAATAATGTAGGAAACTATATTACCTTCAAATATGTTTTTTTACATTTGGTGTTCACAACATCTTTATTGGAAGAGGTAGTGTTGCCAACCAAAATTTACGTAAAAATGTGTCAAGATAAAAAGTTATATTTACTACTAAAAATTGTGTGAAATTTAATTTTTATGCTTAAAATATACAGTTTTAGAAAAATGACAACGTTAGTGTTAAGTGTTTTTTCTAAAGTCAAAGAATAATCATTTTGTCAAACATAAACATACATAATTACAAGTGGTGGAAGCACCTTGTGCAGGGTCCGTCGCATCAACCTTACGTTGCAGAGAAATTATACAATAAAGTTACAAATGGTCTATGTAGTTAGCAGGAGCATAGGTAGGTACATGTGAACTTAATTCTTCACAGATTAAGGTTTACATTATATTATAACTCATCTTGTCTGAGATTCTGGTCACAAGATATGTCAAAGTAAACGCCAAACCATAGAAAACTGTAATTCTTCACGCATTATGAGACAGCATTACAGTCGATACCAGTTTATTAATACTGCCCCAAGTCCCTAAACCGGATTTCAAAATGCTAATACTATAGAGACTAAGTCCCCTGCCTTATTGGGATACCATGGCGAGGTCGCCAGCTTAGATAGCCAAACAAATCATACTGAGATGTATGGCAGCTCACTCACCTGCGACGGTTTGGCGACGTCAGTTGGCGTCCCAGTGAGGCAGGGGACTTAAGCTCATTAGACAAAGAGTTAAATATTGTGACAACTTACTGATTTTATTTGACCTTGGTGGTAGTAAGATCACAAGGTCAAGCACAAGCAAAGTCCGCCTATATAGCTACCTTCAACCTACCGCCAAGCATCAGCCTTCTCATTGTTGTGTTCCTGTGTGGGGATACGACAGAGTTTATATTTCCTGGTGGAAGCATAGGCAAGAGACATATATTATTAAGCCATATATTCGGATATAAAAAAAACATTTGTTCCCTTCACAAAATCAGAATAAAATATGGAAGGATGTTCCCTGATATTATGATTCCTATTAAATTTATATTTAGGGAGTCCCATATCGGCATATCTACTTGGTGAAATGATATTGCGATACTTGACTCGTTATCGTATATTGTTTTTATCTCGGCCAGGTAAATAAGAGTTATCAAATACGTACGATGACATGTCAAAAGCAATATGGTTTTATCGAGTAGAATGTAGTCATGAGGAAATCAAATGTCAATGCACATGCTATAGATCATTTACCTAATAAAGAGATATATTTAAGGATAAATGCCCCTGATGCAATAATTTGCTGTTTATTTTGACTTTTTGGTCACGTAGACAAAATATATTACGTTGGCCTAAAATGTGGTAGGATTTTCTATGTGTAATTTCAATGAGTAAAGCTAAGTCATTAAATATTTTACCATATCGCACGTTTAATCAAACAAAGAAATATCGTGAAATAGAAATACATTTGAATTTCAAACCCGCCTTCTGTTAGTAGAGTTTTATTTAAAACTGAATTTGGTTTTGAGTTAATTCTTTGTTTGATTAAACATGTCATGTGCAATATATTTTGACTTTTTGTCACGTAGACATAATGCATGTCGCCGTGTCGGCTTATATTTCACCGGTATTTTTTGTGAGTAGATTTCATTAAGACTTCATTTCATAATCACCTGTCACCAATTTGTCTGGATCTCTAAACGATAACGCCTAAGTACCAAAATACCGGTCTTTTTTGTGACAAAAAATCGTAACACCTTTATCCCAAAACGCCTGAAATTCTATGCTTCACTATCGTCTTATTATTGATTTATTTGATAGTGTGATAGAGACATTTTGCCTTTCAAATGTTTTAGATTTAAGTCGTTTTAAGATTCAAGTTTAAGTCATTCAGACATTTTGGGGGTTTTGGGATTTTGGATTAAAACCATTGTGAAATGACGGGTATTTTAAGATTGCGGCAATTGGACATTTTAAACAATATGACTACCTAAGTTAATTTGAATTATAGTCCGATTAAATATCAAGCTATTATAATATTCATACGTAATAAAACCTACTCACACACATGTATATTAGTTTCTTTCAGCCATTCAAGACATACGTGGCAGCTCTTGTAAAAATGACCAATACTGCCGTAATACCAAACAAGGCGATTAACTACAATTTAGTAGTGGAAGCATTCTATGCTCTTTTGTTAATCACAGAATCAGAATCAGAATAATCTTTATTCAAGTAGGTTTACAAATAATAAACTCTTTTGAAACGTCATAGTAGCGACTTAGCCTAAATTGACTGCAGGTTCAAATCGCGACGGATCACATTATATTTTAAATGCTTATACTGTTACTATGCATGCAGTTAGTCGCCTTAATTGGTATTACGGCAGTGTAAATCCCTATTTCGGAGAGATCGTGTTTTGTTTTGTGTCTTATACAAATATTACCCTTGTCTACAGTTTTATTTCAACCGACACATTTTAGATGTTATAAGGGCAACACATACAAAAAGATCTATCCCAAAACACCTGAAGTCCAAAATTTCCTAATACCATATCACCCGAAATTAGATCACGTTGAAAAACCTTATTCCATGACTGCTTTTCTATCCTGTTATTATTCATTTATTTGTCATTTTGAGACAGGCATTTTGCCTTTCAGATGTTTTGTTTAGGCATTATGGGACTTTCAGAGGATCTCTTCCACCAAAAAAGAAAAACAGCAGGCATGAGTATAAAATTGAGTAGCGACTCGTATAATGTTCTTTTAATTTAGTATACTTGTGTTTGTAGCGCTCTCACGGACGCCCTGATCATCCCGCTGACGTCCCGCGCCGAGGAGTGGCGGCGCGGCTGCGCGACGGGCGCGCTGGGGCGCGAGCACGCGCGCGAGTGCAAGCGTGCCCGCGCGGAGCTGCGCCGGCGCGTGCACGACGCGCAGAGGCACGTGCGCAAGGCGCGCCGCGCGCCGCCAGACGCCAAGCGGCGCGCTGACGTCTGTATGCAGGTAGGTTAGGGGTTCAAAATAAATAAAAAACCCTTAAAAATTTTGGCTGTAGAGCTCGTCAGAGGATTAACAAATCCTAATAAAAAGAAAACATTGAACACCCGACCTCATTTTTAGATATACTCGTCTATATAATAATATGTTAAAACATGGAACGCCTAGCGCCTTTCTCATTAATTTGATTAACATATAATAGCGTATAGCCTATGTCATCTCCTACAACCAAGACGAATCTCACGATATCACATAGGTACGTTAAAATACACAAATGAAAATTCTAGACCTGTTACTGAAAATATTTAAATCGCTATAATAATATATCCATACACCTATAATATTTGCGGAGTTACCTCACGGATTCCCTTAACAGATACTGATTTGGTGACAATGGGACAGCATCGAAAGTACCTATACCTTATCAAACAAAAAATATTTTTCATAAGCCACCAATTGCCACAATTGACAGAGAAATTGGTGAACATACATAACAAATACATAGGTACAGTGGAACATACAACCTCCTCCGTCTTTTAAACTCGGTTAAAAACCGGCGAGCTTCAGTTTCTCCGCGTGATAGAATAGGAAATGATATCTGCACGAGAACCTTAGCGATGTAGCGTAGGAGGTTCTCTATTGAATGGCATAATTTTTTTACGCATAATGTATCTTTTCGCATAAAACTGTTTGTCCTAAAACGGTTTTTACAATAGAAACGGTTTTTTTTTAATAAGTAACCTAACCTTACCTAATCTTCAAAATACATGTGATCACGCGTTAGGGTCGCTATTTGCTTGACGGGATTTTTGTAACAAAACAAACGTGCTTCCTCTTTAAATCTTTATTTGCTACTAACTAAAACATTGAAGTTAACGTGTGTGGACTGTATCTATCGCTATATCTATGCATACCAATACATAGCTCAGAATTTAACTGGACATTCCGCCCACCAAGAACATTGTTCTTTATTTACATAACCAAATTGTACAATTCTTACTAAGAAAAGCTGTTTAACTTATTTACTATACAACAAAACCATGTCCTAAACTTATCACCAGAATGCCATAATTTAGGAAGGTATATAAATATTATATCTACGCTAATATGTAAAAGAAATGTACCTTACTGCCTAAATAATAAACAACAACATTGCCTATAAATAGTGGGACGAACATTAGATTAAGCCGCCCACCGTTATATATCGTAATTGTTAATTAAAATAAACAATTTACACCTTTGCTTATGAAACTAAACGAAAAACAACATAAGCTATCAATTCATAGGTCTACTAACCAAATTAACATTTTCAAAGGTACGCCTATTAACGATATCTTATACATAAAAAAAACAAAGTTCATTTTGTTATAATACAAAGTTTACTTACTGGACGCTTGAATACTCCTGATTTACATTTGACGGATACAACTCGAGTTATATTATCAGGCCCAGTATGCTTCTGTATAATTTTACCTAAAATCCATTTAGCAGGAGGTACGTTATCCTCCTTTAAAACAACAATATCTCCAATATCAGGCTCAGTACAATTTTTATTCCATTTATATCTTTGATTAAGATTTACTAAGTACTCCTTGTACCATCTATTCCAAAAGTCGTTAACAACTTTTTGCGTTAAGCGCCATCTGTCTAAACCTTGAATATTGAATTTAGTATAATCATCGTCAGCTATGTTTAATAACGGTTCACCTATTAAAAAGTGACCTGGTGTCAAGGGGAGAGGGTCGTTGGGATCGTCACTCAGTAAAGACAAAGGTCGCGAATTCAAACACGCTTCCACTTGCGCCAGAACCGTCGCCATTTCCTCGTATGTAAGGGTACTGTTTCCAACTACTTTACGCAAGTGTGTTTTCGTACTACGCACGCCTGCTTCCCACAAACCTCCGAAATTGGGGGCGTGAGGAGGTATAAAATGCCACGTTGTTCGTTCTAACGTGAGCAACGCTGAGAGTTCCTCTGGAAGTGATGACTTGGCACTATTGAACATGTCTCTCATTTCTCTGTCTGCTCCAGTAAAATTTGTCCCATTGTCGCTGAATAAGTCTTGACAATGTCCTCTTCGGGACGTGAAGCGTCTAAAGGCTGCTATAAAGCCTTTTGCAGTTAAATCTGTCACAGCTTCTAAATGAACCGCCCGAGTAACCATACAAACGAATAAACATATATAGCCTTTATAAGACTTAGCTCCTCTTCCTGGTGAAAACCTTATATTTACAGGACCGCAGTAATCCACTCCTGTAGACTTAAAAGGTTTACTGGGTTTTAATCTCGCCTCGGGTAAAAGACCCATTAATGGAGTACTCTTCTTCGACGAGTGTCTTAAACAAACGACACATTCTCTGTAGATCTTCTTTACTCTTTCCTTAATTTGTAAGATCCAATATTTACTTCTCAGGAAGTTCAACATAGTCTGTGGACCACCATGCAAGGTTCGATGATGAGCATCAACAATTATAAGCTTGGTAAAATGATTTTTAGCAGGCATAACTATTGGATGCCTCGTATCGTAACTTGCATCCGACATGTTGATTCGCCCTGACACTCTTAGTGTCCCCTTTTCATCCAAAAAAGGGCAAAGAGTGCGCAGCTTACTCTTCTTAGGTACACATCCACGAATCTTTAACTGGTTTATCTCACTTTTAAATTCCTGCCCTTGAACTTGTTTAATGCATGCCAGTAAAGTCTCATTTGTCTCCTCGAAAGTTATAAATTTAGGTAAAGTTAAACGCTCATTTTTTGGTACTTTTAAACTCAAAATTCTTCTGCAATATGATATGACTCTCAGTAACCGTGATAATGATGAAAATCTTGCCAAAATACATTCCTCGTTAATGTGTGATAAAGCCGTTAAAGATTTAACTGTTCTTTCCTCTTCATGTGTGTCTTCAACATACTCATTATGTTTGTCAATTTTAGCTTCTGTCATCCACTGCGGTCCTCTCCACCACAATAAATGGTCTCTCAAGTCCTCAGGCTGTAAACCACGCGAAGCACAATCTGCTGGATTTGTCTCTGTAGGTACATGACCCCACTGCTCATAGTCCATAATATTTAATATTGTCGACACTCGATTGCTCACAAAAGTATTCCAACGACTTGAGCCTCCTTTAAGCCATGCTAAGACGATGGTAGAATCTGTCCATCCATGCAAATTCTCTTTTGGTATCTCCATCACTTGTGAAACTTCGAATATTAATTTAGCTGCCAAAGTAGCTACGCACAATTCAAGCCGTGGAATAGAAACTTCCTTTTCTAGAGGAGCAACTTTGGTTTTTGCAGTGACCAAGTGTACTTGTATTTCATTTGTCTTGCCTATGACTCTAGCGTACACTGCTGCTGCAAATGCTGACTTAGAAGCATCCGAATACACGTGCAACTCCACTTTGGATTCTCGTATAACGCTCAACCATCTTGGTATTGATATTTGTGTCAGCTTCACTAAACCTCGTCGGTATGTAAGCCACTGATTTAGCAGTTCCTCTGATAAACTATCATCCCACTCTAGACCAGATTGCCACGTTTTCTGTATAAACAATTTGGCAACAACCACGACAGGGGCAATCCAACCCAAAGGATCATATAGTCTTGCTACATCCGAAAGGACTTGTCTCTTAGTTACCGGCTCCTTAAGTTCAGGTAAATTAAGCATGTATTCGAAAGAATCCTTTTCTCTGTTCCAATTAACCCCAAGTATCTTAATACTATTGTTTAATTTAACAGTGAGATCAAGATGGTAGTTTTGATTATCACCCTTTTGGAGTTTTTGTAGCAAGTTCTCACAGTTACTGTTCCATTTTTGAAGCTCGAATCCTCCAGATCGTGTTAAGTTTTCCATCTCATCGTGTATTTTCATCGCTTCATTCTCAGTTTCCGCTCCTGTAATCAAGTCATCCATATAAAAAATCTTCCTTTGTTATTCTTGCAGCCAAAGGGTACTTAACTTCTTCTAACTCCGCAAGTCTTTGTAAAGCTTTGACTGCCAAATATGGCGCGCATGCTGTCCCAAAAGTCAATCTTAAGAGCTTGTAATGTTGTATTGGCTCTGATCCATCTGAGGTAAATCTCCAAACAATTCTCTGAAAATCTGTATCCTCTTGAGCTACTCGAACCATTCTATACATTTTGACAATGTCTGCAACAAGACATACTTTATGGTTTCTCCATCTCATTAATATGTGCCGTAAATCTTGCTGTAGCTTTGGACCCACATGAAGGTCATCATTCAAAGACACATTATTGCTACCCTTGCTCGAGGCATCAAAGACTACTCTTACCTTTGTAGTCTCCTTATCCTCTCTAACCACCGCGTGATGGGGGAGGTAGACGGCTTTGGTGTTCTCCAACTCATTTGTGTAGGCTGGTCTCATGTGATTTAAGCTCAAGTATTCTTTAAATACTTTGTTGTACTCTTCTCTTAATTTTGGTTCTCTCAGTAATTTACGCTCTAAAATTTCTAATCTCTTTATCGCTATCTCTCTCGAATGACCGTACTGACATTGAGGATCATTTGTTGTGAATGGTAATCTCACTATCAGTCTGCCTTCATCATCTCTTACCGTAGTTGAATCAAATAAATCTTCGCAATATTTCTCACTCTTTGTCATCTCTTTTTGTATTTTATTAGGCTCATTCTCCATTTCCCAAAATTTCCTTAGTAAGTCGTCTTCTTTAATATGCACGTGCAAACTAGTGAAATTGGCCTTGGCTAACTCTTCAGGGCCTTTAGACGCTCTGCCAGACAGAATCCACCCAAAGACTGTATTTTGAGCCATTAAGGTTCCGTCTGCTCGTTTGAATATGCCCTCTTGTAATATTTCACTATAAACTTCTGCACCTAGTAGAATATCGATTTTACCCGGTGTTGTATATGTCGGATCCGCTAAAGGTAAGTTTCCGATTTCTTTCCACTCAGGCACGCTAAGCTCGGTTGCTGGAAGTAAAGAGGTTAGTGAATGTAACACATATGCGGTAACTTGGATATAACTCTCTGGATTATGGCGTGATTCCACGCGAAGTGAAACCGTGTGTTTGATCCTCATACGACCATCCCCCAGACCTGACACCCAACCACTTACCGGTTTACGTGTAAGTCCAAGTAACTGTACAGTAGCCTCCGTCACAAACGACGCTTGAGACCCTTGATCGAGTAAAGCTCTAATTATTTGTATAAAACCTGACGAATTAAATACCTTAACTCTAGCCGTCGCCAGTAGCACACTGTTGGGCTGTAGCTCTCCTCTGGAAAATGCTGCAGTAATGTGTGTGTCACCTCGTGATGTGCTCGGTCTCTCTTGATCACTCGATGACGCCGTCGCTGCAACCTCGCTCGCTGCTGTGGTCTCTCGGTTGGCTTCCTTATTATCTCGGTCAAAGTGTAGCATGGTATGGTGTCTTCTTCCACATTTTCTGCAACTCAATGACAGCCGACACTTCATTGCTGCGTGAGTAGGTGACAGGCAATTAAAACATAATCGATTGTGCTGTACAAAGTCCTGTCTGTCCTTGGCAGTCATAAGTGCAAATCGTTTGCAGTGGTAAATGTAGTGATTCTCATGACACATCGCACATTCCACTACAGGCTTCGGGCTGTTCTCCTGCTTCTCTATTGCGTGAAATACTTTAGCTCTCGTTACAGGCTTTGCGGGTTGTGTAGAACGAACCATATTCGTATCAATCATCTCTAAAGACCTGAATCGGCACTCTAAATATTCACTTAGTTGATCCCAAGTAGGTAACTCATCGCCAAACATATTAAGATGCTGTTCCCATTGACGTATCGATTCTGCGTCTAACTTGGAAACAATCAGATAAACAACAATTGCATCCCAAGCACTAGTGCTCACTCCCATATTCTGTAATGATTTCAAGCAGGTGGATGTTGTGTCTAATAACTGTTTAATCGCGTAAGCCGACTCACCTTGCAACTTCTTTAATGCGAATAATGTCCTTAAAACTGCATTACAATTGTATCTTTTATTATTATAACGCCGCACTAATTGTTTCCATGCCTCTTCATAATTCGCTTCTGTAGTTGAAAAGTTACGTAATAGATTCTGTGCTTCTCCTGACAAATTGCTTTTTAAATAGTGTAATTTTTGTACCGCAGTAATATTCTGATTAGTGTGAATTAGTGAAGTAAACATGTCATAAAAGGTTTGCCACTCTTCATACTTGCCGCTAAATGAAGGTAAAGTTATTCGGGGTAGCTTAACGTCGCAGTAACTATTCTCGTTAGCGACAACGGTAGCCGCCGCGGGCGCTGATGACTGCGCGTTAGTTGGTAAAAATGGTTGCAACGCTTCTCTTAAAGTAGTCTTATACTCGATGTACATCTCTTCGAACCTCTGGTAAACATTCATAGTAAAGTATGGCTCATCCTTGTCTTTCTGCGCACAAGACACTATCGCTTTGTGACCTTCCTTAAAATCAGCAAATAGTTGTTCCAGTAATTCTAATCTTGTTTCTAAATAAGCTCGTTTAATTCTTTCTTTTGGCGATTTCTTATAATTCTTTATAGCCTTGTCTAAATTGTCCAGTAGCTCTTCTTGCAACGACACATGCACGTCCATTGTGGCCATAATTTCTCGGTATTATTTAGCGAATAATAATGAAAATTCCCGTGTGTAGGTATATAGTACTCACTCAGTTCGTTTAATATTTCAACTCACTCACTCAATGTTCGTATAAAAGTTTGCATATAAATCTCCAAAATTACGTATTAAACTCGTATTTCTAAACACTCAAGTTCAAGGTAATAACGCGTAATTTATAATTGCACTTAAAACTTGCACCTTTACGGTGACCGGGGCGCTCTTATCTCTTCCTTTTGTTCTCACGGGTCTGGCTGCCCGGCCGCCAGTAGCGATGCAGTCCGGTTCGATTGGACCATATGATCACGCGTTAGGGTCGCTATTTGCTTGACGGGATTTTTGTAACAAAACAAACGTGCTTCCTCTTTAAATCTTTATTTGCTACTAACTAAAACATTGAAGTTAACGTGTGTGGACTGTATCTATCGCTATATCTATGCATACCAATACATAGCTCAGAATTTAACTGGACAACATGTATATTAAGTTCTGCTAACTCAGCCGAAAAGTATATTATTCGAAAATATTTTATGCGTTTCAAGGGATCCCAACGTAGGATCTAGGACTAATCCATATTGATACACTACTGTTACTTTATACACCCAGAGAGTGGGTATTTTCCCACTGCACATTTCTACGCCTTGTTTTATTGTTGTAGGGGTTTTCTTGTGCTACCTGATAAATACCCGAGATGAAAAACCCACTATTGGGTTTTTACTGGTTTTATCTCTGCGGGCAAACCCTGCGCAAGGTTCGACAGCGATAGTCCTGAGCTGTCTTTTGGATAAGGAACTGCCGCTGAACTCTCGACATTTGGACAGTCACCTTAAATTCATAGTCGAGAAGAGCTTTCTATCAACTCTAAATACCATAATATTGAGATTAATCCTACTGGACTGAGTTAGTCTCTCCATCGGAACATCAGCCTTCTTCCACGCAAGCATATTACATGGAGTTTCTGTTTACCATTTTTAAAGTAAATTTTTTACATAACATAGTTTTCTTGTGAAATCATCAAGACTCCCTGATGCGGCGATGTTACCCTGAAACTGAACTGAATTGAACCTAAAGTTATTTTCTGCGACTACATTGTTTTCCAGATGTCTTGGACATTTGTGTGCCATTTCTTATTGATTGCAAGTGTCGTTGCGATTGGCGTGAGTCACGGTTCAACTTTACTTCGCACCAGTTGTTTATGCTACCCTGACCTTTCCGTCAGGGTATCGTTAAACGTTAATCAGTCAGCAAGTGTCTAAAACTGTATTTTCATTTTTGTATCTTCAAGAAGTTGCCATCTTTTAATAAATTATATTCTGTATTAAGGTAATTATTTTAAATACATAATCGTCCGTGCATTGATTTGTTTATTCAGACAAGTTCGGGACACTGTTTAGTGCAGTAATTAGCATTATCAGTTCCTAGTTTTCCCTGTTGTGATGTACACTCGTAATATACCCGTAGGTACTTCTCCATGTGGAATGATCTATTTGCGTAAAGGAAGGCACTCCAGCTCGTGGCGGAGCCATGCCATGTAGTTTAAGGATTACCAAAGCTCTCGTTTGCTGTTACTAAACGCACGCCACACTACTTCATACACGACTCTAGAGACAAAGTTAACTTAGTAAGTATGCTTGGGTGAATCTTACTAATTTTTGGTATTTTATGGTACTTTGAATATTACTGATCTATTATCCTGTCCAATACTATTAATCGAGCAATATTTGTAATCACGATCTCGAAAACGTTTCTAATGATTTTGATGAAATTTGATTGCGGGGTAGGGGTTTTTGGGTCAAAAAATCGATCAATCAATAACGTCATCTTCGGGAAAATTCTGGATCAGTCGAGAAATTGGGTTCTGAGGTATTTGACATATAGAGGACATTATCAAATCGTGATTTAATAGTGTCGTCTACATACACCAGAGTAGAGTTAGAGGTACTAAGGCTTACAAAAGGAATCCGAGAATGTTCAGATGCAGACATTATTTGAGTTATTTTTTAAAAATAATTCATATACACGACTACATTTTGTAATTCGGTATACGCCGCGATCTTTTCGCTCTCCTATATGCCTACTACGATACGCGTTGGCGCACTATGAAGGGATCGCGACTTTGGGCGTCCAAGCAAAAACCTATTCCAAATACCTACATACATACATACATTAAATCACGCCTGTTTCCCAGAGGGATATGCAGAGACCACTTCTTTCCACCTGCTACGATCCTGACAAATCTCTTTCGCTTCTTCCACATTCACATAACGAGTCATTAATGCACGTCGGTTTTGGGTACTTAAGATTTGACCCTTTTGCAGAATTTCTCCGATTTGATTTTAAAAAGTATGCCTTGGGCGGCCCACACTCACTTACGCACTATATGCCTCTTTCGTCAATCTTCTCTCAGCCATTCTTTCCAAATGACTAAACCATCGAAGCGTGCCCTTTTCAATCTTAGTCAATACATCTTCTTTCAGTCCACATTTCTCTCTGATAGATCAGAGACTCTATTAATCAGTTTCACACCACACATACCAGGAAAGAGCGCATTTCAACTGCACTTATACGACTTTCATGCTTGTCCTGCCACACCCATCATTCACTACCATACATCAGAGTAGGGGCCAACACTCGATTGTGAACAGCAAGTCGGGCTTTTTGTTGCCCCTTCTGCTCACAAAGGAGTATTCCAAATACCGGTTGTGTATAGGCTAACGGTTTTGACCTTCTCATTTCCAGGATGTAGGGGAGCGCATACAGCAGCTCGAAGAGATGGAAGAGAAGGCGGTGAAGGCGGCCCTGGTGGAGGAGCGCAGCCGCTTCTGCCACTTCGTTGGTCTCCTCGTGCCCGTCGTGGTGAGTCACGTTCAGTTTAACTTTTCTGTCTTTAACTGTCTGCCCTTTTAATGCATTCACATGCATTTCGAAATCCTATTAATGTTTATCTACACAAACATACATACATACTATTACGCCTTCATTCCCAGAGTGGGGTAGGCAGAGCTGTTGCAAAAAAGAGTTATTGTCAATTATTCTGTAATCACATTTTGCACAAACATGCCAAGATGTTTACCAGTGTATTAGTGACAGGTTGCAAGCCCATCGCCTAACAGTTACTAGAAGCCTTCATTCCCTTAGTCGCCTCTTACGACATCCACGGGAAGACATGGAGCGGCACTATTCTAACCCGGCAACCACACGGGCATATCGCACTGCTAGATCAAAACAGTATCAACTCAAAAAAACTGTTAAATTTGTTTCAAGTCCTAACACATTGGTATTAAAGTTGATTTAGAAATACAGTTTTATTTTGAGTTGATGCTGTTTTGATCTAGCAGTGCGATATGTTCATCTATAATCATTATAAACCCTCTGCTTTCAGGAGAGTGAAGTGGCAATGCTAGCGGAGGTGGGGCACTTGCAAGAGGGCAGCGAGCAACTGATTCGGCACACTTCGGAGCCCAGGACTCTTCCGGCTGCCAGTTTACAGGTTGTTTATTGTGTTTGGATTTGACCCTTTTCGAGGCAGAAGCTTTATAGGTTTACTTACAATTTCAATCTTAATACCCGAGTTTAAGTTTCAAATCTGATTGAATGTACGCGAAAAGTTACTTGCTCTGAAACTAATCCCCAATATGTAAACGACTTGGATATGTATTGCACTTTGTGTTTTGTATTAGATTCGTGAGGCCTGGAAAAGGGTTAACTTTATTGGACAACTTCGGATAGGTTATTTCGATACCAAAAGATTGATCAGCAGTAACGATCCTGTAGGTAAAAATAGAGTAGAGATTTGGTAAAATCTAGATTTGTAAAAGAACTTTACATAACGATATTTAAGAAAGGTTATAATAATATAGTGTCTTATGTTGTATATATGCTTTTTTATGTTAATGAGAAGGCACACTAGCACTCAGGCCATCTAATGGTAAGTGAAATCTGAGACCCATAGACATATGAATTCTCAAGACTGTAATCCTAAGATCTCAAATGCGTTGCCAACCCTGAGGAGTAAGATGGTATACCTCTATGCTAGTAAATGCACCGGTTGTCTTATCCCCACACCGGAACACAACAATGCGAACGCTGTTGCTTGGCGGGTGGTTAATGGATAAAATGGTGGTAGCGATCCGGACGGACCCTACAGTGTCCTACCACCGCTAGACTGGTGGTACGGAACCCTTCGTGCGCGATTCCGACTCGCACTTGGCCGGCTTTTCTTAGCAGGGCAGCGTGACGCCTCGGGTTGAGTGAAGAGTTAGGTGAAGTTGTCCCCTGTCAATTTTGTTTTCTGTTCCCAGGTGATCTGCGACATAAAGTCGTGCTACAGTGGCTGGGCGGAGTCCGGCTCGGCTCCTCACTCCCCGCCCGCGTCGCGACTGGGGAGCCGCAAATCTTCGCTGACCTCCATCTCCTCGCTCAACAGCCAGTGCTCGGAGCAACACGGTGGGCCTTATACCACTTTGTCTATACGGGCATTTCAAAATAAAGTGTGCGAACGAACATTTGCCATACGTTTATATGGCTAATTTCGTACCAAATCTGACAAAATATAACGTTTCTTAGTTTCCCTTAAATAGGGTACACTTTATTTTGAAAATGGCCTTACACGTATTGTCATTGCATTGTTTTAAAGTAGTCTGCCATTATTGGCAAGTTAATGAGCTATAGTAACATTGTCAAAACGATAGCAATTAAACTCGCTGTGCTGTAAGATTTCAATCACTTACTTTACGGTCAAGGACTTTAATTGTCATGCCACTACGGAAAAGAAACTAGCTAGCGTTTTACAAAAAAAGTAGCTAGAGTGGCTAGAGGCTCTAGCCATATGCAAGAACACGATCGACATATTTCACGGAGTTGAAGCAGCTGCTTTGGTCAAAATCGGCTGGATAGTAATAGCAGTAGCTTAAGTAGCTACCCAACCAAAGAGCTCAAAATGATCTGCACTCGAATCTATTGTCAAGAGAATACGTCGAGTCTAGATCATTTTGAGCATATTATTCTGCCTAGCTACTTTTTATTCTGACTGTACCTAACAGACGACATGCTAGCCTAGTTGGAAGTGACCCTGCCTCCGAAGCCAGCGGTCCTGGGCTCAAATCCCGGTATGGGCAGACATTTGTGTGATGAGCACGAGTATTTATTCCTGAGTTTTGGATGTTTTCTGTCTATTTAAGTATATATTTTTCTATATAAGTAAGTTTATCGTTGTCTATTACCCATAGAACAAGCCTAGAGCTTAGTTTGGGACTACGTCAATTTGTGTGACATTGTCCTGTGTGATATTTATATTTATATTTAATTATTTAACTGCATCTCCCTTTAATCGCGGCGGTCTCCTCAGGAGCAGGCTCGAACGTGAGCTGTTCCACGCCGATTTCGAACGCGTCCTCAACTGGGACCATCCCCGCTCCCGCCGATACAAACAGCTTGTCACAGGTACGTACTTGCTTTTACTTAACTGTTTGATATACTTTATCTGAGTAAAAATTACAAAGATAATATTTTATAGACCAAGAAAGTGAATGTTGAACGTCTGTTGTTATTTTTAATTACCTGGTTTAGACAAAGCATGTAGTCTGTACAAACGAAGACACTGTTAACTGACCACCCATAGACTTTAATACGTTGTGATAAAGTTAACGGTGTCTTCGATGGTACGTTCAGTTAAACCCGTGAGCAATGTAATGTTTTGGTGTCTCACAGTTCATCTGATGATGATGGAGTGGAAACGTGGCACGCCGCTGTATTTAACGTAGACGAATTTGGTTTTGTGAAGGTGCTACTACACCAATCGATCAACGTCGATCGATGACATCAATCGGTGGTCGGTCGATTGTTTATCGACCGGCATCCATCAGCGAGAGCTAGCACACCAACCGATTGATGTCGATTGATGGCATCGAGCGACGGTCGATCAGTTGTAGTAGCACCCTTAGTTTGTTTTCGATAAGCGACTAAAGTTTTTTATACTTGGTTAGACGCTAGTTAAAATATATGTTCAGCGACCCCAATGTTTGTGTAACCTTGCACATTTATTTTTTATTGCGTTGTTTTAATTTTATTTTTCATTTGCTTGTAGTCAGCTCGTCTGACGAGCGTGGGCAGCTCTGACTCGGGGTTCCGCTCCCAGGACGCATTGCAACGTCGCTCGCTCTACGCTGAAAATGTAAACTTTTATTTGCTTTTTATTTTTATTTTTATAATTTTGTTTTGCTACTACTAAGTAGCTGTATTTTTTTGACCACGTGATTAACGTGCTTTGTGTTTGTAAAAAGCTAAACGGTCCCTGGTTCGCTAATGGCAAATATTTGTGTGATGAGCCCAAGTATTTGTTTGTTTGTTGTATTTGTTCTTTGATGTTTATCGCGGTCTGATACCCATATTACAAGCCTACAGATCGGACTTAGTTAATTTCTGTGAGATTGTCTCCCCTTATATTTGATTTATTATGAGAATTCAATTAGTCTGGGCGGCAATTTTTGAGTTGATAAATACCGAAGTAAACCAATAGTTTTCATAGGGCGCAGGAAAAAAAATACTGCATTGGAGGAGGCCTATACACACAGTGGGTCCCTGTTACTACACATACTACTACGATACATTATAATTTATAATTAATATTTTCTAGTAATTATTTATAATTATATTTTTATTAAATAAAATAGGAAAAAAAAGTGATAGAACTAGTAATGGACAACGAGTACAACGACCAATGATGGACACTTAATTCTTATTTTAAATACCTGGGGGTTATTCCTTATTAAACCTTTTTATTCATTTAGCGAATTTATAAACTGAATATCCCTTAGTCTCAAATATCTCAATTAACCGGTTCGTTCATCCTTCGCGAAATACAAAAATGCACCGTGGCGAGTGTTGTGTTATTATTATTATTATTTATTATTATTATTTGTATTACCGAATTAATAGTAGTAGTATATACCAAAGTAAATCAAGTAAAAATGTATAACTAAAAAACTGACATGTAAAATTTTAATTTTATTAATAAAATTTTAATTGAATTGAATTGAATTGATAATTAAACTTCAAAGTTAACCGTGCATTATTGTTGCCTGTTAACTTAAAGTGTGTAATTTTTTTACGAGACTAGACGTTTCTAGTTCTTAACGCTTTCGAGTACAGTACCGTGATTAGATATCAATTAGAGATACTGTTTGACGTCTATAGACGTGTAAAGGTTAAGATATAACTAACAAGCTTTAAGTCGACATTGTGAAGGGATTTTTAATTACTCAGGGTTCAGACAACCAGAGCGTGAGCAGCGACTGCGCGACGCCGGCGCGCAGCGCGGACGAGCGCGCCGACGAGCCGGACACCGTCGGCAACGCCGGTGAGTTTGCTCTTCCGAACTTACAGCATTTCGCATCTACTTAAACAACAATGACGATAAATGATGATGGTTCATGTCGTTTTCGGCAACAGCGACGCTTCAAGAACACTCAATTGCTGCAGACAGGCACTTTGGCATTGAAACAAAGTTGCAGAATTTTGCATGGTTGATTCCAAAATTTCCTGTTTATTTTGTTGGTTGTTGGAGAATATTGTAGAAGGACTGTTGTAACTTCAAATATATTTTTCACATGTACCTAAAAGTTGTTAAATATAGAAAATTCCTGAAAAAAATATAGATATTGATACAAATTAATTAAAGGAACAGGAAGGAAGATGTTTGGCAAAAAGTGGCGTCATCAGATCTTGGCTGTCAGGGAGTACTTATCATGGGCATATCCTGCCCTCCTTAGCCAATAAGCGGTATCTCAAATTCAATAGTCAAAGTAGATTCAATCTTCTCCTGAAAGTAATGAGGTTGCGATCGCTATTAGTGTTTTATCTGAGATGCTGCCATTTCACATAGCTGAGTGATGGTTGACAGGGGACAATTCAGTGTATATTATACATTGCAATATCGATGAGTTCCAACATACTGGGCTTCATATAAAGTACGCAATGTAAATATCTATGGGTCTCAGATACCACTTACTATCAGGTCGCCTGTGCGCTCGTGTTCCTTCTCCAAACATAAAAAATAAGAACCGAAATGTCCCCTATTAGCTGCTTGATTGCCTTCTCCATAGTATAGTAGTATTATAAAAATTAAAACAGGTTACTACTACATGATTACCGGGTTAAATGGGGTGAATAAAAATATAGCCTAAAATAAGCCATCTTCCACTAATTATAAGACAGATTTCAACTTAACTTTCCTATAGACTTGTCAATTTAACATTTTGTTCTTGTTAGTAACAAGTTATGACTTATTTTAGATTGTAGTTCTGGTCACCTTGCGAATCTCTATTCAAACCATCTTAGGCTGTGTTTCCTCCAGAGCTGTGCAAGGTAGCGGAGCGGTGTGCGAGAAAAAAATCCACCAATAGATTTCCTAGCCTCGCTCACCGCAGCTCTCCTATTGGTGGATTCTTTCCTCGCTCACCGCTCCGCTACCTCGCATAGCTCTGGTGGAAACACAGCCTTACGGTACTGAACATAATGAATCAAGGTTGGTAAGAGTGTTGTTTCTTGCAGCCTCCGCGACGTGGCCGGACCTCAAAGACACGGTGCAATTCGAACGAGCTGCTACCGCCATTATGGGGGGCCGACCTCATACAATCTCAGCAGGTATACCGCCAATGGAATATAGAATTTTCCCGTTGCAACACGGGGTGAATGACCTCGAACATAATGCTAATATGGATATGTCGAAGGGCTTTCGTTGCATTTGTTAGTCCTTTACCTCAAAAGCATAAATTCCTTGTAGCGATTCACCGAATCGCATTTCACCTCGAATAAACTCCAATAGAACCTTTAACGTGAAGCAAAAAAATTCGCTTGGCTTACATTAGTATAATTATTTTGTAGCATTTCATTTTTCCTGCATTATTTTACCCTAGACGCATTTCCTCGGACTGTATTTAATTTGACGCGTTAATTGATGTTCGCACTAAATTTCTGTATGTGTTTTTAAAACGTGTTTTACACCTGTAGTTTCATGTCTTAAATGCTATCAAATTCACTGAACTATTACCATCATCGTGTTCTTACCGCGACGCGACCGGCTCCTGCAGCGGGACCGTCGCGCCGCGCCGTAATAAGCGCGCGAAGACTTTGGCTAAATAAAACAATTAATTAGATTTTATGATCGAGGTAATTATAGTAGATTGGCGAACTATGATATGAAGCGATCGTAGCGAACTGCTATTACAAAATATGCGATTGAGGTATTCTGTGATTTAATACATTTGCTAAAAATAAAATTGACGATCGAGATCGATTGAAACAGTAAAATAAGCGATCGAGGTGAAATGCAAACAAAAAAAAATACGACCATGACAAAAAAACGAAAATAAAACATACGATCGAGATGAAATCCGAATCGGTTTATCGCTACAAGAAATTTATGCTTTTGAGGTAAAGGGCTAACAAATGTTTCGTTGTTGTTGGATGGTAATGATTTCTAACTTTACGTCGAATAAAAATGTGTTACTAACAAAGTAATGCAAAACTCAACTTGAACTAAGAATAAACTGTACCTATAGTGATAGGCACGACAGCACCCGACTTTAGGCGTCTTTGGAGTTGTTAAGGTTTAGGACCTTTAATGTTACTCATAGGATTACTTTACTTGATTTGTTTTAATGTTTTATATTGCATTCAAATGTTTTTGAAAAGAAACACATTTTGTTGTCTTTGGTATGTTGATAATATTTACGTAAAGTTCTTGGACACCTGTATAAGCTACGTGTTTTGGTTTGCTTACATATAAGTAGTCAAGCGTCTAAACAAATGAAATGTAACAGAATCTAGGATTGCCTAAACAGTTGCGTTATGTTTAGCCTACGAGCGCGGGCACGGGCGGCCGGCGCTCACCCCGCAGACGTTCGGCGACGCCGACGGCTCGACGCGGGAAGGGATCTACGCGCGGCCCCCGCTGCCCACCGTGAGTTCCTCCATTTAATCGCTAGGGGGGGGGGGGGGTGCAAAGATGGCCGCAACGCCTTTTACACCTGACTGATCTGACTTGAGTAGGGCTGCATTTGGGCGTAATTAACATAGCGTAATAGATTCACGTTATGCATAAATAATTGTGTGATGAGACTGATGAGTATTAGTATTTGTTTCTGAGTCTTGGATGTTTTAAGTATTTTTTTCTCCATATAAGTATTTATATAGTTGTTATATAGATTATCTTATACCCATAGTTACAAGCCTGGAGCAAAGTATATACTGGGTGTTGCCTGTAATAGGAGCAATAAATTAAGGGATCGTTTCCACACCACAAGCGTAACAACATTTATTCTACAACGAAATATTAATGAATTTAGATTTTCTAAGCAAGCAATGTATTGCGAAAACTACGAAGTTGGGAGGCTGACAGTAGATGTCAACTAGACTATTGTATGGAGTACATAGAAAATGCGATTTAGTTTGTTCGAAAAAATCCCAAATAATTAATTACATATTTTTTTAAAGTTGTAGAATAAATGTTGCTAAGTTTATAGGTAGAAACAATCCCTCAATTTATTGCTCCTATTACAGGCAACACCCGGTGTGTGTTTTATGCGGCCGTACCGCTGTGGGACCACTGACATAGTTTGAAGTCAGTGGCTAGATGCCGTTTCGTGTGCGTGCCTAGCGCGGCCCACAGCCGTGTGGACGCATACGCACACATGCAAGCCGCGCGATGTATCTTTGCTTGAAGATGAACTACATCTCCTATACTTATACATTGCCTGGAGCTTAGTTTGGGGCTAGATCAATGTGTGAGTGATCGTCTCTTGTTTTTTTAAAGTTTAAATTGTATTATTATGGTCCTAAAAAATCTATTTCGTGAAATAGAGGGAGTTTAAACAATATTAAAACTTGGTATATGTATTTTAGCGCTGTTCGTCCCTGGAGCGACCCTCGTTGCCGGCCAAGGCTAATAATGCCAACACTTCGCAGCAGGATTTTAAACCTAGCAAACCTTCTTCGCTGCCGCCACACCTCACTAAAGGTACGTTTGAGTATAAAGTTCGCGGGCTGTTATTACAACAGTAAGGTTAGCATTTCCGAGTATGTAAAGGTGGGTACGAATTAGAGCAGCCTCGGGTTGAGGCACGCACGGCTCACCTATTTGGCTCACATTCGTACGCGCTCACGCGCTGTGCACGAGCACCGGGCGAACGGCGCGCGGCGAGCCGCCGAGCGTCGATCTTTTAACCATGCTCAAAGGCGCCTCAGTGTGCGTGTCTCTCGTAATTTGGATGTGTATACGGGCAAGGCACGCACAAATTTTATAAAGATGCTGAGCCGTTCCACCACCGAGACGATTTTTTCTTTTTTTCGTTAATAATTCGGTGAATTATGATTTACGCAGCCGCAGCTGTTATCGTGTCCGACGCTATTTTGAAATGTCGGCTCGCGGCGAGCACGCTGCCTCACCCGCGCATGTTTATGTGCATCAATTTGGCTTAGCCGCTCAGATTCGTACCCAGGTTCTCTAAGTGAAGCACAAATGTCGGTCCGCAGAGATGCCGCAAGCGCTGTACGTGAACATGTCGGAGCTGGCCTCGCTGGCCGCCGCGCGCGCGCAGCACCACGCCGACCACCCGCCGCAGGAGAAGGTAACTGTTCACTCTTTTTAACTTTCGACTGCTCCAAATCTAAGCGAGCGATACAAAATAACACCACACGAAATTATGTCACGATTATTTTCGCATGAACCCATTATCCCGTATTTTGAATATCTTTGTTTTATACTATGTAGTGATAATAAAACTATCATTCCACCAGTTATAAAATATTATTTTATTTCAGTTGTTTTATAGACATAATTATTTCCCACGTGTTTCGTTTGTGTAACGTTTAATTACTAATCGCAAATTTAAAAAAAAGCTGCATATAAAACTCAAATATCCCAAAAATATTTTCCAAAAGGAAATATGCTACACGGCACAGCAGTCTTAACGTGACATGTTAATTAAATGTGCATGTCACTAGTCAAAATCACGGTTGTATGCCCATTTTTCTTTTTTGTTACTCAACTCAATAATGAACTACCACATAACCATAGAGCAAAAGCCACGGACATACAATATCTATGTTTTTAACCATCTAAGATACCTACTTATAAACATTAGGCGTCCAAGTTGAATATCCTCATGTTGGAGTTTTTGTCGTAATGATACGGCTGAGCACGCCTCGTTCTCGTCGGACTGAAAAAAAAGATGATATTGTCATATTATTTTAATGTCTCGAAATGTCCAATTACGGGGCAAAGGCTTCCCTCCCCGTTTCGGGCAGAGTCTATCCATCCTTTCAGACGAGGACTTATTATGGCTAGATAACGATAAACTTACTTATATATACTTAAATACATAGAAAACATCCAAGACTCGGGAACAAATACTCGTGCTCGTCACACAAATATTTGCCCTTACCGGGGTTTGGGCCGGGACTACTAGTTTCGTAGGCAGGATCACTACCAACTGGGCCAACGTGTCGTCAAAAGTTACTTACTTGTTGAATCTGCTTTGTGGTCCCTGCTAACAACACAACAATCAGAACGGGCCTTAGTCAGACAAAGATTGGGAACCACCGTATTAGAGTGACAGAGTAGGTATTTTGATCACTTGTAACAATTAGTAACCTTCGTCGCATCGGCATCGAACAAAGATTATGCCTTCTCTTTGAACGGCTGTTCATTGTCTGATACTATATAGGGATAGTACTCACAGGTTTTGCCATTGGAACTTGGCGACTAGGCTGTCCGAGATCTGGCCCTCCTTCAACTGTTTCTTAACGACTCTCTCGACAAGCCGGAGCGTGGTGAACATGCTCTGTACACTTGAGGGTTGACGCGCGCGTGAGGTCATCTGGAATAGTAATCATGATATATCAAGGAGCATATCTAGGCGAATGGTATTAAAAAGATTGTAGATATAGCGGGAGAGAAGACCTTTATACATATGGCACCCACAGCACCAAAATATCTAGAGTAATTTGGGGGTTATTCCCATCTTCCATCCTATCCAACCAACCTAAGGGTTGGATAGGTAAGGAAGATAGGAATAACCCTAATTTGGCGTGTCAAAGACAAAAATCTGTCTACGTTTGTGTATTTCTGCAAATACCACAATCGACAAGTCACGTCCTCTTGCATTGTCCTTGTTTCTTCTACTCTATGGCTAGGTACATTAGTGACTTGGTCTAGGCTTCATACAAATCCGTCATTACCAAGGATTGGACCAACGCCCGTCATTATCAAAATATAACCCTGTTCCGTACAGCAGAGACTTCCTTATGATGTTACGATATTATATTTTATATTATTAATAAATACACGTTTACACAAAATATCCAGTAAGTGTAGCTAAATAGAAATCCTGATTATGTTACTGTAAAATAAATTCAGAAGAAAATTAACGCCGAGCCACAAGCATATTGGAAGAACAGTATACCAATGTCAACGATTAGATATGCCCCAATGACGTCCGTAGACTGTGAACGAACTTTTTCAACTCATAAATGGGTCTTAAATTCAAAAGTAAAAATTTGTAAAAAATTGGTCATTCTTTATTATTGGTGAAACTGATGTTTTCTCGAACACAGACACCGGGAATGTCAATCAATATATTTTTTTTTTTTTTTTTTTTTTTTTTTTATGTTAAGGAGAAGGCACACGAGTACTCAGGCCACCTGATGGTAAGTGAAATCTGAGACCCATAGACATTTGAATTCTCAAGATTATAATCCTAAGACCTCAAATGCGCTGCCTTCCCTGAGGACTAAGATGGAATGCCTCTATGCTAGTAATTTCACCGGTTGTCTTATCCCCACACCGGAACACAACAATGCGAACACTGTTGCTTGGCGGATGGTAATAAAATTGTCGTTGAATAAATTATAGTGTAATAAATCTGTAAAATATCTAATGATATTTTTTTATTAACAATACACCTAAGGAAGTCCCTGCTGTACGGAACAGGGTTATGTTCCGAAAATGTCGGGCGTTTGTCCGATCCTTGGTCATTACCAGTGGAATTAGAAGTGCGTAGCTAAACTTAAGGACATACTAGGCCATTTTTTTCTGACAATCTCTAGGTTTTGGTTCGGAATCACCAGAACTGAAAGTTGGTGTACTTACAATTTGTACTAAGTTTTCTAACTTAAGTACCTAAAATATCTGACTTTCTCCTGTAGTAACCAATGCTAAACACACAAAATAAATAAAACGAGCACACGGGCTGCCTAAAGGTAAATGGGATTTGAGACCCATATTTGCAGTCTCAAGACTACAATCACAAGACTGCAAGGCTAAATATGCTAGATGTTTTACCTTTTGCACCGCGGGGTCTGACCGCCGTACTCAGAGACAGAGACAATTATACCTCATTCTTTTTCAAACTTGTGTTTGAAAAAGAACCACTATGGAACGTGTAGGGCCGTTAATGTGTCCGGGGGGTATCTTTATTTATTAGATACTAGCTTTTGCGCACGGCTCCGTTCGCTAAGAAGTCTTTTATCGCTATTCCCTCGAGAACTGTCAATTTTTTTAGGTAGAAAAAGTAACCTATATGCTATTTCAAACTATGCCAAATTTAATCTAGATCTGTTCAGCCGTTATAGCATGATTCCGTAACAAACATGTATCCATCCATCCAAACTTTCGCATTTGTAGGTAATAGTAGTAAGAAGATCACCTACTCACCATAATCTCAATAGTTTCGAACACCTTCGCCATTTCCTTCTTTTCCCTCTCGGTCAGAGAGGGATCCTGCCAGTCGAAAATGCCAGTATCCTTTAGTTTTGCCTTGATACTGGCCAAAGAGATTGTGGGGTGCATGTCCAGGATATCGTCTCCTGTTGGGCCGGCTTTGTAAGCCGCTTTCCTCAGGCTGTGAGGTCCCATGACGGAGTCTTCATTATGGTGAGGACTGTTAAATAATATGTTTTGCTTGTTATGCACAAGATCACAACACGGGAATGTGCAGCCAATTGCTGTTCTTTATAATTTACCCGAGTAATACATAGTGGATATACGAGTATAACGGACTAAATATGATTTGCATTACACGGTAATATACGAAAACTGGTAAGTGTTTCAACAATCCCGTGATTGTATTTGAGTCACTCGAAATCTTTAATGTTGACAACAGTAAAGCAATGCTCTCATGACTATTCCTTCACATTCATTTCATTCATGCGCTCCATTATTCTCTATCAATTGCTAGGTTCTTGACATCTTGATACGACACGACCTTAGCTTTCTCTTTCACTTGTTTATAGTGACTTCGTCTGGGTCGTCCTCTGCCTCTTTCTGATGCTAAACGTATTTCTTCACACGCTACAAATAAGTTTAGCATTGTTTTACTGCTGCCAACATTATATTTAGTCAGAAACTGCATGATTGTGCGGTATGTCAGGATTAGAGTATCCAATCTCTCGAAATTCCGAGATCCCGCATCTTTTGCCAGTTCCGCAAGGAGCGAGATTACCTGTGCGGTATCTGCGGGATTTGCGGAATTGGCAAGTAGTTTACAAACAACATCAGACACTTTATGTGCTAACATTTTCAACAGCAGAAACAGAAGTAGAAGTCATAAATAAATATCAGGGGACAATCTCAGGCAAATTGACCCAGTCCCAAACTAAGCTCTGGGCTTGTACTATTGGTTTTAGACAACGATATAAATACTTCAATAGAGAAATAAATACTTACTAATTCTGCAATTTAATAGATTTTATTATGATCATATAAATACCTCTTTACACAACACTTAACAGGTTCCTTGTCCAGAAGCAATGTGCTGTGTGCTTTCTATATGGGGTGCTTCTTTCTATGGGGACGTGTGTCCCCATGGTGATAATAAAAAATAATTTAGTATTTTTTCGTATATAAGACACGTCATTGCCTTCAAGTATTTTATGATACTTTGTGTCATAGTGACTGATAGTTAGGTATTACTAAACCGCGATGAGTTCCACTTGGAATAGCTGTCAGTTCATATGAACTTTGACGTATTTATATGACAAAACTGTCACCGCCAAGACTATTTTAAACGCGGTTTGATAATATACGTATGTGTACATATTTAAAGATGAAGGACGAAGGAAGGATGATGTACGTCCATGAGGCGCATGTGCCTCATGGACGTACCCAGTAAGACCTGGGAACCTCTTAAAAGGCAGCTCTTACACTCGGGGGATCCCGCGAATTCCGAGATCCCATGGGATTGAAAATCATTCATCCCGAATATAACGATATCACAGATAACAGGCGCGATTGGAGGCCCAAGCACTAGCACAAGTTGTCCGCGACTTCTTTGTCACTCGGATCTCTCTTTCTATCTAGTCTGTAACGCTAGAGACGCACTGAGCGATAAGCGAGAAAATACAACTTGTGCTATAGTTGCCGGCAAACTTCTTGAACATAGAGTTTTGTGGTAGGGGAAGGTTAGCGCATATAAATAGAGTTCAATTTACTCTGAAAAGTCAAGGTCACATGTTCAAGAAGTTTGCCGGCAACTGTACCCATACAAGATTGACTTCATATTTGAATTATTTTAAGTTGTGCTATGCATGGACTCTATTAGGGTATATCGTCCCTTTACTATCTTAACCTCGTAACGAATCTAATTGATTAGTAGGAAAAGCACTCGTGTTCTAAGAAAAATAAAGACTACTTTTCTATCAAACTATTTAATCAGGTAAGAGGTTGAGAAAGTGAAGGGACGATATCGTATTTTGTGACAAGCGTGAAAATATGCTAACCGTGTTCGTAGTAACACTCGTAATGCTACAAAAATGTTAATGAAACGTGTTTTTTACGACTTAGGCGAGTAGATTTCGCTTTGATACCGCCAGCACTGCATGTAGGTCTATATTGCCTTTTAATAAAAACCATGTTACCATAAACAGCGACATGCACTAATTTTTTTAAATCTTCGAATGGCAGTAGTTGTTTTATAAAACGGATAAAATTCCTATTCCGTTTTATGTGGGCAATTCAGGTTTGTGGTCGAATTAAGTATAAAATAATCTACTAAAATTCCTGATTTAATGCTACGCTGTTAGTGAAATGCTAATGTTATCAACGCTGATAACTGATCCGCTAAAAAACATTTAGGTAAAACAACCAAACTGGATCTTGTACAAAAACCAAGGTATTTACGTTGTTATCGACCTGTAATAAGACGTTTTAAATATCTATGGCATCCAATGTGCTATGTTTCATTATTTGCAAGGGAGTGTGCTAGCTTAGTGGCTTGATGTTGATTAATGATCGCAAGGCAGGCCTTTCGATTCACAGTGTTCACAGCATACCAGTAAGTTTTCCAAGTTAAAATCACACAAGCTCAGTATATAATGAGGTTACTCATGCTTTCATAAAGAAAAACATCGTAAGGAAACGTGCACATTAATGTAACTGAATGTGTAAATGGGGTATTTGCACAAAACACCTTGTGGGGTCCATGTATCCATCCGCAAGGATATGTCGGTACATATTGCATAGATAGGTATAATTTGAAAATTATTATTATCATATTTGTGGAAATGACTTACCATCCTGAAGTAATGTGAAGAATGCTTATAACTACACTGAAACAGAAAATATATATATTATTAGTCTTTTTTTAATCAGATCAAATTAACAAAAGCTTTTGCTGCCGACTTTAATTTTGTAATCATCTGTTTAGCGCTTAGAATAGAGCGAGATCCAACTAACGAGTCTAGGTCAAGTCTAGACTCGGTGGATCTACGTACAGCAAAAATCCTATGCCACCTCCTGCACTTATCTTCAGTTCTCAGACACCGTATCATAGCATTGTCTTTGGGTTTTCATATGCATTGTTAATTTCTGCCTATTCCGATAACAGGAACTTGTCCCAAATATACTTGTAAGTTTGGACACAAACAAAAAAAGACTAATCATCTGAAGCCAAAAGAGAATTGAATAGTTTCTAATCGACCACTTTATAAACAACGATATCAAACATAATTGTTGACGTTGCCCTGTAAATTCTGGTGCAGAATTTATTAAATTTATGTAACTTAACTTTTTACTACTGGTTTCTAGACACAACATAAATAAAGGAACTCTAACTCACTTGTCTCCGGAAATTCCTGGTCCGAAATTAAAATTATATGGAAACAACTGTTACGATTTTGCTTTCTTAGTGTTTTATACTTTAACTAGGGCATTGCATTGGTTGCTTCATTACACTATCTCTAGATCCAACCTAACTTATTTGAAGACCAATTTTAAAATCAGATATTTGTATTTTGTTTTGAGGAAATATAAGCAAAACTAATTAAAGAACCCTGATATTATATCTATATTTTTCATGCCATGAATGTCACGCATCAACTATGTTTGTATATTACTGCTGAAAGACAAAATAAAGTGATTTTTAACAGGCACGTACAAAGGCGAATCTATCATTATAGTTTTTAACACGACTGTTATTTGCATATTGGAATAATATGGTCATACATAAACATCCAAATTGTTACAGCCGATAAAAATCTCTGAAACTGTATCGAAGAAAATAATTTTCTTTTTTAATAAACAATCAAATTTTGTTTTGCTTTTAAGCAATTATGAATAAGGTAAATATAGCTTTAGATAATTACCTACTGATATTACTAGCGAACCCGCCCCGGCTTCGCACGGTTAACACAAAAAAAAACATCAAATAAAACTGTCGACTTTCGATCCTAATCTCAACCAAATTTCACAGGATCACCTGCGAGGTTAATCTGAAGATTGCCTGAAAATTCAATCAAATCGGTCCAGCCGTTTTGGAGTCCATAGGGAATATACACATATACTCACACTCACTAGATCAATAGTTATAAATATTATTAGGAGAACTATTACAAATAATACTGGTCGTGGTGGTAGGTCTGCTTTTACACTTTCATTCAGAAAACTACTGTTTATTTTATTACACTGCTTAATTTTACGTTCATTGACGCAGTCGTGCTGTATCATGTAAGCAAGGCCTCTGTTCAACGTACACACACACACATACACATACTATCACGCCTTCATTCCCAGAGTGGGGTAGGCAGAGCTACAGACATACCAACAACTACATAAATAATTGTTGGTAATTCGGAAACCACATTATGCATAAACAGGCTAAGATGTTTACCAGTGTATTAGTGACAGGTTGCAAGCCCATCGCCTAACAGTACTAGAAACCCTCATTCAACATAGTATTATTGCTTTTAATGTGTTATCGTATAGCAAACGTTACGATACCTGTTGTTTACTTTACTCTTGATAACACGTGAAAGGCAATATCGTTTATACTTGTACAATAAAGCCCCTGATCAAGTACATAATGGTTCACGGCGGATTAAAAATAATAATTCTCGCGGAACATTGAAGGCGGCATTTGCATTGTCAGTATTTGCTAAATACTAGCCATACATCTCACACATTCGACATACTGAATGAAAGAGATACAGAGTCAATATTTGTGAAATAACACTTCCGCATTCACGTGTTGGGATAATACCTGGTCATCCAAATCAAAAAGAGACGTACTGAGGCAGGCCGTTACGATGTTATAATCATTACAGTACAAATGATATGGTAACGATAATTAGAACAGCGTAAATGCCATAAGTACCTTTTAATTAAAATAGCCTCATGTATCATTTGAAAGAAAAGTATTTATTTGGTGATTTTCGTGATTGTTTGGTCGACTGGAATTTTTATTTATTTTTTGCAATAAACAATTAATAATTAAAAAATATTAATGAACTTGGGTTTTTTAACCTTGGTTTCTTTTGGTTTCTAATGTGTATTAATAATTATTTTTATTCAAAGGTTTTGTTGAAATAACAAAATAATTGTTACAAATACTTTTAGTTAAATTATGATTGAAACTCCGAAAGGGAAAATACTTTTGATTAAAAAACAATCGTTGTAATCGGCTTACAATCCGCAAAGATATAACGTAATATGCTCACAACCAAAAGCCATAAAAAACGTGTGTATTAATTTCTGGGTTGTAAATGTAAACCTTTTTTAATGCAATAAGTACAACTTTTAATTTTTGAAAAGAACTGAATGTGATGTTGGATGAAAAATATCAAAATATAATAACATATCAAAATAACACACTAGTTTTAAAAATTGCTTTCATAGATTGTAACTTCGAAAAGTTAAATTCGTCTTGGTTTAATTCCTAAATATTCCTCCTGTCCTTTCGGCTTAGGTAAAATCATTGAGATACTTGATGCTGTTAAATTATTTAACTAAACTATTTAACTGCTCTTGATAAGCAGTTAGTACTCACATGAAATTAAGTACGACTGCCATGGTTGCGAAGGTTGCTCGAGACTGAATACGTTGCAGGCGGCTCTACTGCATTATATTGCGTGTCGTGTTCACGCATTTAACTACTGCGCAGGAATTTCTTGATCGTTTTGTTTCAAGGAAATATGATTGCGGTTGAAGGTTTTTCATAGTATATTTACTTTTGTACTTGTTCATTAAGAAAAGGTTTCCCTCCTACCTAGAAAAAAATGGAAAATTACTGCTATGCGTCTGAAATCACGAGCGTTCTACTATTTCACCAATTTAATCAACGTGAAAGTTTGTAAGTATTCTGAGAAGTCTGAGGTATTCTGAGTGATATTTGTTTTTCAGTCCTGCAATTCGCGTATAGGTAGCTGAACTGATGTGGGACAAATTTGAGTTACAGGTAGCTAGTTGATTTCCTGGATTAAAATATATGACACTTTATGCCCTGTTGTAAAAATAATAAACGAGTTCTACGCCGCCACTTTATTAACAAACTGTGTTAGGATGAGCGGACTATAACAGGATTTGCGAAACTTTTTTTTAAGACTGCGAATGCGTTGCCAACCCTGGGGACCAAAATAAAATGCTTATGCTAGTCATCCCTCACTAGTACACAGATGCGAACTTTGATATCGGATGATCAAAGAGTAAGATAGTGGTATCGACACTGACTGATTTTGCACCGGGTTCGTCCACCATACCATACCTACATACATCACGCCTTCATTCCCAGAGTACAGTACAGTACAGAAATACCAACAACTCTAAAAAGGCTTGTGTATTATTTGTTGGCTTGAGTGCCCGAAACGTGATCCGTGCAGAATTATTTCATTTATTACACGGGAACTAATGTGATTTCATACATACATGAAATCACGCCTTCATTCCCAGAGTGGGATAGGCAGAGCTACAGAAATACCAATAACTCCAAAAAGACTGTAATCGTAATAATATAACTAAATAGTGAATATTCTTTACTATTTAATTGGCCGGGATAAAAAGTAATACATGTTTCAATCTAGGACATGGGACTACGAGTGTACCAAAATTACATCTAAATTCATTCAACCGTTAATTCATGATCAAAAGACAAACATCCGAACATCATCACAAAGTGTAAAATTTGGTGTTTAAGTATATTCTTTTGTAATGAGTCATATTTGTAATATTTTTAGATCGTTGTTTGATTAGATTAGGGCATTAGACAAACGCTTATAAAGTTAATCACTTGTCTTAGTCGAAGCGACATCAAAACAACAACTGAAACATGAGACGCCCGAACAACGAGCGCAAATTTGCCAATGCGCTCCATTTTATAAAAAAAATATCAAATTCTTGCAAGTATCAAGACTGTTTTATACCCGTCCTCGATATTCTCGAATTGGCTGAGCGTAACGTCCATTGTTCCTTGAATGAAAACTTCGTATATCAACAAGCCCATACAAATACATTATATCACACATATAAATGTATAATATAAATGTTTTTAAATAATGAGTAATGCATTTTTGGTCGGTTTTCGGTTATATATGTTTTAAATATAATAAGAATCACATTCCATGTCTGAAGTAATTACCTCACTTAGGATTGAAACAAAGTAAACAAAAAAAGCAGTATTCTGAAATAAACTTCCGCACGATCTCATTTTATTGCTGATAGCCCTTTAATGGTCCATTTTAAATAAAACAAAAGAACTCTGGAAACGAAAATTTCAAAAGCACTGGGTGTTGAGCCCGTGACAGTTAGCTTCTTAGGCAGGGTAAATACTAACCAGTCTTACCGCGTCTACGTGATTCTCAATAAGATTGTAAACAGCTAATTCGGTAAGCTTTCAGCGTGTTAACTTGCTGGTCCTAGATTTTTTACTATATCCTAGATGCAGAAAAGCATCGGTCCCAATATTGAGCCCTGCGGAAGTCCTCTAGTTATAGAATGCCATTGAATTGATGGCATCTTTGTTTTATTGGCTGCAAAATGCATTATTTTTGCCGGGGTTTTGGTTTCCTTATATCAGGAAGTGTCATATCAAAGTACGACGACAATCTTAGGCCTCTCAGGGAGACGACAAATTTGACTGTATTCATGTTGTTTAATTTTGGGTAATCTAGTAAGAATTTTCACTCAGTTTTCTTAAGACGTACTATTTCGCGTCACATCAGCACAATCAAAGCCATAAACGACTCGATTAAGCTTTGCTTCGACATGGCAGTAATAGCTACAAATGATTATACTCATAACTTCTGAACATTTCAAGATAGCGAAATGAAGCATAGCATTTTGATCTCTATTATTTTCATTGAAATCCGGTGAGACGTTTCGGAGCCTATTTGAGACAAACTTTCTGACTAACAGAAATTTTAAACACGTCATCAAAGTATGATTAATGCGTTGTATAAGTAGCATTTATCATGTAAATTTTGGTATTTATTTTGAAATCACATGCTGACACTACAAATTTGTTTGGTGGTTGTTTGTTTGATAGGTATCCTTGCAGCCAACACATATGTAGTAATCGGCATTGACTGAAATAACTAACGTAATTAATAAGAAATCTTTAATTTATTAGTATTATTTTCGTCGTTTAAATATATTTTTCGAATGTGCGCACGCATTGTAACATGATCTGACTACGCCCCCTATTTGAAAAGTCCTACTATAAACAGTTGTAATTTCAAATCATATGAATTACGTGTAATTTTACTGATTTTATACGTGATGTTATCTATATTTATGCCTTTGGATGGAGGAATTCTTCGGCGGTGTTTGTGTTTTGTAAAACACCGCTCACTAGAATAATAGCATCGCGCGAAGGTTTACAATTCTAATATATGTTTAGAACTAAGATTACTACTACTATTGTATACCTACATACGTAAGATATCTCAAAATAACGTCTTTAGGTAAAAGTGGAGTTTATTTGGCGCGATTTGCCACTTTGTCGTAATACGTAAAGGACATATTGTTAACGTTATAGTAGCCCATATTATCTCGGCAAAATATTATTGCTTTCAAAAGAAAGCAAGACGGGCTAAAACAAAATGGAGCAGCCCTGTTGTAGATACAGTTGACCAAGAAATTACTTTACCATTTTTCGTCCATATTCGTAGGATATTAAGGCTCAAAAGTTGTAAACGCATTTCATGGTATATATATTATAGACAAATAAATACTTAAACAGAAAACAGCCAAGACTGAAAGTTTATTTCATGTATGTGCGTAGTCAGGGTCACTACCAACTACCTGGCTAACGCGTCGGTCAAATTTAAAACTATAAGTTAGTTTCTGCCCGTATTTTTTTAGAGAAGCCTTTGTTTTTTACTTTGCATATCCTTCATCATCTGCTTAACGCGACCAAATTAACGAATCTAAAGTAGGTGGGTCTGCGCCTAGTACAGCGACAGTCCTGTTTCCATCTTGCGATTTCATCTTCAGATTAGCTTTTTGATACCATAATATTGCATTGTCATCAGGAATACATATCGCGGCTACTTTGATAAAACGTCGTATCTCATATTTCTTTATGTCATATTATAAACTTATTTCTCTTCACTAATAAGCTTCAAATTGTACATCACGAAATATGAGATTTCAAAGATTTCAAAGTAGTGGAGATATGTATTCTAAATTTCAACACGCTACGATTACGGAAAGTTGTTAAAAATGCATATGAATGTTATTTTTTATGACAAGGGGAAGACGCAAGCAGACAGGCCACCTGATGCTAAGTGGGATCTGAGACCCATAGATATAAATTCTCAAGGGGCACTAACTAAAGTATCATTTCGCAGAATTTTCAATTTATCGAAAGTCATTTCTCATCGCATGTTTTTTTTTGGTAGCCACAATTTCGAAAGTACGTATGTTAGGTTAGGTTACCTAACATTCGTAATCAATGCTTATCGAATCAGAGATATTATGAAAATTTACTGGTTTTAGTAGAAAATAGCGTTCGATGTTATAATTTTTGTTAAGATGATACAATCGAAGAAGTGAAATTCGATAAAATGATGAGTTGGGATAAAATCCAAATGCGTAGCAACCCTGATGACTAAGATGGAATGCCTCTATGCTAGTAATTTCACCGATTGTCTTATTCTACGGCGGAAAATAACAATGCGTATGCTGTTTGGCGGTAGGTTAAAGGATAAGACGGTGGTAGCGCTCCAGACCCTGCACAAGGAAATTTGACACAATCACACAACAAGTTAAATAAAAGTGTGTAATAATAATTATCTAAGTATATTGTTTTTGTCATGCAACAGCTTGAGAATATATTATATTCTACGTAAATGAATCACTGTACGAATACGCACATCAGTTTACGTCAATCATCATGAATATTCTTCTAATATACTATCCCCACTAATCATAAAATGAGTTGTCAGAAACCGACCTTATTATTAACCAGGTTGAGTCGAGTGTGCCTTAGCTGAAATTTAGATATGCCCTTTAGTCTTAACAAAGATAGTGTAGTGTAGAATCTCGAATCAAAACACTTCCTATGCAATGGCGTATAATGTTTATTCGCGAAATGATAATGACAACAGTTTGAAAATATGATGATAATTGATGAATCATGTGAATTTTGCGGTAGAAGTCGCGGTAAAACTTACTAGCTAGGGTCCCGTTCCGCATAGGTAAAGAAACGAAACACTTATAGGATTATTGTGTCCGTTTGTCTGTTTGGCAAGACACTTTTTATCATGTTGTTTTTTTTTACTATGTTGAAATTAGTACCAAAAACACAGATCAGCTGTAGTGTCTAGTCTAGGCTCCATCCGCTTCCCTCTAGAAGTTAGTTAAAAATGGCTTAGCTGCCAAAGCAATCAAAATATACGCCCATTAGTGGTATGATTTTTTCACGAAGGTCTCACAACCCTAGTCAGAGTTTGTAGTTATATTATGTCACATAAAAAAAATGTCTTATTTGTTTTGCAATTACCAACTTACATTTATAATTTTTATTGTAGTTTACCCGTAATACCAATGTATGGGAGAATATTTTTGTCCTGCAATCCGACAATGCGATGGACTGAGTAGGGAAAAAACGCTTCCTAAGTTAGATAGACTTTCTACATACACAATAAAGGGTGTACGAAACCCACAAGTCGCTTTTATAATATTAGGAGAAAACTTCACACACAATGACCTAGGCCCAAATTATGCGTTAAGTTTATGTACTATGGGACCTAGATAACAATTTTATGAATAAATAAATACCTAAATATCGAGAAACAATATCACATGAACCAAGTCCCAAATTAAGCTATAGGCTTGTATGCACTATAGATACTAAAAAAAATTACTAGAAAGTTAATTCTATAAAAAAATACACGAATCATCTACTTACTCGCTCTCGCTCCTGTGTTACAGGACCCAGATTATAATATAAGTCACAGTAAAAATGAATTTAGGTTGGTAGAATTTTAGATCTCGATCTTATTAGAGCAAAAATAAACATACAGGTTATCAGTTAGCGATCAGTGTCACTACCAGGCTAACTGCGTCCTCATAATTAAATACATCAAAAACATACAAAGACTCATACAAGATTCGAATCCCAGATTGACGGAAGCTACACAGCTTCGTAGACACTACCAATTACGCCAACCGCGTTGTCAGTTTACCTAACAAGTTAATTTTAATTTCGCAGGTATGTTCAGAGAGCAGCGCCAGCGAATCCTCCCTGGAGTCATCCAGCGGTTACGGCAGCCAGGGGGCCTTCGCTGCCGAGGACCACACCCATCAGCACCAGATACAGCACCCCGATGGTCAGTCTCATGATTAAGAGGATCCATGTTGCATTGCATGCTTTTTAGCTTTTGACGTTTTTGTTACGTTTACGTGTTTGAATATACATAATGTTCGTAAGAATTTATAGTAGCAGTGTTATTTTTTATTAATCGACTACCCAAAAAGTAGGGTAATATTTTCGTCTGTATGTATGCGTGTATGTCCATATTTATTTGTAGTCTCTTCACCCGTGGAGTGTCATATGCTACAGTAGAACCTCCTTAGCCCTGAGCCTGCAAGGATAGTCAGTTTTTTAGAATTTGCTTGTTGTTAGACTTGTTATATTGACACATGTGATTTAAGCTCGAATAAGACTGGCAATAAAATATGCAGAACTTGATTGTTGTCTTGCTTTAACTTCAGTTCTAGAACAAGAGGCAAAATTTTCCTGCATTTTCTAACTTAAGAGTTACTTAGAAAGCAATCTGGTTTTGCAATTTCTATTGCTAGTCTAATCCTCGCTTTATACACACTTGTCGCAGCTTATAAGTTGTTGTGCTGGTTGAAAACGTACTAGCCACTTTGCTAAATAGTTATAGTAAGAAAAATAGTTGCTCTTATTGAAAAATGTTAGCGTTTCTATAAGATACACTTTTCCCTAAAGAAAGTGGTAATAATCCTTACAGGAAGTTAAGAAGGCCCCTTTGAATAACACTGCTTCCCGTAGAGAAACTTTTGCCGAGAATTTTTAATGCGGCGTCTATATATATAATTTCTAAAGTCTATGTATATAATTTCAAGTGACATCAAAATGCTTGTTAGAAACCCCGTAGATATGATGAATGAATGGCTTTATTTAATTTTTACTAATGTGTGTTTATTGCGTCAGATACTATGTTTTAACTGAATTCATAACTTTGATTTTACAATTACTTATATCAACTCGTGCATTATGCCAAATTAATCTATTTTAATTAGCGTGCCATAGCTGGATGACCTCACATTTAGGTGAGGCGGGAATTCGTAGCTCGCAAAAATAAACACAGTAAGAGAATTAAGTATTTATAAATAATGCAAAAGGCACCCGTTGATACGAGTAATATGTTAAGTTGACTCGGTTTGGGGGTAGCGGGATGGTCAAAACATCATTATTCAGAGGAAGATTTACGTGTTCACGTCATGAAATATTTCTGCGTTCACCTTTTTGTCATCCTTCGCACACGCAATAACATCCGCAAACCGAATCAAAATATGTGTTTTATTTTTTGTTTTAACGCCTTGCATGCCCATTAATTTGCGACACTAGACTCTGAGATCGTGACACTCCGCCGCGACAGCGACGCCTCGATCGCGGCCGCTCGCGAGAGCTTCTCTATCTCTCTGGGCAGTCTCGAGGAGGCTGTGAGGTCGCTTGACGAGACCTGCGAGACCCCGGCGTTCGCGACCATTGGGAAGAAACCGGCCGTACCGAAAAGGCGTCCGGTGTCTATGACAGGTGGGTTTGGGTTGAGAGCTCTGAGAGCACTCTACTATGAGGCCCAGGTGGAGGGAATAAGAAATTTCTTAACAGGTTCTCCGTCTCATGAATCACATATGATTCATAAACGTACTTTTGTCCCTGGTCTGATGTTCAAGAATCAAATGTAATTAGATATTACTGTTAATTTAGATATTACTTTAAATGCAGAAGTAAGCATTGGACGTACGACGATGAAAAATGCACTCATGTATTGGGACGGCAAATTTGATAATAAATTTGAATACTAACGAACGGGTTTGACCAACGAATTGAGAATAGACATACTTCATTAATTTCGTTGGTCAGAGGGGTTATTATAAGCTAGCTTTGCAGTTCATTTTACGGTGAGCGTAAAGGACAGAGCCATGGCAGTTATATAGCTCTGTCCTTTTCTCTGAGCGTAAACGAACAACATAGTTATGTCATAATAACCACCCAGTTTCTATCTAATAAAACATGGTGACTTGAGAAATGATCGCCAATTAGGGAATCTCCCCTAGAGAGTCTAAGGGTTTAGGAGTCTTTAGCTAAAACTTACGGATATGATTTTAGGGTTTTAAGATGAAGAGAAATATCGGTAAGTAGTTTTTATCGCATGAGCATGTTTGTTATTCTGTGTTTGTCTTCATTTCTAGTCCATTAGATTTGGGCCGAAATAGTGATTTTTAATTGCGAGGTTTAAGTAGTTACGTTTTTTATACTGCGTCCGGGGACGATGGTCCTAGAAATTTGGTTGCAATATCCAGTGCCATTTTGTGCATCCTTTCTATGCCATATATTCGAAAGCATTCAATGTAGACGCCGTTCGGCTGCGCTTCCATTTGGAACCGTGCAAGGTAGTAGGATAGCTTTATTTTCTTTCAAGTTACCGCAGAGTTATCCTATAAGTAAAATTTTCTTTAACGCTCAGCTTCGTACAGCTTTGGTGGACACTGCCTCCAGTTTATTTAAGCATTAAGGCAGACGTGTTTTGGTAGATGTTGTTTGCCGAGTTGGCAGTGACCCTAAAAAGAGCTAATACTAAGTATGATTTGTGAAGATGGTTATTTGTTTAAGTCCACATTTTGGTTTGGGAATGTGTTGTGACAAATTGTACGTTTGTAATTATTTTTACTATCTTGGCCCAGACAATGTTAAAACTTAGGAGTTGTAGCATCTGTGAAGTCATAATAGCAACGTGTTGGTTCTGTTGCAGCCACGGTGTGGTCCCGCCGCGGCTCGGCCAGCTCGCTGGGCAAGCCGCCGCCGCCCGTGCGCCGCTCCTCCTCCATATCGCGCCCGCAGCGCCCGGCGCCCATGCAGGTATGTGTAGCGGTATCTCACCACTTCATCGAATGTATTATTTCATCGAACGCCATTTTCTGCTGAACCCATAATGTTTTCAGGGTATCTTAAACATTCATCACGTAGGTTAGGTTAGGTTAGATGTTTAAGATACCCTGAAAACATTATGGTTTCAGCAGATAATAGCGTTCGTTGAAGCGAAATTCGATGAAATGATACATATCTAATGTATTATTTCAAAGGTGTTTCGATGAAATAATAGACACCCCTGTTTAGCCCATAGAATAAAAACTAAAGGCATAGTAGGAGCGATACAATAAAAGGCAACATACAGATAGCCGATATGCAAAGTCTTATTGCGATTCCCTCTGGCAAAAATAGACAGTCAGTTCTATAAGCTAAAACATCATAGTCGTATCGTGGTTGTTGCTGTCGCACACTGTTGCATGTATAATATACGACCATGGTGTCCAGTTGGTGTCGTTGGAGACCAGTTTACACGAGTTGTCAACACCTCGGTGTGTACGGCTAATTATAACAAGAACTTTACTCTGTACTTTTCCCTTTTTTCACTTATTGAACATGACGCTTTCGTTTTAAGGCTGCTTCTATGTCTATGGTTTAGCCACAGAAGTTTTGTTCCAGTTACGCGCTAAAAGGCTTATGCCGGCCGTACATACTCGTTGAGACACTGAATAAAGCACAGCAAAGAAGAAGAATATACTTACCTTAGAATATACTTATAACATTTCGGAACTTTGCACTGAAACCGCATGGTTTGCTGACGACGCACTCTTTTAAATCGGTTTCAAGAATCTTTATTTCTCAAAAGAAATATATATTCCACTTAGATGAAAAATATTACTTAAGTAAATAGTTTACATAGCGAGCAATTTAAAACAAAAGTACAGTCAAAAGGTGTGCGTAAAGGTTATAAAAGTACATCACAATAAATTATTCCTACTTAAGTATTGTAATAACGACTTTAATGAATTTCATATCTTACTTCTAGCTTTAGTTTTTATCACTTGCACCACTTGCAATAGTTACTTATGACTAGAAATGACATTATTTTAAATCATAGAGTATAATGAATGAAATTGTGATTTAAAAATCCATACAAGAATAACTGTTAACGGCAAAAAACACACTTTTGAACACTTATTATTACTAAGAAATACATTTATAAAGTTAAATAGTTTTTATACATTATTACTTGAACTTAATAATAATATCATTGAACAGAAAAAACTAATCTTCTTGTGTTATCTTAGTCTTTTCAAATTGCCTCATTCAAACCCCAAAAGTGGCTAAAAGCGATTGTGTACTGCTCGCTCTCGTTTCGCTATAGCAACGGTTACTAACCCTCAATAATCGAGGCATGTGTGTCGCAGGGCGCCGCCCAGAGCCCGCTGCTGGCCCCGAGCGACGTGGACCACCTGCCGCCGCCGCCCGCCTTCCTCCTGCAGCCCGACACCGAACCCAACTCTGGTAATTGCATACACTTATACAGGTGGAAAATATATATGGGCCCTAGACGGAAACTACCTTAAATCCTTTAATAATAATAATAATAATAATAATAATCACAGGACAATCTCACACAAATTGACCTAGTCCCAAACTAAGCTCTAGGCTTGTACTATGGGTACTAGACAACGATAAACATACGTATATAGAGAAATAAATACTTAAATAAATAGAAAACATCCAAGACTCAGGAACAAATACTCGTGCTCATCACACAAATATCTGCCCTTTTAGTCACCTTATTTTACTGAAAGAAAACATTCCTTATTTTTTTAAACAAACAAAAATGCATTCAAAGATCTTTTAAAATTTGCTCGTCTCACCCGAGTACCGAACTAAGAAAACACAAAAAAAATAAACCCTAGCTATTTTACTATACGAATCGGTAGGATAAATTTTGTCTAATAAACATTTGGTCTCTGAAATAAAAAAAGTGAAAACTAATATTAATTTTATTTTATTATCAATACGAAGAACACATAAACATGAAATATATATTGTTGAATGTAGACAAATATTAAGGAGAGAAAACATTTTTTATAATTTAACCAGGAGTTGATTTTTTGGAATATCTACCAAAAACTATATAAAAATTCTGCCAATTAAAAAAAAAAGGTTTCACGTAAATATTGTTACAAGGTTTTGTGAAACAAAATTAATATTTGCAGCGCAGTAAACCATACAGGAAAAACCAAACGAAAATCCTGTTTTTCTTTCAGGCATAAACGTAGCCGAAACAGTAAAGCAACTGACCGAACTGAAACACATGCCTGCCTCCCCCGGCCTCGTCCGCCGCAGCCTGCAGCAGCTCCAAGCAAGCACGCCCCCCGCGAACCCATCGCAGAGCCCCACGCAGGCGCTCTCAACCTTCCAACAAGCCAAGAGCAACTTCTCTTCGACCACCAGTTTAAACAGCACTGGCAATCTCAACCCTATATACGGACAAACGGGTCACAAGATAATGGCCTATGTCGAGCAGAATTCTATTTATGTGAGGAAGAACAGCTTGAACAGTTCGAGTTCTGATCTGTTCAGGGAAGGGTACGATGCGAAGAGCTCGCCGCACGGCTCCAGTCCGTCCACGCCGAGTTATGGAGAGAACAACTCGTTCTCTAGCTTTGGCCCGAGGATGTCGAGCGAGTCGCACTACGGACAGACTGGTAAGCAATTGTTGTTATTATTTTGACTTGTCGTTTATCGGTATTCCCGCGGGAACTGTCCAATTTTCCAAGATAAAAAGTAACCCATGTCATATTCCAGAACCTAACCTATATGTGTGCCGTGTGATTGAAGCGTGATTGAGTAACAAACATCCAAAAATACAAACTTTGCTATTTATAATATTACTAGTTGTTTCCCGCGACTCTGTCCTCTTAGAATTGGGTTTAAGCTATTCCCTCGGGAGCTGTTAATTTTTCGTGATAAAAATTGTTATTCCAGACTATAATCTATCTGTGTGCCAAATTTCATCCAGATACATTCAGCCGTTCTGGCGTGATTGATTAATGCCATGCCGAGGTTTTTTTATGGCAAGAGAAGGCAAACCAGCATACTCGTATACCTTGGAATTGGGATTTGATACCCCATTTATTCTATAGACAACAATTACAAGACTGCAATCTTAAGACTGACTATGTTGCCTAATCTAATGACTAAAATTTTATACCTCTAAGTAATTTCACCGGCTTTGTTATAAAAAGATATTGATCCGATTTAGCTGCAAACGCTCTATGCCTATGCCCCCTAAAACTCACCATTTATAATTGTTTCCCCTGACTACTGGCTATTATTTGAATAATACTCAATCTTCCAACACTCCAAATTTCAGGGGTGGTTACAGAATTATCAACAAGTTTAGAGTTGTTGGTATTCTGTTGCTCTACCTACCCCAGTCTGGGAATAAAAGCGTGACGTTATGTATGTGTATACTCAGTCTAAATTTAATTATCGTCAGTTAAAATCAACTACTCTACTTACTTCATGTTCAGTTTAAAACAAAAGCTAGCATGGATTATTCTAAAAAACTACTAAACCGTCGCGTCACCATTAAGCTACTTCGAATCAGCTGTCTACTTATTACTGTTAAAATACCTACTTAATAACCCCTGATAGAAGAGTGGTGTTTGTTTAAGGTGTGGCATCGTTTTTTTTAAAGAAAGCTTAGTTAACCTCGTGAGGCCCACCATACCATAGTGGTGGTAGGACCCTGTGCAGGGTCCGTCCGGATCGCTACCACCATCTTACCCATTAACCACCCGACAAGCGACAGTGTTCGCATTGTTGTGTTCCGGTGTGGGGAGAAGACAACCGGTGAAATTACTAGCATAGAGGCATTCCATCTTAGTCCTCAGAGTTGGCAATGCATTTGAGGTCTTAGGATTATAGTCTTGAGAATTCAAATGTCTATGGGTCTCAGATTCCACTTACCATCAGGTGGCCAGGGCTGGGATTCTACACGGTAATAACGATATCGTATTTGACGTGTTTCCGTATTGTCAACGCTTTGATAACTTTTATGTAATTTACAATAACGGTGCCTGTGACATAAACGATTCTAAAACAAGTCAAATGCGATATCTTATAACACAGTAGAATAGAGGCCCTGAGCGCACGTGTGCCTTTTTTGTAACATAAAAAAAAAACTAAACGGATATTTTTGTGAGTGAGAATTTCTACAAGCAAGGAAATAAAGTTCAATTTCCTTTGCTCTTAAATGGCATTTTAAATTTTGTAACAAATTTAAATGAACTTTATACACGTTGAAATAATAAATAATAATAATGATATAGACTCGGGAGGTTAAGATCCACTTCTTAACTACGTTTCTGGATACAACTCTGAAAGAAGGGGTCCAATATTGGAAGGGGTTTTTATGGAATTAAGGTATTATTTTTAAACAACTATTAAAAGGCTCAGGGTCACGTTAAGATTCTCACGTTTTTATTAAATGTTTATTTATTTGTGGTTAAAGTAGAATTAGTTTACTTGTAAACAATCGTCATCTCCATTGTGGCTGATTTCATAGTAACGTGCGTAAACAAACATACCTACAAGTGTGTCTCAACATTTGTTTACACTTGTGGTCTGGTGCAAACTTCCCACTCGCTCGTATGAAACATAAACAGCACTACCAGTCTCTTACTTCTTTTTTATGATAATGAGAAGGCTCGCGAGCACCCAGGCCACCTGATGGTAAGTGGAATCTGAGACCCGTAGATATTTGAATCGGTATTGTTCGTTTTTTTTTGAGATTAGCACAAGTTAAGGAAAAATCTGAAAATCGTTGATATATTGCTGCATCACAAAAAAAAAATCGATTGCTAACCAACTTATTTGCAGTTGGTAAACTAATCGCGACCTATGTTGAAATATGGAGACAACGGTTTTTCAACGGCAAAGTCAAGTTTGTCCCTCAATATAATTTTTAATTTTTACGAGTTTGTATGGAACCCTCGGTACGCGAGTCCGACTCGCTACCTGTTTTTTTGTTTTTTTAGTACTTAATAGCTTTGGAATCCTACACTGAGCATGGTCGGGCATGCTCTCGCCAGCTTTTGTGAAATCAGAAGTGTCACTTATAGCCATTTTTTTTTAAATTCTCATTCTATGCTTGATAAATATTTGTGTGCGTCTATTTCGGCCAAAATCCTTGTTATGTTGGCTGAGGCCTACATAACAATGATTCAGTGGTAAGCCACTGCTTTCGCAGAATGAAATATGCGGTTTACCTTTGCCTATAATAAGAGAGCGCAAATATTTACGCTTAGTTAATTATTGTTTTTGTTTTTACATTTTAGTTCAGAGTGAGAATCGGAATATTTTATTTGTTATGATGTTTTTTTTACGTTCTTACTCTAAACCTATATAAATAAACATAGTTTAGATTAGGTGACATTAATCAACTCCATGATAAACTGTTTAATAACTATAATGCGTAAAATTAGTCTGATTTTTGTAATATTACGTTAAAGATAATAACATTTCCTTCAACAGCCGGCAACATTTTTAAAACATATCGTCGTCTTACTTACTCAAACTCATATCTGCATATTTTTTTTGCGGTTGGTAATTTCATTTTCGTTCAGAAATACTTAGAGGCAATAAGTTTACCAACGGCAAACAAAATATGCAGATATGAGTTTGAGTAAGTAAGACGACGATATAGTGTTGCCTATTCTATATTCGCAGTAGTAAATTTTATTATACATGTAAATGTGTTGCATTTGCGTTTTCTTTGCAGGCTTCAAGCTCCAACAGGACAAGAAGTATTCCCAGAGCACGATCTACGCCCAGCCCTCCCAGATAATAGCCGGGTACAATAGCATGGCGAGGCACGACACGCTCAGTCCCCTGGCTTTACGCAGGAACATAGCCGCTCGGGCACACAGCGCCGACAGGCACAATTCAGAACGTAAGTGACTTTACGAGCTATTATTTATCTTGCGATTTTAGGAAGAATGAGGGCAGAAAATGGGTGACCTAATGACAGGTGGCTGTGAAGCGCTGGTTATCCAATAGGACCACACTGCAGGCTACAAAAAAAAGAAGAATCTTATTTTCGTATATCGGATAAAACGCCCGGTCATCGGAATTCAAAAAGCGAGTTGACCTTTTTGAGATGTACACTTTGGTACCTTGTCGCTTGCAATCTTCCATTAACATACATACATATACATATACCTTTACGATTGTCTCCCAATGCATATTTTTTTACCTTACTCTCTCTGGAAAGTGCTATGAAAGAGAGGAATAACTGTATACGCGAAATCATTTTCGTGTATTTTTTTCATAAGATATGAATTTTTAAAAGTCATAGTTCAGACCGCCTGCAAAAACGGTCTATACAAAGTCGACGACAGGAATAACGTCACAGCTGTTGTTCCATGGGTAAAATATAAGGACCTTTTAAAGAAATTTGCATTTATTTCGTAAATTACGATGTTTAAGCAAATGTCGATGAATTAAAATAGTATGTAAATAAGATGAGGATGCCGAAAAAACAATCTAAATCACTAAAAGAAGTTTTAAAATTTTAACAAGTTTTGATTCTTTATAAAATCTTTATAAACGGGTCAAAACTTAGTGTATTGCGTTTTATATGGTATTTTTGTAATTTTCTCCTAAATCGTATCAATGAAACTCAATTCTGATTTTCATGCATGTTCTCTATAGCCAAAGTAAATTCAATCTTCTACTCTTAGTAATAAGGTTGTGATTGCTACAGGAGTTTTATTTGAGATATCGCCATTTGGCTTAGCACGGCAGCAATTAGTATGGAACGCTAGGTGCATCGAGTGATACATACTGCTTTCGCGTCCTCGGCACCTTTTATTTAGGGGTCTATATTGTCTGTCATAATTATTTTTAGTCATAATGTGTTTTAAGTCATAATTATCGCAAGTTATAACGTGTTTTTTTAAGAAGCATTTACTTATTCAGGATACTTATAAATCATATCTAACTTAACCTAACATCGTCGTCTGGTTAGATATTTAATAAATTCTGAAAAATTAACAGCCTCAGCGTTATAAAAAATTATGAGTATCAATAATTGACAATTAAATCAATCACGATGACATTATGACCAAAAAAAATATGGGAAACTACGGGCTCCCTCAATTTAGTTTTAAGTAAAACACTATAACATCAAGCATACGAGTATACCATTCGTCTTCTTATGAACAATATGTAAGTTTTCTATGATTTTTTAATTTTACCAAAAAACATTAATTAAAGAAATCTAAAATTAAATACCTTATATTATTAATTGTGGTGTAGTGTCGAAAACATGACAATCATATTCACAAATCTTCTTATTAAATGCCCTTGAAATTACATCTGTAAACAGGCAAATGGCGTTGTTTTTTAATGTAAAATTGATGATTAATAGTGTTATTGTAGATTTTAAGAGCACACGCATCAAAACATGATGGACAAAACTGGTATTTCCATTTCTTTAAAAAAACAGGCAAATCATGTGTTGTGTAACGTATAATGTAGGTATGACGACACGTTGGCCTAGTTGGGAGTGACTCTGCCTCGAAAGCCAGCGGTCCTGGGTTCAAATCCCGGTAAGGGCAGATATTTGTGTGATGAGCGCGAATATTTGTTCCTGAGTCTTGGATGTTTTCTATATATATTTAAGTATGTATTTCTCTATATAAGTATGTTTATCGTTGTCTAGTACCCATAGTACAAGCCTAGAGCTTAGTTTGGGACTAGGTCAATTTGTGTGAGATTGTCCCCTGATATTTATTATTATTTATTTATTTATTTATCATTGAAAACTATTACTCTCAGTGGAGGATACAGATACGAAATCGCACATTGAGAATCAAACCGTCACTAAACAAAATATATAAGAGTTCGAATAATAACAATATTGCCATCAAAATGAAGTTGGATTTCAAATAAAGTATTTTTTTGTTTAGTGACGGTTTGATTCTCAATGTGCGAAATGTTATTTGTTTCATATAAAAATACTCCCGTCCCGTCCCGTGTGGTTGCCGGGTTAGAATAGTGCCACTCCATGTCTTCCCGTGGATGTCGTAAGAGGCGACTAAGGGAACAGGGGTTCTTAGTGCTGTTAGGCGAAGGGCTTGCAACCTGTCACTAGTACACTAGTAAACTTCTTGGCCTGATTGTGCAAAATGTGGTTACAGAATCATAAACAAGTCTAAGAGTTGTTGTTATTTCTGTAGCTCTGCCTACCCCACTCTGGGAATGAAGGCGTGATGTTTTGTATGTATGTAAAAATACTTTTCGCTTTCATACTATTAAAGTTTCTATTTTTTTATCAATATAATGGCAAGGAGAAGGCACACGAGCCCTCAGGCCACCTGATGGTAAGTAGAATCTGATACCCATAGACATTTGAATTCTCAAGACTATAATCCTAAGACCTCAAATGCGTTGCCAACCCTGATGACTAAGATGGGATGCCTCTATGCTAGTAATTTCACCGGTTGTCTTATCCCCATACCGGAACACAACAATGCGAACACTGCTGCTTGACGGTAGGTTAATGGATAAGAATGTGGTAGCGATCCGGACGGACCCTGCACAGGGGTTTACCACCACTAAACGCTGGATGAAGGCGGACTAAATTGTCTTTTTATGCTCTTCTACTAGAGCATAAAAAAACAATTTAGTCACTAGTTCAGGGCCTCTATTCAACTGCGTTATAACGATATCGTTTTTGACCTGTTTCCGTATTGTTAACGTTTTGATAACTCTTTATGTCATTTACAATAATGGTGACTGTGACATAAACGATTCTTAAACGTGTCAAACACGACATCGTTTTAACGCACCTGAATAGAGGCCCAGGCACTACCTTTTTTCTTTTAATACCAAGACTCTAAAGTCCTACAGCCAAACACGAAACAAAACTCTGCAGAAAAGTGTCTAATTTTATTAAAATAATTTTCATTAATTGTTTAACTAAATGGAAATTAAAAATCAGGTAAAGACGAGTATAACCTACAAAAAAAAATACAAAATTAGTAATTACGTTCATTTATTTTTGATGACACATTTATCCTATACTATGTGCTCACGGACTGGGCCTCTATTCTACTTGGAAACTATATTGCCTTTTATAATGTGTTACTTTGTATTGTCAACAACATAGCTCTTATTTACTTGACAGTAATGGCGCCCGAGTTAGAAACAATACGATAACATGTCAAAGGCAATATGGTATTATCGAGTAGAATAGAGGCCCTGTGATGGTCATCATACTTTTAACACTGGACGCAATTGGAGATTTTTTTATAAGTTTACGTGTGAATGTGACATCGTAACTCCTAAAGGGACGAAACAATTTTAATTTAGTGTTTTTTAAAAGAAAGTTAGTTTGACTAGGGTGGTTTTTAGTTAGGTTTGATGAAAATCGGTTAGGTCGTTTAAGAGATACTAGCTCTGGAAGAGAGGTCGCAGTTATAATAATGTCGCAGATATTAAAAAAAAAACAGTGGACAATCTAATACAAAGTGACAATGTGTCTCTCTAGGCTCTCTATGGGAAGATTGATCAATCGACCGCCCGCCTGCTCCGGCTGGGTGTTCCCATCCATCATCATCATCTTAACCCATCAACCTTATACATATGTATAGAGCGGGATCCTATCATTACATAACCAACGTTTCACAAATGATTAATTTCGTAAACATATCATTTGACAACCCGCGTTTTTTCCGAAAGTGTAAATAATTCTTGATTTATTTCAGGACCACGTGTAGGTTAGGTTAGTTTAATAAAAATCCTGAAATATTTGTAGTTACAGAAAAAAACTGGTTGGCTAATGAATAAATAGGTTGCGTAGCGATGCATTTGTAAAAGATTTGTTGGCGAAAAGGCAGAGAACCATATAGAGCATACAAGTTTCAGAACCGGATATCTTCTTATTACACAAATACTTGCACATACCGGGAAACGATCCCGGGACCGCAAGCGTCGTAGGTAGGGTCACTACCTACTAGGCTGAACGTATTGTCAACTAATGCTCCAATGCTTCTCGTTTTACTGGCTCCCTCTTGACGCAACATACTCCTTGCTTGGCAACAACGTTAATTTGATAAATCAGGAATAAACATAACCGCAGAAGAACCAAACTGATATAGTTCAGCGAATTGCAAACTTCAAGTGGCAGGAGGCGGGGCTCATAGAAGTCATGGCCGTTAGGGTAGAAAGCAATTTGGATTCAACTAGTGCGTAGTATAGTGTTGAGTTGTTCCACTGTCAATTAATTCAGAGGGTAACAGGCTGAATGAATGGAGCCTTGACTTGATATCCTTAGCAGATGTGATGATGACGATCCAAATCGACTTATCGTCATCATCATCTCAGCTGAAAGACGTCCACTCCTGGACATAGGCCTCCGCCTTGGTTTGCTACGAGGACCGGTCCTGCGCCGCTTGCATCCATCGGTTTCCCGCAACCTTAGCCACGTCGTCGGTCCACCTTGTTGGAGGCCTACCCACGCTGCGTTTTTCAGTACGCCGACGCCACGAACTCTTCAACCCCTTTGGCGATCTATTTAAATTGACTCTAACTATAAGCAATTTAGAAAACTATCACGTTAACTGTTAGTTGTTTAATAAATCACAGGACACAGGACAATGTCACACAAATTGACCTAGTCTCAAACTAAGCTCTAGGCTTGTACTATGGGTACTAGACAACGATAAACTTACTTATATAGAGAAATATATACTTAAATACATAGAAAACATCCAAGACTCAGGTACAAATGCTCGTGCTCATCACACAAATATCTGCCCTTACCGGGATTTGAACCCAGGACCCCTAGCTTCGAAGGCAGGGTCACTCCCAACTAGGCTAGCGTGTCGTCAACGTCGTTTGTGAAGCAACATACGTCAGTGATCATTTCTATTGCATCACTGGTTTTACAACCGTATACAAATACATTTAGACATACTACACAACAGGAAATAATAACAACAGCTTTGACAGTTTCATCTCTGAATGGAATAGAGGAAAAAGTAGCATATCCTTGTTATTTAAAACAGTTACCAGATTAATCATGTCGGAGGAAACATCTAACATTAAATGCAAAAAACGGTTGAGTATTGAGTGTAGAGATGGCGTATTTTAGATATAATTTCAAGGAAAACCGTACACGTATAACGTTTATTACAATATCTGTATCGCGATCCAACTATACATAAATAATCCATTGATGTTTTCGAATGACCGACTTGCATGTAATTGTAACACCGTATAGACCGTTCGACATTGTTATGTTTGGAATTGGAGGTATATTCCATATAAGTTTCGTGTGGTTAATTACCTATAACCAATAATTATTATTAATACAAAAAGATACCTATCATAATGTAGCTTTGATAGTTCTTCATTTTAATATTTGTGTAGTTTAAAACAAAATGTTTACAAATTACGAGATACAAATAAATAAATATTCTCTGAGCACGTCCTGCTTCTCTGGACTTTGGCTCTTTCATGAGGTCGTTATACATTAGAATATTTTCCCTATTTTAATGGTAAGTTAAACACTGATGTCAGATTTTCCGAGAATATAAAACAATATAAATATATAATATTGAGAATATTGCATCATCGATCGTATCCATTTATAGAGCACTATGAGTGCTTTAAAACTAGCTAAAACTTATAGTCTAATTTAGCGCTCTGCGGGCCTATTAGAATCGTATTTTTCGGTATGGATAATTGTGGATGTTTTATCTGTCACTTTCTGGTCGGTACCAAGTACGAGAGTGGCGGATGCTTTATCTACCGCGATATAGGCAAACATAATACGGTCGTAATCTCTTTTGTGTCCTACGTATAAAGATATATTTAAATTGAGTTTTTTTAAAGTTAATGATTATTTTCTTTTTTCTAACAGTAACTGTTCGTTTCATAGACACTGTTTTGTTTTATTAGCCGAGCGTCCAGTGGCGCCCTCATTACTTAACTATTATTGTGTTTTCTAACAAACTAAAGTATTCTCTTGAAATCGAAGAACGGTACTGGTAATGTATTACATTCTAAATATTAAAGCAAAACTGAAATAACAAAGGGATTATTGACTACACAATATCGATAACTGGAAAAGTCGATAAAACTCTGTTGATCTAACAAACTAAAGTATTCTCTTGAAATCGAAGAATGTTACTGGTAATGTATTACATTCTAAATATTAAAGCAAAACTGAAATAACAAAGGGATTATTAAAGGGAATAGTAGACATAAAATATGTAGCTAGCGGTCCCGGGTTCAAATCCCGGTTAGGGCAGATATTTGTGTGATGAGCACGAATATTTGTTCCAGTCTTGGATATTTTTTATGTATTGACTACACAATATCGATAACTGGAAAAGTCGATAAAACTCTGTTGACCACCGCGCCCACCTTGGTCAGGTGCAACATGCAACATCAGGAGTTGCCAGCTTTACTGCCGTCATACCAAAGAAGGCGGCTATTGGCACTATGATAGTTGAAGCATACTCAACTCTGCACGGTTACACATAAGGTTTCTTTTACAATACGATTCCTATAACATATAGCTGCTTTCTTTCGTATGTGGGCAGTTTAGGGAAAAGAGTATTCTATTGTAACACAAGTGTTTGTCTACAGAGAGCGGTTTGATCGCAACTCTGAGCGCCAAGCTGGCTCCACAGCTGTCCCCGCGGACCTCCCGCCGGGCCATCTCCTCCATCTCGCCGGCTGACTCGCCACCTAAAGGAAAAGGTCAGTGTCTGGAAAAAGAAAAATAGTTCATCAACACACCTCGGGGTATTCGGTGCGGGAAAGATTTGAGAAAGAGTAGACATAAACAGATATGTTAGTCTGAGAAAAATCATGTTATGCCTAATGAAGTAATGAATAACTGGGTCATTCTACTTTTTAGCGCATAATTATCATTGGTGAAATTAAAGGCATTTTTAGACATTTTTTTCAAGTGAATTTGACTTATATTGAAACTGGAACAACTAAATTTAATAGTTCAAAACAAAACACTTTAAATGTATGACACTGACACTTGATATTTTATCAGGAAAAGTTGGTAACACAGCGGTAAATACACTTTTTCCATACAAATGGCGGGGACACGCGTGACCACTATGTTACCTACTTTAAAGTTAATTATAGTGACTTTTTAAATGTAGTGATAATTTTAAATGTAAGCCAAGTTGTGTAACTATTTCAATATTAAATTACAAAACCGAGCACTTTACTTAACGTTTTTATAAAAATATTATTTGAAGAGCACTTGTCAAAAAATCAACCTGCGCTTAAAAGTAGAATGACCCAACTACGTCTCTGCGAATTATATACACACTGTGATACAATTCTATTTTAATTCATTTATCAGGTACATTAGCTTTACGTAAATGATCTACTACTTAATAGATGATTATGATTACATGAGGTAAAGGCACGGTATGACAATATATGTTAAAAATCAATCTTCACGTCCGATACCTGTGAACTAATTACTTATAGATTGAAGTTGATAATGACTGATGTTACTTGGTAGATTTTGGTGTTTATTAGGTAGAAACCTGCTAGAGCATATTTTGTTTTTAAGATTCCGTACCCAAAGGGTAAAAACGGGACCCTATTACTAAGACTCCGCTGTCTGTCTGTCTGTCACCAGGCTGTATCTCATGAACCGTGATAGCTAGACGGTTGAAATTTTCTATGACAAAAAATGCTAAAAAAATAATAAAATAAATATTTAAGGGGGCCTCCCATACAACAAACCTGATATACGACACGCTAGCCTAGTTGGGAGTGACCCTGCCTTCGAAGCTAGGGGTCCTGGGTTCAAATCCCGGTAAGGGCAGATATTTGTGTGATGAGCACGAGTATTTGTTCCTGAGTCTTGGATGTTTTCTATGTATTTAAGTATTTATTTCTCTATCTAAGTATGTTTATCGTTGTCTAGTACCCATAGTACAAGCCTAGAGCTTAGTTTGGGACTAGATCAATTAGTGTGACATTGTCCTGTGATTATTATTATTATTATTATTATTATTATTATTATATTTTTGCCATTTTTTGCTCGATATTAATAACGGCAACTTGTAGACGCTTCACAGAATATTTTGTTGTATGTTCACTTTAAGAATAAATAATCAAATTAAAATATAATAAATTTTTAAACTTGTTTTTTTTTCTCGATCTTAATACAGACACCGTGGTTGTATAGATAATGGTACGAAACCCTTCGTGCGCGAGTCCGACTCGCACTTGGCCGGTTTTTTATGTCAATACCTGCTCTTTGGCTAATGTCAAAAATTCCCACACCGATAATCCCGGGGTTTGCTCATCAGCCCCCCCAAGCTCCTGACAGTACCAGGTGAGGTACTCGAAGTGCAACCTTTCACTGTTCCCAATCTCTCAAGGGTTAGCTGGAAGAGTTCCCTTAAAGGGATAAGTTCGCCTTTGTACTTTCTGTTTTTCTCTTCACTTGATTCTGTATTTCTTTTTGTACAATAAAGTGTTTACATACATACATATGGGACTTCTCTATAAATATTTGTAACGTCATGTAGAGTAAGCAAACCAAAATGTTAATCACTACCATGATTTCATAATGAATTTCCAACTAATCAACCAATGACCCTTCTAAGGTAATAAACAGAATCTCAGCTTTAATTGCCAAAGTAAAACCAATCCTCTCCTGTTACTAATAAGGTTGTGATTGCTACAAGAGTTTTATTTGGGATGTCGCTGTTTGGCTTAGCAGGGTAGTATAACCCAATGAAAGAAGAGTTTTGTTCCCTTATTTTTGTCGGGGGTTATAAAAATTGCGTTGGACTATTCATTTATTGATATTTCAACTATATTGATGAAGTGTTGGTAGGAAAAAGCTTCTGCCTAAATATTTATTTCATTTTTTTTACTATATGTCGTCATTGTTTGGTCAAATCAGGTACGTTTTTATGAAGTAACGAAGAAATTAGCTTGTATACAGTCGCAAGTTTGTATTCTCTTTATGGTCTGTATGCTTGGCATAGAATAAGAACTAAATTCATAGAAGGAGCAATACAATAAAAGGCAATATACAGATAGCTGATGTGCACAGTCTTATTGGGATTCAGTGTGCTAAAAGAGACATATGTAGCTAGCGGTCCCGGGTTCAAATCCCGGTTAGGGCAGATATTTGTGTGATGAGCACGAATATTTGTTCCAGAGTCTAGGATTTTTTTATGTATTTAAGTATATGTATAGTTATCTAGTATGTTTTTCGTTGTCTAGTACCCAGAGTAATAGCCTAGAGCTTAGTTTGGGACTAGGTCAAATTGTGTGACATTTTTCCGTGATATTTATTATACAGGGCGTCCCACGGCTATGCCACATGGAAGGAAATTACCTTGAATATTGTAGATATTGTAGAACATTTTACTGAAAGAAGACATTATTTTAATTTAAAAAACAATTTAAACTGCATTCATAGATATTTAAATAATTACATGGTTGAACCGGGAATCGAACCCGTTACACGAGAAAAATAATTACCCTGTAGCTTTATCATACCGATCGAAAGGCATCATAATAAGGATTATTTTTTGTTAAATAACATAGTGTCAGAAATAAAAGAAAGGCCATGAATTTTAACATTTGATGTGAAATTTTGTTCAGCAAAATGAAAAGCTGAAAGATAGAGATAGATAGATTTAGTTTTTTTTTTATGGGGTTTTGTCAAAAATGTAGTTTACAAGAACCAGTATGAAAGTGTCCACGAGCTACAAACAGAACTTAGACGTATTATTCTAAATATCCACCAAAACAAGATCAAAAAATCGACAGGGAGCGAAATAATCAAAAGAGTGCGACTTTGTATTCAACAGGAAGGCACTCATTTTGAGCATTTGATAAATCGATTAATTTTGTATTAAAAATGTTAAAATTCGTCTTCCTTGTTGTTGTTTGTTTTGTGTTTGTGCTCAGTATTAAAAAAAAAATGCTGAGCACAAACACAAGCAATCGTCACGAATTATTCTAATTATGGCTTTTGATGTAGAGAGTTCGTCGTGTTGTTTTCCTATACTCATTATTTTTAGTTTCATGTTATTAGCCTTACGCATTTATAATGTTATTATTTGTTCTAGTTTTAATAATTGTTTTTTTTTTGCTTTAATAAGTACTTGTGATGTAATGTAACTTACTTTTAAGTATTATTGTACTTTATGATTGAAAAAACGACCTTATGCTAAAGTTTCTTGTGGCGCTTCTTCGCAATGATGGTCTTGTCCGAAGCGCTAGTAGATTCACTTCATACCGACGTGTAAAGCGGCCCTACTGTAGCCTATTTACTGAATAAATATTTTGAATATTGTTATTTTAATCAGCGTAAAATAGTCGGTGACTTAAAACTCCCTACATACATACATAACGTCACGCCTTCATTCCCAGAGTGGGGTATGCAGAGCTACAGAAATACCCACAACTCTTGCAAAATCAGTCTAAGATTGTATACCAGTATTTCTTAGTGAAAGATTGCAAGCCCATCGCCTAACAGTACTACAAGCCTTTATTCCCTTAGTCACCACTTATGACATCCACGGGAAGATATGCAGTGGCTCTATTGTAACCCGGCAACCACACGGGATCCCTTCGAACTCCCTTTAGATAGATAATTGGTGTTCGGTTCCAGCGGCCAAGCCGGCGGTCCAGCCCGCCTTCCTGGACAAGCTGTCGGCCACCCTGCAGCTGCAGCGCCGGCAGCTCGACTCGGCGCGCGCCGCCGCCGTGCGCGACCGCATCAACACTCACGCGCAGGTAACACACAGCGACATATTTTTCATCACACATGCTCGAAAAGGGTGTCATAACACGCAGGCGTATAGGGCAGTTATAGCCTATTTACCTCCCAAGGGAGTAATGGGTTAAGTTTTATTGAACCCACTTGTACATCATTTCAGACTAAGGATGTAACAGCCATGGTTTATTTCCTATATTCAAAACTTGGCTATAAACCAATTTTACTGTATATAAGACTTATGTACGGTACATTTAAATGCATTTTAGTTATATTTTACTATTATTTTAGAGACATTTGCATTTTTTTTATTAAATTTCATATTGAAAATCGGTACAATCTGGCAGCATGGCCTGTTAAGTTTGAAAGCTAATAGCAGTTCTTATCTTTATCTGTGGAAGAGTTTTTTGAAAAAAGTTGAGTCGTCAATGTTGTCATGTTGAAAATCTCTTTTAGAGATTCGAGTGTTGTTGTTTTCTTTAATAAGTTTTTTTTTTCCTTGCAAATGTGATGAAAAACATTGTGTGTATCACGGGCAGTAAGGGGATAACTAACTCGAGTAATTAAAACCCCTACGCCTACGGCGTCGGGCTTCTCCTACTCTCGTTATTATCCCCTTCTTACGTCCCTTGATGCACAATGTACTATATTCACGCACATATCGTTAGAGCTCTGAAATGCGTTCACAAGCCGTACGAAATGACCAGCATTATTACAACCGATTTTACAACGACAACTTTCTTGCCTGTGGTAGTAGGTAAAATCTGTTAAAACTTAAGCGGGTCTCTATTCTAGTATGCATTGATATTAACAAAGTTAACGATACGAAACGTCAAATCAGTATGTTTTTTTTAAATATAATACGCACGACTTTTGATCTCGAGTGACATGAGAATAGGGACTTCATTCACATTCGTCTTGACGGAGGATCGAATTGCTGTCATTATTGTTGTCATTTGTCTGTTGGTTTTTGCTGTTACGAAAGTAGGATTGTGAAAAGTGTATGCAACTGTACATAATTAGGCCTTATAACACTCGCGCGATCTTATTATTATGCATCAGTTGCATAAACTACTAAACTATACCTCTTTATACTCCACATATTCGAAAATCGTTATTTTCACCACATCTCTGAAAGGGTTTCTTTGTCGCTTGAAATAATGTCCAGCTAGCGAGGAAAATAATGTCGATACACGGCGCACATCTTTTCAACTAAAGCATAAAAGACGTATTTCGACAAAAGTTGGGCTGGTGATCTGTCATACAGGATATCCTAGTACGGACACCAGGTTCTCACACTGGTTCTATAATTTGTGTCGTTTAATGTAGAAGCCTATATCTCAGGCCCTTGTGAGAGTGAATAAAGATTTTTGAATTTTGAATTTGGCAATTTCCATAATACATTTTCCGTGTTCGTTTTCTAAGGGTCGTTTTTATCTTATCTTGGCTACGATACCCGTCTCAAGATAAGTCAAAATGTTAGTATTTGACGTATCTTGAGACAGTCATGTTAACCAAGATCAATTTATGAATACGGCCCTAAGATATCATTATTATTGTAGGTGTGACATGGCAAAATGTTGGTCGTCGCTACTTGGTATGCAAAAATGGGTTAATTGTGTATTAGGAACAATAATTAACTTAAAAGAGAAAATTATATCACATGCTTTGCTTGCCGAGATAAATTAACCCCCTTACTTATCAACGTGGAATAATCGTGGGGTAGCTTATGCGATGCTTTGTCCTTATCTGTAATTGTGACATTTGCATCTGACAGAAAGTGACAAAGCATGGCATAAGCTACCCCACGATTATTCCCCGTTTCTAAGTAAGTTGGTAAAAGATAATAGAAGGTCTGTGTCTTTAATAAAAGTAGACGCGTGTTACGGGAGATGACGCGTATGGGAAAAAACAAAAGTACTATATAACTGAACTATCGGGACGTCAAACAAGGGCTTATAAGGCCCAATTTTGTAATTTATTATGTTGTATTGATACAAATTATGCATATGTTTAATATTATATTCAATTCATTCATCTTGCTCTTACGATCGTCAAAAGATAACGATCTGTGTTATTCATTGACAAATGGCCGATTGGTGTAGTTGCAACCACCCCAACCGTCTTCATATTTTGCCGTATTCGGTTGTTCGATGATATTAGTGTGAAAAAAAAACGATTAGCAACTATAATGTATGTAAGTTTCTATGGTGATAAAGTTTTCTCTCTTAAGGAGTTTGGCTATTAAATAATGCGTTTTCATGAAAGCTAACTGTTTTGTGATTGTTTTGTTGTCAAGTCTTTCTTTGAGTTAATCCACTAACTAATAACGAAACATGTATGTTTGTATCCGTTGGCGAATTTATCCATTTAGGCATGATGTTTTGGGAACCATGCGCATGATTTTGTTTTTTCCTCTTTCTTGACAAAACAAAGTAATGGTAACACTTAGCGATATAGAAAATGTATTGCGTTTCGAATAATAAAGTGTTTACGTACATCCTTCACATCATTTGAGGTAAGACATTGTGCCATTTCATTTTATGAAATAAGTTACCACTTCAGACTAGTTTTAAATTCATGTCTTGACAAACATGACGAGGAGTTAGTTAATAGTCAAGTTTATGTGATGACAAGTAGGACTGACAATAACAATAGTTCCCATATTTAGTCAACTACAAGTCAATGCATTGGTTGGAAAGAGTTCCGTTGACCTACATTTTACAACGTGATATGCCTATAGTAATGATTTCATACATACTCTCGCGGTCAATACGGGTCAGAGTGAGTTTTTCAAACTAAAGAGGCTATTTCGAAGCCTTGGTTCCTCGCCAGGGGATGCTTTTAGTGAAATCTGATGATGGATACCCCGAGCATCGATACAGGACTTCCAGAGTGCCTAGGATACCCAACTGATTGAATCTGCGGCTAACGCCGGAATTGTGCATGTTCACAAAAACATCTAAAATGGCAATAAAATGTAAGGAAATCCAAATGCTGACTCAAACTCTCTCGGTGTGGTGTTAACTTATTGTTCGATCAATTAGGTATCTTAAGAACTATTGACCTCCTCTACTGAACCTCGGAATATCCACCATTAAACCTCACTCAAAACAACCCATAGCCAGGAACCAAGGCTTCGAAATAGCCTAGTTTGTATGAAAAACGCACACATTTTTGTTAGTGTTGATTTTTTTTTCAATTCTATCCTATTCTATTTCTCTATATAAGTATGTTTATCGTTGTCTTGTACCCGTAGTATAAGCCTAGAACTTAGTTTAGGACTAGGTCATTTTGTGCGACATTGTGCCCGGATATTTATTATTATTAAACCTATACCTACATTACCCTTTTATGTCTGAACATAATTGCGGCATTTTTCTTAAAATGCATGAGATCAAATAGTCAATAGTTGCGGTTTTTACCTAAATTGAATTAAGCCAAATAAAACATCCTGGTAATATGTGGCGCGCATCCACGATTTATGAATGACTTTTAAACTTCATTATGTCCGCCTTTTGTACATTATTTAAATAAATCTATGCTAATATTATAAAGAGGTAAAGTGTGTGAGCTTAGGGTAATCTCTAGATTTACTGAACATGTTCAGATGAAATTTGGTATGGATATAGTTTAGAGTCCCGAGAAAGGCCATAGGGTACATTTATGCCGAAAAAATTTACGTCTCCTCAGGGAATAGCGATAAACGACTTCTTCGCGGACGGAGCCGTGGGAAACATCTATTAAATGATATGATAGGCTGATATTTTTCACGTTATTAACTGTACCGGCTCACTGTGTAGGAATGTCCTACGTCACCGGGGTTATCCCTCCACTACGTGACCGGCGTGAGTCGCATTGACTAATTCCTACACGTGTCGTGACGTTTCAACCGTTACTTTACGCATTATTAGTTACGACTAAATTAGGTAATGGTTAGGAAAGGATAAAAATTGCGCTGTCCGCGTTCAGGATACCTATTTTGGTTGTGACGAATAACAGATGTACAAGTAAATATTAATATATCTGCGGACAATCTTAAGTAAAGGATCTATTGTATGTAGTTGTGTACAAAAGTAATATAGAGCTTAACAAGCTCCATATTCGACATTCTATATTTGAAATTAAACATATTATGTTAGAATGTCGAACGGTCTATACGGAAGTCAAAATATTTTTGGTCAAATATATCATGTCCCAAATGTTTCATTTGCCAAACCAATGTTACTTACCTACATGTTTCAGAATTTATTCTAGTACCATCGTGTAGAACCCTATATATAGGTTAGGTTAGCTGTTATAAAATCCTGAAATATTTACGGTGACAGAAAACAAAGCAGGTTGGCAAATTAAAATTTGGGAAATTAAACATTTGACCAAAAATATTTTGGCCTAATGAAATAGATCCAGTCTTTACAGATGTGTTACAATTACATACAACAGGTAATTTACTTAAGTTTTTGTACACAAGTTGATCTAGTCCAAAAAATAAGCTCTACGCGTGTCCTATGGGTACTAAACAAAGAATAAACATACTCATATAGGGAAATTTATAGAAAACTTCAACACTCAGTAAAAAATACTCACGGCCACAAATGTTTTGGGTAATTATCAAAAAAAAGGTGAACGTGGATCTTTAGCTTTATTGTAAGTTTTAACCCTTAAATTGGCAAAAATTAAAAAAGTCGTGAATTTAAACCCTTTTTGATTTCGAACCAGTATAAAAAAAATATCAATCCAAAAAAAAAAGTGAACATTATGGTATGTATCCTGTGGTGCACTGCCAAGTTAAGGGATTGCAGTTTTTTTTTACGTGGGTGGCAGTACTCTAATACATAAATTGATAAATACATCTATAATAAACTATTATAGATGTATTTAGCAATTTATGTATTTTATTCAGATTGTTTTTTTGTTTGTGTTACTCTGTTGTTTGTACTAATTGTTATTTTCTGTTATTTTGTAGTGACCTTACACTTCTTACTTATATGGGATAATTTCGCCTGGGTACATTTACTGTATCGACGCAAATATATCTTGTGCAATAATGAGTTTATATACACACATGTACCGGAAATCGAACCCACGACCGTAAGGTTCGTAGGCAGGGTCACTACCAACTAGCATACCCTCGTCATCGGTCATCTTACCACTAGGTAAGTACGTCACTGACATGAGTCGCATTGACTACGTGCAACACGTGCTTTGACGTTGTAATGTGTAACTTCACGCATTTTTTACGTACGACTAAGTTGGGCAAAGGATAAAAATTGTGGTTTTCGCGGGCAGGATACCAATTTTAGTTGTGACTATAAACCGATATGGTGGTTGTTAAACATGTCCAGTATTAGGTATAAGAAAACTTAGGCAAGCCCGAATTGGGACTTTAGCGTTCGAAAGATCTAGTTTAGCAATATTATCTACTGGGTGATTTTGGGGTCATGATCCGGAATGGCCAAAAGTGAATAAGATGATCATACTGAACAACTTTTCCGATAGGACCAACCACGAAATCGCCAAAAAAAAAACAGCTGTTCCATACATTAACGGTGAATTAATTGAGAGTTAATGTATGAAACAGCTGGGTTTTTTTTGGCGATTTCGTGGTTGGTCCTATTGGCAAAGTTGTTCAGTATGACCATCTCATTCACTTTTGACCATTCCGGATCATGACTCCAAAATCACCCAGTTATACCACCACCACCACCACTTACAATCAGGTGGTCTGAGTGCTCGTGTGCCTTCCCCTTGACATAAAACACAACATAACATAACATATATTTTTTTTAACTGGGATCGTATGGCGTAATCCTAAACTATAGACATAGTTTTAAATATAATCTTAAATCAAAAGGTTTTGGTTTTTGTTTCTTAAATTTATCACTTGAATAGCTGGTAAACACTGCAATGGAAATAGGTAATATTTGTAAAGTTGCGATTTGGATATAAATTCATTATGTGGAACCACGGAATGGCGTCGTAAGGAGATTGACCATCTTTTGTATTATAGAAGTAGAAAACATAGTGTATTATAATCCTTAGTATCAATTTCACCATACGATGTTAAAGGATAATCGACTGTTAGTTCATACATTTTGACAGCTGAATGTATGAACTAACAGTCGATTAACATTTAACATCGTATGGTGAAATTGGTACTTAGCCTGCCACTAGACTGTATTCTAAACGGCTTTAAGATTGATCCCAGGAGGCATGGAGACTCGGCAACGTTAACAGTATATTTTATTAGCATTTGGGTAAGGACCAAATAGTTGGACCATAGTTAAGCGTAGTTAACCATACAAACAACAAAAGTGAAAAAAAGGTCCGATTTTGGTCCTTACCCATTTCTCTAGTCTAATCCACTCGCCTGGCCCGAATCTGAATAAAATAATAGCTCTGAAAGATTGGATGCATGAAATTATACTGTAATAACATTGTGTTTTCATATGTTTTATTTTTTGTGTTAACTTCCTCTTTTGTTACCGCAAAAATATTTTTTTTTTGTTTTGTTTCTAAATAAGCTATTTCCCAGCTATTGACAATTGTGGTACACCCTGTATTCTTTATTGTTACAGCCGGACCCCCGCATATGTCACACTTCTCTTATGGAACAGATCAAACGCGGCGCAACGCTACGTCGCAACAAGCACTGCAACGATCGCTCAGCACCAAAGATACGCTAGAAAAAGTGCGCAACCACGCAACATCAGTTGTAACAGCTAAACTTTCTCTGCCACGGTAACTATAGTATTACTGTCGCGTACCATGTGTTGTAACATAAAAAAATAATGTTGCAACCTTAATATGAAACGCTGCGCGTAGCAGACATTACAACTACGTTCTTTGACTAATGTTACTTGTAACATGTTGCGACCTAGGTGATTAAAGCGTTGCAACGACTAGTGTGTTACAATTTAGATTACTATATATTTTAATGTCCATGTTTAATCTGAGTTTTACATGGGTTTGTTTTAGGTTTAATCTTATTAAAATCTATCGTTTCTTCCTTTTTTCTGATAAGTATTTTGTATATCTTTTTATATGTAATTTTATTTATAGCTAGAATCTTCAGTATTTAATGTTGGGAACCCAAACGTGTCCAAATCAATATTCGAATAATGACTAAAAACTTTTTTATAAGACAAGAAGATAGTAAAAGTAAATGTAAATATTATAAATTTATTTCGATGTTTACTACATATCTTAATTACAGTTATTGGGAACTAAAAAAGATATTAAGTATGATGCGATGCCCACTCAAATGCAGTATCAACATTAAGTTTGATTTTCTACTTAAGTGCAGTACCGGCATTTAGTTGATGAGAGATGAACCTTTGTCCATTGCGAGGATCGCGTGGTAAAGAAACATTAAGTTGGAAAGAAGTGACAGTTTTAATGGCTGCGAACCCCAATTTTAAACTGTCATTTAATTAATTTAATAAATATTCAAAATGGATGCGACACTTCAAACATTACAGTGAAGTGCTATATCGTTCTTCCACTTGTTTTATCAACAATATGAAAAGTCTTTGTTGATTCGCATATGATTCTTGATACGCTTTGAACAAATTTGTGTAACTCCTTAAGATACGCCAATATTTGCATAAAACTATTACGTCAAAACTGTAACTCTGTAGTGATTAATGCAACAATTAATTATTTTTTTATCTTAAGGCAAACAAGCGGGTAAACCCCCATTCACGAACGCTGGCGTATACGTCACTACTCCTGTTGCTAAGCGGGTAAAGGAAACTCATTCGTCCTAATTACTCCCTTTATATTAATTATGGTATTTCGTAATGGTGTAACTGATTACGTATAGAATTCGTACTTAGAACATGTTGAGGAAGGAAGTACAAGACAATGTTGTATCTTTGGTTTAAAATTTGTGTTAAAACCCTTACAAAATACCAGACTTGGTGATCTCTTCACAGAGATACTGCGTGACGCTTGATTGACGTGAACTTCGATTTTCTTTTACCGTTAAGTTTATAAATCAATACTATGTTTTAGTTAACTTCATTGTCATCGACAGATTTTATAGTTTCACTTTGGATTTATTTTGGACTTGTTTTTGTCCATGTTTACTCAATTTTAGGTACACATTTGTGTATTGTAGTGTTGAGAATGCAAATGTCTATGGGTCATAGATCCCACTTACCATCAAGCGGCGTCAAGTGTGCTCGGTTGCCTTTTCCATGCCATAAATAAATAGTGTTGGCTTTTAACAAAGTTGAACTGCGTTAGGGAGCCATGACTGGGGAGCTTCTCAAGGCTTTTGTTTAATGTGCTCTACTCACTGCTGATACTGCACTTAAGTCAAATCTTAAGTACGAAAACGGTTGAACTACAGAACTAGTTCTGACGGCTAATTAATTATGAGAAATTTTAACATGCACAAGTTATTTCGTCATGAGTTAAATATAACATCCGATTCCATAACTTTTACTGAGTAATGTAACGAAATAGAATTTTCCCAATGACATGTAAGTGTTACCTTTTCAACCGGATTGACGTCAGCGTTTTCTGTTCAGGCGTTATAAATAGGAAATTAAATCGGGCAATATTCGATGAAACAAGCAAGTATATTTTAAATATGCTACGTTTACCTGCATAGCAAATATTTGACGACTGATCTTAAAACATCGTATATGACAGATACACGGGAAGAACATATCTAGTCACACTTACATACCTTTACGCCTGTTTCTTTAGACTATGCAACGCCAGGTGCATCGTTTCGCTTCCTTTACATTTATCAACCTCTTTATGTGCGTATGTTAGTTTCTAGTGCTTAAATGATCTTTCAGTTACACATATAAATAAAATCAAAAAGTTTAATTACATGCATACGTAACATCACGCTTTTATTCCCAGAGTGGGCAGAAAAATACCAACAACTCTAAAAAGACCTGTATATACTTCTATAACCACATTTTGCACAATCAGGCAATCCTATGGCCTAACGTTTAATTATTAACTTTAACACATATATAACACGAAAACAAAGTAAGTAATAACATGATACCCAACTTTTAAATCGCGATTACTCCATAAGCTACCAAAGTGGCTAGACATATTCCTTCCGATTGTACAGTTCATATTGAAATGTAATTTTTATTTTATACGCAAATTTTTGATTTTCTCATTTGTGAATAATATAAAATTTAATACACGCACATACCAAACACCTTAAAGTCTATTGACGTACATATTTCACTCCAGATACTTGTCTAGAAGGAAATCAAGCGAATTATTTAAGAATAATCACAGGTTTTGGAAGATGTAGCATGTAAGTTGATTTCTTGGAAAATAGTGTTTAAGTGAAAATTATATTTGATTTGGTAACGTTCGCTTGTAATAAATGTTTTTTCAATGTGCTTTGTTCTTCAATTTGTGTCTGATTAGAATAAGGAATTTGTGTAACAGATGTACTCAGATCCGTAATAAATGTTAAAATATCATAATCAGTATACTGAATTATAGAAATAACACATATCTTTAACTTGACGTACTTTTCAAGCATTGCGATGTGAGTGTGACAAGTCAGCCATTTTATGTTTCTCCGCCATTTTGTGAATCTGTGTCGCTTACACGAATTTATGTCTAATATTTGTATTCTGTAATAGATATCACTTGGATATTTAATAAGAACGGTAGGTAGTAAATGAGGCTAACTTAACTTATTTTTTTAATATACAAGCTTATATTGAAATAGTAGATATATATGTAATAGCTATGTTTATGTAGATATGCTCGTGTCTGTACAAGAGTGAAATAACATCTGTCTTTTTAACGAATAATTTCTAAGATTCACATTTATTTTCGGTTATTTTCATCTGGTAACGAGCAGTACTGATATTTTGTAGTTCTTTAAACGTAGCTTAAGTGTGTTTATATTAAAGTTAGCTGTGTAGGGTAGCTGACATATCTGTTGAGAAACAAAACATATAATTATACGTCCAGAAGTCCTGTTGTCGATTTTATAACCTAGCTTTTTAGTGAAGTGGGAACCCTCGCGATAATTATTTCTTTATTTAATAGGGTCTTTGTAAACGGATACTAAAAATCTTTATACGGAAGTGAAACCAACCTCCAAAATATACCAAAAGAAACAATGGCAGTTTTCAGATTCTATTATACTTAAGCATTAAAATTGTGAAACAAAGCCTATTAAATCTGTCTATCCTAACAAAACTTACGTAAAAATAATGAAATTTCAATATATAAGTTTCACTTTTTCTTGCTATTAATAATTTAATTTCGTAGTATTTCGATGACGAAGGCAATGAATAATGTTAATATAATATTGCGGTATCCGTGATTTTTGTTACCTTATATGTTTAATGCAGCTTTGAGTTTAACAGCAGTATTGTAAGTTATGACATTTTGTGCCGGCAATTCTTATTTTTATTCCTGGTAATCCATCGTCATGTTTCACTTAATTATGATGTATGCCTAATAATGTTTCGCCTGAATTATTTAATTCAAGTGTTATTTATACCAGAGTAACCTAATAAGTGGTAATTTTCGAAAACCTGAAGTTATCTGTTAAATGGTAAATTAAAACGGGCAATATAGTCGGACAAAAATAATTTGGACTAATTCTGCTGTTTTCTATTTTATTTTTTTAATAAATGGTATTATCACTACGGTTCTCACTGTGCTAACTCTATCGCATGTAACATTAAGTAAAGAATGTATTGATTAAATTGGTGAATTAAAATGAATATTGTCCCCTACCCTTAATGTTTTATTTAATGACGCCCAAATCTAATATGTTTTATAAAAAATAGTGTTGTTAATATGATTTTTTGAGTCCTATTTTGCTTAAAAAGTTATCGGTATGAGGGTTTATGACAATTATTTTAAAGGATATATTATTTCGTATTAGAAAACAATCAGGAAGAATATTGTTTGGGCAATATCGAACAAAGTAAGGAGCGATATTGGGTTTTTTATCTATTTAAAATAAGTTCAAAGGTTTCGGAGGACCTTTTCATAACAACTACAAGATACTCGTATATCCAAAAAACATGAAAATCGGACTTGATTGAGTGGGTGAGAAACGTTATCACCCCGAGATTTTGTTTAGCGTAGCCTCACGATTCTGTTTCTTTAAAAAAAAAACAAGGATACATTTTTGGAAAAGGAAAACGTAGAGAAGACCTAGTTTTTCATAATATCTTCAACATATTCAAAGATCGTTAAAAAACGAACTACAGTGGGAAAAAAAGTCGTTAACGCTACGAAGGGGAAGAACGCTCCGCGCGATGGTCGTGGCGCGTAAAGGTTAGGCGGCGATAGTGACATTCGCCAAATATATTTACGGGACCTTTTCTACTTTGGATGAGCCATCTTGCTTAATCATGTCATTGTACATACTCAGCTGTTTTTCACTTGACAGTATGAACTGTTATATCGTCAACGTTATGATTACAATATAAAAGCAAGTTGTATCCAATAGAGAACATGCATGGAAATCAGAATTGAGTTTCATTGATACAATTTAGGAGAAAATGTAAAAAAAAAGCATATAAAACGCAATACACTAAGTTTTGACCCGTTTATTAAGATTTTATATAGAATCAAAACTTGATAAAATTTTAAAACTTTTTTAAATGTTTACATTGTTTATTTCAGCATTCTCATTTTATTTACGTAATATTTTAATTCAATTATTTTGCAATCGGTCACTATAAATACACTGTTAATCATCTTAGCCTAATTTTGCAAAATGCGGTTACAGAATTACCAACTAGAGTTGTTAGTATTTCTGTAGCTCTGGCTACCCCACTCTGGGAAAAAAGGCGTGATGGTATGTATGTATGTATGTAATTATATTGGCTTAAACATAGTAACTAACGAAATAAGTGTAAGTTGTCCGCTTTAAATCTTGCAAGTCAATTTTGAACCATCTCCCGTTAATGGGGGATATTACATTATCATTTATCTTGGATCATAGATCTATGAGTCAATGATATTGGATAATGTAATACAGACATTATTTATTTATTTATTTAATTAATACAATTAACACTTCAGTCTAGCCAAACATGTTAATCGCAGTTAAAAACATAAATTGTACAAGAAATCAATAGAAGGTAAATAACATAATAATATTATGGTATCTAAGAGCTGATCTGATGATGCAGTCGGAAGGTGGCGACAGGATCTCCGCTATACTTAAAGTAGACCCACCGTGTTGGGACTCATTAGGTTAGTCTTGATAAGACTTGCAAAAAAAGGTACAGTCGGCAGCAAAAGCTTGTCCCAAACATGAAAGTTTTCATAGATAAACTCGCCTTTACTGTTAAGATTACTGGTGAAATTAGAGAGAGAGAGAGTAGAGTTAATCCATCCTAATTGTAGTCCTCAGCGTTGGTAACGCATTGCAGTCTCGGAATTGTAGTTTTAATAATGTAAATGACTAAGTCTCAAACCCCAATTACCATGTGGCTATTGTGTTCGTTAGTAGGAGCTTCCATAATGCTTATTTAATAACCTTTCGGACGCTTAGTGTCGGATCCAGGCCAAAATATTGGATGTCCTTTAAAAAGTTTAAATCGAAATCGGAAGGGACTCGAACGTGTTTATTTTTTTTGTCCGCCCTTCGAAGGGTCTCGCATAGAAGCTGCCAAAAAAAGAAGTTTTTTAAGATAAATCCTCATATTATGGACAGTGCTTCAGTTATGAACAATCACATTATATAAGCTTCCGACATTGATATGCTTTTAGCGTTACTATTAGATTACATTTAAATTATCCGGGATTACCACTATTAGAATGAATTATTCGATATTGCCAAGTTATTATTTAAAAAAAGTTAATGTTCATCACTGGAGCATTGTCCATAATAGGTGCTTTTACCTCGCAGTTTTAACGCAATAGAAATTGTGTCACAATGTATCACAAGGGAAAAAGGTAATCTCACCATCATTTCCTTGTGCGTCAACGCAAAGACTTTGGTGCTGACTATTTTATATATTGATACAATAACGGGAAGCGCATCGATGTACTATATAAAGCCTTAACCGCGCCTGCGCCGTAGCGCGTAAATAGGGAACATGCAGAAAAAAAAACTTACGCTCTCTGGAAAGTGATATGAAAGAGAAGGTAAACTGTAGGTACACGCAAACCATTAGGGTGCTATTTTTTCATAAGATGTGAAGCTTTAAAGTCATAATTCAGATCCTATTGCAAAACACTACAAAATCGGCTACAAGAATGACGTCACAGCTGTCGTTCCATTATATAAAATATGCGGACTTTATAAGAAATATACATTTATTTCAGAAATATACTATGTGTAAGCCAATATCATGGAATTAAAATATTACGTAAATAAAATGAGGGTGCCGAAAAAAACAATCTAAACCTTTAATAAGTAGGTATTACGTTTTTAACAAATTTCGATTCTATATCGACAGTGTAAAGGTAAAAACGCTTAAGCGCCATACTAAATAATGGCGATTTAGCTTAAGCGTCATATACCTAATAGGGCGCTTAAGCTTAACCTCCATACTTAATAGTGGCGCTTAAGCATTTTTACCTTTTCACTGTCGATATAAACGGGTTTTAATAAACTTAGTGTAATACGTTTCATAACATTATTATGTTATAAAACGTTATGCTTTTTTACATTTTCTCCTAAATGATATCGATGAAACTCAATTCTGTTTTTCATGCATGTTCCTTATTGACTCAATTACGCAGATAAGCAGGGCAATTTATTTACGCGTGAACGCATGTCCCTTCTGCCCCTCGAGGTCCTGCTTTGCAAGAATATTTTTCGGCTGATAATTTAAACGCCATCTTGTAACTTAGCTGACACAAATATTACAGAGTAGTAAGTTAAGATTTCCTCAAATTCAATGTTACTTTCCTTTTAGCGTAAGTTCCCTTTTTTCTTCATGTTTTTGCAACAGAAAATATCACTAGCTAAGGCTAATTACATCCAAGCTCTTCTCTGTGGAGTAATCATTTACCGCTCCAGTCTTCTGTCAGCTGCTTGAATTTTGGACTTTATTATAATGCTATTGCAAAAAAGAGGTGAAAAAGTTGATTTGTAATCGACTGTACGACACGACCTTCCTTTATTTGGTCAAAGTAATTTCTCCTTGGTCTTCCCCTGATTTAATTTCTACCTCTAATTCGCTTTCACTCCTGTTAAGGTGAATTTTTCCAATGTCGAGTTATTAATAGACACTCCCATGGACTTATTAGAGAAATTGATCGGTTTAAGAGTGGTCTAAACAGAAACACATAGGGTTAGCTCCACGTGCTTCTGCAAAGAAGTTGATTTCATTTAGAAAAGTTTGCATTGTTAGTTAGTTTGTTTGTTTGTTTAACGAGTCCCATTTCCACCATATTTCACTGTCATTCTAAAATTTACGGACAAGATTTTAACATGAGAATAAAAGCTTTTTAAAACAAACTTACCGCAATGCAACATGCTAATTATCCTCTGATATTTATTTAGTATTATTAAAATAGTAATTACCCATTAAATTTACGTTGTGACATGAGTTGCATTCTGTGGTTTCATCTCATTACTTAATACTACGCATGACGTATAGTTCGACATATTGTCAATTATCTGGAAAACGATGATGCATTAGATCGGTCTGGGATTTAACTTGTAACACTTAATAAGTAAGTATGCGACGATAAAAGTTAGGTATTTTTATACAAACATGGCCATCACTGCGTCTCTGACTTGAAATTTACGTAGGTATAGTTGTGAACCTACAACCTTAATAGTCCAATTACAACCAAAAGTTGAGTATTACTAGCAACTAGCGAGCCGTTACTGTAGTTGTTGCACGTAACATTGTGACGTGTACGGGGCTCGCGAGCCTGTCATCCGCTATTAAGCTCGGTTATAGTTACGGCTCGCTAGTGGGTAGGTTCCAGGCTAAAGTCGTCACACTAACTAAAATTATTCTTATATTCGATCGTGACCTTTATTTGACGTATTTATACGTATGACGTTATTATAGTTTTTTATTAAAGTCACTATCGCTTCTGAGCCTTGTAAAACATTTACTAGAAAAAAATACGAAAATTCAGTTACACGTCTACAATAAATAAAATATGAAGGAATATTGCCTATTAAAATATATTTTCAAGACAAAATATATCGGATTAATGTAAGCATATGGCACTGATTAAATAAAATATCCTGTTGAAAACAGGATATATATCCGGTTTGACAAATGCTTAGTGCAATTAAACGTTAATTAGGTATCCATTTCTGTTATTTCCAGTTAGTATATTTTTTAATGGATTAAAAAATACATCTGAAGAAAGAGAAAGCTGTTCGATTTTAGAGTGCTAAAAAATCCGATAACATTCAATCAATTTTCAAACTAGGTAGAGCTTTCTAATCTCTATTTTACAAAGATAAAACTCGAAAATTGCCACACATTCTAGGCTCAGAGCTAAGCTGTGGACGAACGGACATGGCGAAACTATAAGGGTTCTTAGAGTACTTACATAAAATTATGCAATAACACAAAATTTCCTGTCCCAAAAAAATCGTTTAGAATTCCTTTTTTTGCTACCGAAAATCGTACGTTTTGGTTTTAGGTAACAAAAAGAAAGTTGCCATCCAAATATTTTTGATTACATTACGATATTATTTTATTTGTTGCATAATTTCATATGCTCTACCTCTTTTTTAGGGTTCCGGAGCCGAATGGCAAAAACGGAACCCTTATAATTTCGTCATGTCCGTCTGTCCGTCTGTCGGTCTGTCCGTCCGACCGTCCGTCTGTCCGTCTGTATGCCACAGCCATTTTACTCAGAGCCTATTGGCACTATATAAATGAAATTTGGAGGATAGATGTATTCTATAAACCGCTATATAATGATGAGTAAAATTGAAAAAATATATATATTTAGGGGTGGCACTCCATACATGTAACTAGGGGACGAAAACATTTTTTTTGAGTTACATCAGCGTGTGGGGTATTTTTAGATAGGGCTTCTAAAATGATACAGAGGTTTTTAAGTGACTTTTTTACGTAAGTGAACAGTTGGCAAGATATACGCTTCTAAAGTCGTAAAAATTCTGTCCGGGTGGGTAGCTTTTGAACTGTTAAATAGAACATTGTAATAAAAATTACAGTAGTAGAACATACGAAATACTTCCAACCAAAATTGTTTTGAACACGATACGCTGTGTAGTTTTGAGATTTTAATAAAAAAAAAATGAATTTCATCCATGAACGTTCATCCCAGCTACTTCACTGTGCGTGGTCCGACATGCACTTGGCCGGTTTTTTTTTATTCAATTAAAGAGTAATTTGAAAAAAAAAAAGATCACTGATTTTGACAGTTTACCGCGCCGTATTCCTTGTGAGTTTTGTTTTTTTCTACTGTAATGTTGACAGCCTACCAGCGGTAGGTAAGGTCAGAGTTCGAAACATTTGACACAATAATAACGCGGGTCGCGTGAAATTTACTTCCATTATAAGAATAGCTCTCCAACCGCGCATAGCTATACATAAGTATTTTTTTGTGAAGTCCTTTTGCGAATATAATTAAAACCTTGTATTAAACCTTTAAACCTTGGAATTATACCTTGACCATTTATTCTCATTTAATTAATTTTGGGTAATTTTTCACTATCAATTCAGGCGTCATAGTTGAGGAAACTTACATTACATAAGGATAAACGGTAGCCCTTGTTGCCATACTTATATCGTACAAAAGCTCCTGGGCGTTAGTTCGCTTTCAGTTGGCACAGTGACCGGACTACAATATGGTTCTATGAGCCTTAGTAGTTAGTCCGTCAATAATTAACTTAACTTTATCCCATAACTTTTTGAAAAAGATACATAAATTGCCGAAGCGAAATGTTCTCTTTTCTATTTACTATTATTATTTGTGCCGTGATACTCGCCGTGGAGGGGCTGCATTTAGCTGGACCTGATGGTAAGTTTCGTTTTTTTTTAATGATGTGGTTCGCTCTTTGTTTTGAATTTTGGAATACTTATGTAGTTCCACCTTAGAAAAGTTTGAGAGTATTGAGAATGTTCCCGTTCCAAACGGATATAAAAAATATCTTAGAAGTTGCCGATTTTTTTTTAGATAGACTTTTATTTAAGGCCTTGGGACAGCGATTAAGGGACAGGGGCTCGGTCCAGTTCGTTTCTGGTTCAACAAATTTCGTTGGCGGCTTGACGAAGCTTCATTAGAAAAATACATAGGTGGTTTGAAAAATGTCAAGACTGCACAAAAACTCCCCACTTTATCTCTAAATACGTTAAGCGAATGGTATTCAAAATTGTACACATTTTACAAGCTTTGACTAATTTGTGCGTCTACAGGGTACCAGTGCGGCGTGGAGGCGAGCCCGAACCTTATACACCGGAACCCCTGGCTAGTACTCCTGGAGTACTATAGGCGAGGGGCGCAGACGGAGCACAGGTGTGGCGGCACCCTAGTCAGCAGCAGACACGTAGTCACGGCAGCGCATTGTGTTAAAATTAAGGCTGATATGTAAGTTAATAAACTGGATTTAATCATTTGGCCTTGCCTGACATTGTCTAAACAAGACTGTATCACTCTTTTATCATGGTCTTTTTCTTGTTTGTTACTTTCTTGTTTTCGTTACTTTCTTTCGAATGAGAGAAAGTATCACAGCGATTATTTTTATGATTTTTATATTTTATATTTATTCCTTTCGTTTTTTTATTAACTTTAAGAGAAAAATAAACATACGGCGATCGGAAACAATTATTGCGTAGACATTGTCGAATGTACCTAGGAAGAAATTCTTAATTTAATCTGACCCGATGAAAGGTCGTAACTGTTCGAAATGCGTTCATGAGTCAGTGACACATTAAAACGAAACCTTCTACTGATTGTTAAGTAAAGTTATGAGAATCTATCTAATTCAGTAGATTGCAATTTTTTTACTGTTGATAATTTAAATTGTTTTATTTTGACTATTTCATATAGTGATTAGTTTTTGTCTTTGGCGACAAACACTAAACTGTAGCAATTTTTTTCAGGTACAAAGTACGAGTAGGAGAGTACGATTTAAGGACTAAAGAGGATTGCGTAGAGGGTGTATGTTCCAAGGATACGAAGAGTATAGGCGTGGTGACGGTCACCATCCATCCGGCGTACGACGGCGTGAGCCATGATATCGCGGTTTTGACTCTTGACAATGACGTCCCGTACACAAGTAAGTTGACACATTTTCCTCAACCAATGCCAAAGATACCTGAATACCGGACCGAATTTCAACCTTAACAGCGTAGTGCATTTTAGCACTTAAAAGTTTAAAGGCATCCCAAGCTAATTTACACCCGAAGATTGACAATTTGTATGTAGATCTCGGTTTGTTGGTTTGTTGTTGCAATTTGAGTATTATCTTTGATTAAGTTGGATTTTCAGTATCGTGGAAATTATCGTTTTATCCTTACTTTCTTGTAACTTTTGCTGTCTATTAACTACCTAACAAAAAAAATTACGTTAATAGTTAGTCACACCGAGATTATTGCCTACTCATTAGTTAGGTGCTGTGATATAACAGACTTATACTGTTATGTCACTTTCATTATATAACTAAATCTATAACAATTTATATTTCGCTGGTTTGCGGTTGACAAACAGCTTTGGTTTTTCCCTTGAACTGAAATTTATATAATTTACAATTGTATTTCCTATTGACGTAAATAATAATTTCCGGTTTCCTATTTTACAGATTTCATCCGTCCAATCTGCCTGCCTACCGCTCTTCCAGTCAACACGACTTTTACCACCGCTGGTTGGGGAGAGATACCGAAGACTATTGAGTTTAGTGACATCAAGAAAGACATTCCTCTTCCTCTATGGAATGACGCTGAATGCCGAGCTGCGTATACGCACACAGAACTGTCCCACGACATCATATGCGCGGGAGGCGAAGATGGCCTGGATTCTTGCAGAGGCGACTCAGGAGGGCCGTTAGTGGAGTCCAAAGAAAGCACCAACATAAAAGAGCTAGCTGGCGTGACGAGTAAAGGCTTCGTGGTCTGTGGGACGGAAGGCAAGCCGGGTATCTACACTAGCGTTTACACGTATTTGGACTGGATTCACGAAGTTATGGATAAAGTTTAGTAATTATTTCACTGAAATTGTTGAAACTATCGTTAGGTTTCTAACATTGTGATTTAGTCGTGCGATGTACTTAGTTTGATGTGAATGTTTTTTTGATGGCCTGTGTCCGGCTAAATGAAAACATGGATTATTTATTGTAAAGGTGACTGGAAAGGTTCCTTTAAATACAAGAAGAATGCTTCTTGCTTGGTAGATGTTGTGCATTCCGTGCATTTGTTTGAGAAGTCTTGTTGTGTAAATGAGTTGCAGATGCGCTTTCTTAAATAGGTCGCCAGTGGTCTCAGATACTAGGTAGTACAGGTTTAAATACCTTTACATCGGGAAATACCGGGTATTCAATTTATCCTCGTAAAACCCAATGCGTAACAATGTACATTAATGCCAATGGAATGTATATTGTTTGCCCAAAGGATTTAAGTTCAATTTCCCTAATATATTAACCACCGTGGAAAACAAGAACAATAACCCTGATCTCTACGCATTAGGTGCTAAGAGTTCATTGATGTTAACCTTTCATTTTTATATAACAGAGTGTTGCGAGAGCACTTTTAAGTTATGATAAGAAAGTGGTAGCTTGACAGAAAAACTGTTTCAAATGTAAGTTCAACTCGTGCTTTCAGTGCCTCTATTCTACCGCGTTATAACGATATCGCGTTTGACCTGTTTTAGAATAGTTAATGTCACAGTCGCCACTATTGTAAATGACATAAGATTTATCAAAGCTTTGACAATACGGAAACACGTCAAAGACGATATTATTATAGTTATTACCGTGTAGAATCCCAGCTCAGTTTGTGTGTAGTTGTGTAACATTTATTGCGAAGTTAACGTGACGCACATGTACGTGTTAGATGCTAATTGTTACCTATGCGTAACATTTAAACACAAACGCATCCCTGATTAGATTTAGCTCCAAAATGCTCTATCTATTCCAGATCAACACATTGGATTGGTTAACTATTCTGCCCTGCTAACATAAAAGGCAGTATCTCGAACAAAACTTCTGTAGCAAATGTAAACTTATTACGAACAGCTTAGGATTGAATCTGCTTTGGGCATTGAATCAGAGATACTGCATTTTGGCTTAGGAGGGCAGTATTGTTACTTGCTATTTTGTATTTGTTAATAACTTTTACGAGTGTAGTAACAAAATGACTTGATAGAGAACGCTTATTCTGTTAAAGACGACACCATAAATACAAGTATAACGATAGCAATGTGAGCAGGTTAAGTTAGCTACATTTTATAATAGCTACTTACAAGTACAAAATAGCGTTTAGGAAGGAAGGTTGAACATGCTTACTCAGTGCTTCTCTTTATATTGCATTCAATGTATTCATTCGGATCACCCAAGCTCAGTCAAGTCAATCCCAGTGGTGGCTAAGGTGTGAAGGGCGGTTGGCCCGCTCTAGTTTCGAATCCCAAGTGTTTTTCCTTGTTTATTGGTTGTTTGTCTATCATTGTGTAACTCCGTTTAATATAGCTTAAACTGCTTAAACATAAGGAAACTGATTTTGCATTTTTACATACATACATACATAACATCACGCCTTCATACCCAGAGTGGGGTAGGCAGAGCTACAGAAATACCAACAACTCTAAAAAGACTTGTTGATAATTCTGTAGCCACATTTTGCACAATCAGGCCAAGGAGTTTGCTAGTGTATTAGTGACAGGTTGCAAGCCCATCGCCTTACAATACTACAACCCCTTATTCCCTGAGTCGCCTCTTACGACATCCACGGGAAGACATGGAGTGGCACTATTCTAACCCGGCAACTACACGGGCTTGCATTTTTACTTAGGTAAGAAAAGAGGGCTACTAGAAATCACGAGGGCCATGCCCAATCTTATGTCCACATGTATGTACTTACGTTCCTATTTTATTAATTGGATTAAAGAAGGCATTGATATGAAGTATCTTATGTTTGATTTATTAATTATACCTGTGTTGAGTACCACGTGAAGTCCCACCATTAGGTAATATACGAGTAACTTACTCGTATATTAACAAATGGTGGCACTGGGTGTGTATCACTTCATCGAATGTATTGTTTCATCGAACGCTATGTAAACTCGATGACAATACAATTAAATGATGCCTAGGAGCTGTTCCTGATGATGGAGTCGGAAATGTAGTGAAGAGCAATGAAAACTGGTCACTTAGTACAGAATTTCCATAGAAAGTGACCCGTTTTCACTGCTCTTGAGTGTATTTAACCTAGACCCAACGATTTTGGAGTGTATGGAATCGACTCGTTAGTTTGGTCGCTACAAGCATCTGATGACTGCTAAAAAGTACAATCGGTAAGAAAAACTTTCCTAAATATTAAGTTTTTGACTTATATATGATACAAATATATGATTTCGCCTACCCACGAAATATACGATTTTGCGAAATGTAAGGCACAAATAAAACGCACGTAATTTATCTAACATTTATTAATTAATTCTAGATCAATTGTATATGAAACCAAACAACCATCGTTATGACGAATAATCAGTCTTCTTGAAGATATTTTTTAGCATTTCGCTACGAGCATACAATTCGTGTTACTTAAATTAACGAAAACTATCTTTACATACAAATTTTATAATAACTAAATTAATATGGCTTTCTGCTTGTTAATTACCTTATAAGCTTAACACTAAATAATGATAAAGAGCGGATACAACTTCAAACCGCATCACTTCGCAGAATTTTATTATCATTAACAGGTAAACCGCGAGATTTACATTTTGTCCCCAATGTAGCAATGACGCTATCTGCTTTTATTCCGTTTTTCTACAAAACCTGTAGGGTCAGGTGGGGTAAATAAAAGACACGGGTAAAAATAAGACTAAGTTTTTAACACTCAAAATTTATTCTACTTCATTCCTATTCCATTTAAAAGGAAGTCTACACACAATGCTGCTTTTGAATGGAAAAGGAATGAAGTAGGTTGAATAAGTTTTCGAATGTTACCCCACCTGACCCTACAACACTTTGTGAAACGAATGCCACAATGTAAGTTTAATCCACTTTATCTTCGATTATGATGATCGCTTAGCACAAGTTGTATTTTCTCGTTTGTCGCTAAGTACATCTCTATCGTAACAGACTAGACTAGAGGAGATCCGAACAAACAAGTCGCGAACCACTTGTGCTAGCCCTCCAAGCTAAGGTCGCTTTTACAGCGGTAGATAAAGCATCCGTCACTCTCGCACTTATTGTTTAGGTAAGGGACAGATGTTTTATCGACATCGAGACACCCTTTCCAAGGTCCACAAAGTTGGGCATGCTAACTCAAGCAGTTATTCTATGAAACTTCTCCGTTTTGTGACGAAAATTAGCCCGACAATAAAATTGTAAGGATTATTTTCGTCGTACAACCGAATTTCTTTCGCCACTGTTGTTTGTAAGGTTAACTGCGCTTAACTATGGTCTAACTTTTTGGTCACCTATGACCATTATAGGCCTCTGCAGCCCCATTCCATTATCCTAAAATAACAGGTGACATTTCAGTAACATGGCGCGGTTTATATGAATCTCAGTGATGTAAAAACTAGTGAACTTTGCAATGCAGTTCAATCATGACCAGGATGGTGAAACTGGAGGCTGGTGTCATTGTATTGACGATGTTACTGTACGGTATTGTTAGTGACCTGGGGGGTTATCATGACATAACAATGCAGTTCTGTTTACGCTCAGAGAAAAGGACAGAGCTATATAACCGCCATAGCTCTGTCCTTTACGCTGACCGTAAACAGAACTGCAAAGCTAGCTCATGATAACCCCCCTGAGGGCTTATTGTCTAACGCACTCGCAATCACGATCGTTTTCATTTTGAAAATCGAACGCTCGTCTGCATACAATATGAAAACAATTGCTCCATTTTGAAGCCGGTTGCGATTGCGAGTGCGTTAGACAATAGCCCCTCTGGTTCCTGTTCCACGTTTGTTACGAAAACATGTCAGTTATTCAAATAATTTATGGTACAAAAAATATAAAATGACTCCGAAATATTAAGGAGTTCCGTTGACTTTCCATGGATCCCATGATGAGGTCGTGACGAAATTAAGACGTCAAAAAAACCTAATCCAGCTAGGAGTTTCTTTCAGAGAAACTCCTAGCTGGATTAGGTTTTGTAACGACATCCGACACAGAAGCAAATATTATTGAACTTTATTTTCACCGGGATAAAGTTCAAACTAAATTGCTTTTACTATGTACCCTCTATAGTACATCAGGGGGTTTATTATGACATAACTACGCAGTTCTGTTTACACTCAGAGAAAAGTACAGAGCTATATAACTGCCATAGCCCTATCCTTTACGCCGACTGTAAAATGAACTGCAAAGCTAGGTCATAATAACCCCCAGGTCTCACGAGGCTATTGTGACAATTCATTTTATTTTAATTGACTGTCGCAGAATGCGCGTTTTGCTTATCGATAATTACATTATAACATAAGCGGTGTGATAACAATTAGTGAATTACGTACGGTTTTAATTTGAACTTTATCTTGTTTAATTGCCGTTTAAACAAAAGCCAATATTTGGGCACTGGAGCTAATCCCAATTAAATTTAAACAGTTTATAAACATTTTATCCGGCCCGTATAGCATTGACTTTCGCAATCAGACTCTTGGTTTTAACATTTTAGAGTTACAAATTAACTGTTTAAATAAGCTTTGTGGTAATTATTATCATTGCTGTAGAGATTCTACCGCCTAGATGTACAATTTAAGGAAAACCTGTGACGTCCATACCGATAAGTATACTCCAGGAAAAAACGTTTAACAAATGAAGGATGATCAATGATTGTGATTAAGGTATTTGTATTTAGGTAGACCTTACGGTAGGTAAAATTTGTACTTATAATAGTATTTTTTGAAATAACTTTTTTCACTTACAATCAACAAAATAAAACCCAGATCGATAGAACTGTGTGACCATAGAAATGAAATCGTCTCGGTTTCCTTTGCGGCAAATGCGATGCAGATAGAAATAGGATTTTTCTACGTAAGTAGACAAAGACGGACGAACACAGGCCTCACGGGACGTCATCTAGTAGGTAATTCACGGACGATTACATGTGTAATAATAAAATTGACGTATTTTTCTTGTGATTTGACGTCATAAGACAGAATTTCGAACTAGGCAAGTAGAATTATGGGAACGTTGACGAGTGTACGAATCAAAGAATTGTTTTACGTTCGCCTAGATCGAAACCATAGATTTGACATCGTTGACTTTCGCGGAACTTTTCTAGCCCTACAGGATTCTATGGGACTCACATATACGTATTAAAGTGAAGTAACGTAATCAAACCTACACTGAAAGATAAGCAATCACCGGGAATAAATAAAGAAGAACATAAGGGGAATGTGAGAACTGTTGCATTTTTACGATGTCCCCGCCCCACTTCTTCATAATACATTAAAGTAACCGTTCAACGTCAATTTGACTAGCTAACGCCTACAACTGACAGGCAATATTGGAATTTCCTCTTCAAGCATTTTAATTGTACGACTTCGCCAATTAGAGATGGAAAGGTATTTAAAGCAAAATGGCAACATTATCCAGATCCTATATTATTAATCACTACATACTCGTACCTAGTATAAAACAAAGTCGCTTTTTCTGTCCCTATATTCCTATGTATGCTTAAATCTTTAAAACTACGCAACGGATTTTGATGCAGTTTTTTTTTAACAGATAGAGTGATTGGAGAGGAAGGTTATTATGTATAATACTTTAATCCGGAGCGAAGCGAGGGCGGGTCGCTAGTAAATAATAAACGAGCAATATCTTTGCGGATTAGGGGGTTTCAGGGTCAAAAATAAATATTTGACTAATATGGATGAAACTATCAAATTTTGATTTAATACTGTCGTCTACGTACACCTAAGTAGAGCTTGGTCGCCCAGGGGGTTATTATGACATGACTATGAAGTTCTGTTTACGCTCAGAGAAAAGGACAGAGCTATATAACTGCCATAGCTCTCTCCTTTACGCTCACCGTAAAATGATCTGCATAGCGAGGTCATAATAACCCTCCAGGTCATTTAAATACCTAATTAAAGCAACTTATAGCGTTTTGTATCTGGAAAGGCGCGTCCCACTATTTGACGTACAGTCGATCAAATATTTGTTCTGTCAATCGGTTAAATTTGCACAGTTGGCAAAAAATTAACACCACTTATTAGGCCAACTGTACTTTTACACATTTATGCAACTTTGATGTAAGTGCGTGTTTTCGTGGACTTAGAATAATAATACAGAATGATAGTTTAAATCACAAATGCAAGAAATAGTTTGGGTGGCATTACATTGGTTCACGTTCAAAACTAAGTTTCTGTTTTATTTATTATTCGAAGTTCGTTGATTAAAACAAAATAAAATGGCATTTATTTTAAGTTTCCACTGTCACGTCTATTCGCCAAGCTAGCAATATTAATGTTTAAATTTTAAACAATAAATAAATCTAAACCTTACGGTATATTTACATTTTGATACTGAATGCTTGATCCAACTTACTCTTACATATTGAATACTAATTCATGTATATATCTCGCCTTTTCGTCATAAATGTAAAATAAATACTAACTACATGTATATTAATACTAAAGCACATAGGTACATACATTTGAAAACTTTAAGGCCAGGTATTAAGATTTATAAAATAAATTAGGTGAAAACATAAATAAGTTACTCAACTAATAACGTGAAGTCTTAAAAAATTAAGTAATGAATTATAAGTAGGTATTATAACACTGACTTATTGAAAAGAAAACGCATAACTATTATCGTATGCTATATTTAAGTTTAGCTTAGTTTAAAACGTTTGGTTTAACTGTGCCATTTATACTTTAGTATAAGGAGATAACTTAATTTAATTATGTTTTTGGGCGTATCGTGATTTTAATTCCACGTCAAAATACCCAGCCTTAACCATCTTGATTTATTCGATGACAATCTTTTAAAATCTCAAACAATTTGAATATGTGCCATTTGGTAACAAATTTTAAAGGTATCATACATTCAAATTAAAAACTTAATAGTATTAATAAAATTTGGCACCTGAGAATGGTCCGTGGAATTTGATTCCTTCGCCATTTAAAAAGACATTTCTTCGATATTTAGTTATCTGTGGTGGGGTTGTCGACATGCTTCTGAAAAATAAAAAAAATACCACGATAAACGCTATGTAAACATTCAGTGATGGTAGGACGATGTGCAGGGTCCGTCCGATCGCTACCATCATCTTATCCTTTAACCTTCCGCCAAGCAGAAGGGATAAGACAACCGGTGAAATTACTAACATAGAGGCATTCCATCTTAATCCTCAGGGATGGCAATTCATTAGCAGTCTTAGGATTCTAGATTAAAGGTCTTAGATACCACTTACCATCAGGCGGCCTGTGTGCTCATTTGCCTTCTACATAAGAATATAATATACTAGCTTCCGCCCGCGACTTCGTACGTGTATAAATCAGTTTCCGAGGGAATAGCGGTATGAAAGGTAGCCTATATGCTAATCCAAGGTATAAGCTGTTTGCATTTCAAATTTCACCAAACTCCATTCAGTAGTTTTAACGTGAAAGAGTAAGAAACATCCATCCATACTTACAAACTTTCGGTAGGATTCTTATACACGGTAAAAACGATACTACCGTTGACGTATTTTCATATTGTCAACCTTTTGAGAAACTCTTAGTTTCTTGACAGTAATAGCGGCCGACTTAAAACCAAGACTAAATCACGACAAACGCAATATCGTTTTAACCTAGTACAATAGAGGCCACAGATGTTTAAATATAAGGAGATCGGACATGCCGGCCAATTTGTATTTAGCACGCCCGTCGCAAGTTCGCTAAACCACACAAAGCACGAGTAATTGACAAGACAAAGCACGCACACGTCTAAAGCACAGACACTTGTATACCCACGCTCCTACACGCGCATCATATCCATGTCATTTTGGGAAGAATCGTTATATTCTCTGTGATCAGGGCTGGGATTCTACACGGTAATAACGATATCGTCTTTTACGTGTTTCCGTATTGTCAACGTTTTGATAACTAGTCATTTACAATAATGGCGATCGAGTCATAAACGATTCTAAAACACGTCAAACGCGATATCGTTATAACGCAATAGAACAGAGGCCCTGCACGCGTGCACACTCGTTAAACGGCGGGTAGACTAGCAGCGGAGTGTGCACATTGAGCTAACAACTGCGACGCGGCCGCGGCGGCTTGTCCTCTCTCTAGTAGTCTATGCTCTGAGTATAGGTAACTTACTTCTCGGCACACTCTTAAGAGTTGACTTTGATATGCTATCGCTGTCCTCCGATTCGGAACACACTTGAAAACTGGTTTCTGAAACAAAAAAAAAACGTAATTTTCTGTAAAAACTTTCAGGATATATACTGGTTCATTGTGGAGAGGTATGAGGAAGCTGTCTGCCTAGCATTGGGACAGAAACAGGTGGATAAGATAAGTAGTCTGTACATGACTGATGTTTTAGTGGTGGTAGGACCCTGTGCGGGGTCCGTCCAGATCGCTACCACCATTCTTATCCATTAACCACCCGCTAAGCAACAATGTTCGCATTGTTGTGATCCAGTGTGGGGATAAGACAACCGGTGAAATTACTAGTATAGAGGCATTCCATCTTAGTTCTCAAGGTTGGCAACGCATTTGGGGTCTTGTGAATTCAAATGTCTATGAGTCTCAGATTCCACTTAACATCAGGTGGCCTGAGTGTTTGTGTGCCTTCTCCTTATTATAAATAATAAATAAAAATGAGTGTTGTGGTAACCTAAGAATAAGAAGAAGCCTTTAATTGCCACACACCAAGAAAATTTACAGGAAGACAGTGGACGGCCAACCACATCAGATATTATTATAGGGTTGCAATCGAACACATAGGCCCTCTTAATTATACTTCTAGTAAAGGTTGCGCGAGTAAGGAGCGGACTGAAAATCAGCGCTGCGCGGACGCGGCTACTCCCACCGCACGCTCGTGCACATGCCAAGATGCGTTCGCTAACTAGCGTTTCTATTCGTTTCGTTTTTAAACCAATCGAATCACGTCACATTATTATGCAGTCACGTAATCTACTAGGTTTATGGGAAGTACCATGTAGGTTTTGATTCCCATGCGAAGTGTTAGAAAATAAGGCTCAAATGGCCGTATCTTTGTTTTTTGTTTAACAGCTGTTTCAAGGGACCACAGACATAGAGAGCGTCGTAGGCTCAGTGGTTTAAGGGGTCGTGATCGTAAGGTACCGAGTTCGAACCCCCGCGGTCACTATGTACCAATGAGTCTGTCTAACTTATGTACTCGTATGTACATTATCCAATGCTCTTATGGTGAAGGGGAAACCTGCACATTCGAACAGTGGAGTGTATAAGAGGGTAATTGCACGAAAATCCTAAAGGGGTCGAAGTGTACCTGATAGGGCCCATCTGTAAGATGAGATAAGATGTAAGATAAGACCACAGTCATAAGTATTTGATGATAATTTCAACTTGATATCTCCACGCGCTCCTGAGAATAAGGGTCAGGTTGCCAGACACATAGACAGACGGACAACAAAGTGATCCTATCCTATTAGGTACGAAACCCTAAAAATAAGGTAATTGGGCGCTGCCAAGCAGTGGGACTGACCTGTGTCGAACCTGTGCTTGTGCCGGCTGGGCAGGTCCTGGTTCTCGACGTGCCCAAACGTACGGAACCCGACGGCGAACTGCGCGTACGGACTTATTTCGTACAACTCTGGAAACACAACCAAGGTTTATAAGAACATGCTGAAGAGCGAAAGTAACTACAGGGTGTTTTCTTGTTCGACGACTCCCAAAACAGGAGATTTGCATTATTTTTTCTCATTCATTTACTTTTTTGTGGTTATCGCACACTGTGTTTAACGAAGACTTAAAAAAAAGTCGTTTATTTAATACGTAGGTCGCACGGGCACTCTTACACATCAAAATTCTGTGTTTGCTAAAGTTTTGTATATGCAGCAGCACGTAATTTACCATATTCTTTGTGTGATGACATTCCCTTCCCCGCGGCCATATTGGCGATGTTTCGCAGGTTGCCCACGTTGCCTAGGTTGCCGAAATTAGCGAGCATCGTCAAGGCGACACAAGTTCCTGCCAAAAACAAACCCTAAAAGCTCCTCTAACCGTGTTTGCTATTGTTCCGCATATGTAGCGGCGCGCTGTAGATCCTACTCTGCACGTTGATGGCGTTCTCCTTGCTGGCAGCTGCCATTTTGGTTACATTGCTTGTTACCCATGCTCCCCAGGTTGCCCAGGATGTTACGTGTGGTTATTCAAGATGTACTCACCGTGTTTGCTAAAGTTTTGGGTGTACTATTCTTTGTGTTGATGACATTCCCTTACCGGCGGCCATATTGGCGATGTTGCCCAGGTTGCTCTCGTTGCCTAGGTTGCCCATACAAGGTCCTGCCAATAAAAAACCCTAAAAACTCCACTAACCGTGTTTGCTATTGTTCCGCATATGTAGCGGCGCGCTGTAGATCCTATTCTGCGCGTTGATGGCGTTCTCCTTGCTGGCGGCCGCCAGGCCGACGTTGCCCGAGTTGGCCAGGTTAGTGTGCGACGTGTGCGCAGTGAGGTTGCCGCTCTCCGACTTGTTGTCGACGGTTATAGAGTCGCGGTACTCTGTGAGGTTGCAGTTTCTGAAAATATATTTTTTGTTTAGACATTTGCATTCTCAAGATGATAATCTTAAGACTGCAATCCTATGGGCCGTATTCATAAACTAATCTTGACATTAATGCTCGTTTCAAGGAGGATCAAAAATCTCAATTATTCTATGGTTATGGACGCTGTGAGTCGGGAAAATTTATAACATTTGGAAAGAAGGCTTTGGTTTGTCTTTCCCGTTTGTATGTAATATCACCGGTCTGATACTAAAGTTTCATTCACGTTCGACAAACAATTTCAGTAGCATACTTACGCAAGGGCGAAGAGTATGAACTGTACCTTTGTCTCCTCACAAGGATGTAGATGCAGCTAAGGAGGCAGACCAGTAGCAGCACTGAACTGCACACTATCACCACGAGGTTCAGGTCCCATAGGTCCGAGGGTGGGCCTACTTCACCTGCGAATAGGAGATGATGGTCGAGAAAAGTCCACCGTTGGATGCAAACTTGGTTTTGGAGTGGAGACCACGCACGGGCAAGCGTAGTGTGCCAGCTAGATGGACGGACGACGTGAGGAGGTTTGCTGGGAGCGGTTGGATGAGGGAATCCCAGGATCGAGCCAGTTCGCGAGCCATGTTAGACGTCTGCCTATGTCCACCAGTGGACTGCTATACTGCCCTCCTAAGCTTATAAGCACTATCTCAAATGTAATGGCCAAAGCAGATTAAATCATATTGGTAATAAGGTTGCATTTGCTACAGGAGTTTTGTCCGAAATACTGCCTTTTGTGTTAGCAGTGCAGTATAGGCTGCTGATGAAGATGGAGACATTAGTGCTGAGTTTAATTAAATTAAATTCTAGAAAATGATACAATCGATGAAGTGAAATTCGATAGAAATATGGGTTACCATATGATTTACATAAATACCGCTTATGTCAACTCCATGCATTTCGAGTCGAAAGAAAACAGAAACGTTATCAACGTTTGCATCTTCACTTGGCCTAAAGACTTACTTCCATCCTCGTTCTTGGTTGCATACGAGTAGATAGTCGACACGGTGCCGGCCTCGTTAGTCGCCGTCACGAGGATCTGGTACCAGGTCCCTGGTGCCAGGTCTCCGATGGCGAAGGAACTGCTCCGGTAGCCTTTAGACTGGTAGTCCCAGGAATTAAGGTCTGTGTGTGTCTGTTGGCAAAATGGGAAGTTAAATCTTACAAAAGCTTACATTCATCTGGCATAACTTTTTTTGGAATGGCAATTATAATTTGGCATTCAGTCTTTTTTTTCTGAAACCGCATACTTTTCAGAATTAGTATAAAATAAACCTACCATAGTCTAATGCGCTCTATGCAATGACATTTTAAATAATCCTGAAAAGTATACGCCAAATGATGATTATGCCAAAAAAGAAATGCCAGATGAAGGGAACTCAAAAGCAGCATCTAAAATAAAACTCCTGTAGCACAACCTTAATGTCTTGATAATAGGATTGAATCTACTTTGGCAATTTAATCTGATATACTGTTTATTGGCTTAGGAGAGCTATATGAGTCTCAGATCCCAATTACCAGGTGGCTTGAATGGTCGTATGCCTTGAAAACAAAACGGAATACCGGCATAGCTCTGATTAAATCAACTTTATCAGGTTACGGCTACGTCCCTGCACAGGCATGTGACATGTACGTAAAAGGCATGCACACATACGTGCCACATGATGACGCTTATTGGAAGATGGTCTACTGGTTTGTTAGTACTATTTTAGCGCTGGAAGGACCTTGTGTGTTTTCCATCCGGGTAGTTAACGTCATCTTATCATTTAACCGACCGCCAAAAAGACAACCGGTGAAGTTACTAACATAGAAACATTCCATCTTAGTCCTCTGGGTTAGCAATGCATTGGTAGTTGAAAGATTGTACCATTGAGTCTATAGGTCTTGGATCCCAATTATAAGTCGGCTATTTCACCGTCTTGACAATGACACGTGACAGGTGACAATTCGGCATATATTGCAAAGTTAACACGCTGATACATAACTGAGTTTTACAGTCACGAACATTAATTTAGGACCCATCTTAGGTCCAAAGTCAATCTGACATTCTACATCAATAAGGTTGAGTTTGTTGTAAGCTACAAATTACTTTTAATCTCTAATGACATTGACGACGTCAAACTATTTTTTTTAAAATTGGTCCTAAATGAACGTTCGCGACTGTACATTGAAATGTCACTTGTCACCTGTCATTGTCGGGATGGTGAAATAGGGGACAGGTGGGGTGTATGCACGTTTTCTTTGTCTATGCTTTGAAAAAATTAGGTTACGTTGTGCTCGTGCTTGGTGCGCCAGGCGCGCGCGCCCCGCACGCGGTGCATGACGTCGAGCGCGCGCATGGGGCACGCGCCGTCCTCCCAGCCCGCCAGCTGCACGACCACGTGCGAGCTGTTGCTCCACAGCCACTCCGCCGTCGTCGGCGGGATCGGTACTGGGGACAAAGGTACTTGATGCTTGAGCGTGTCTGCCTAATGCTACCATTGTAAAACTGAAAACTTCGTTTTCTTTCTATAAGAAAATATACCTTGGAGAAAAACAAATTTACATAAAATCACGCCTTCATTCCCAGAGTGGGGTAGGTAGAGCTACAGAAATACCAACAAATCTAAAAAGACTTGTTGATAATTTTGTAACCACATTTTGCACAACTGATTGGCCTGAGCCAAGAAGTTTACCAGTGTATTAGTGACAGGTTGCAAGCTAATCGCCTAACAGTACTATCTTTATTCCCTTAGTCGCCTTTTACGACATCCACGGGAAGACATGATGTTTCACTATTCTAATTCGGCAACCAAGCGGCAAAAAAACAAATTATTGAAAATAAACAGAAAGTTTCTCATGACAGCTGCAACGTATTCAAAATGAATTAGGGGATGAAAAACGTTATCACCCGATGCTAAATTTGGAAAGATTTTTTTTACAGCTACACAATTTCAAGCGTTCACACTCCTCTTTAAGAGTGAGAATATCTACCAGAGGAGGCAGCGGAGCGCTGTGCAAGGATAAAATCTACAAACAGTATTTCTAAACTTTCCTAACCTCGCTCAGTGTAGCTCCGATATTAGTGGATGTTGTCCTGGCACACCGCTCTGCTACTTCACACAACTCTGGGTGTATACTTACCCTAAGAACCTAAGCTGGCAACGTCGCCTTTTTTCGTACAACCGCTTAACCTCGTAAGACCCCACTGGGTACCACAAATAAAAATATTGCCTTGATTATGTACCTCCTTTGGTACACTTACCAAAGGAGGCACATAATCAAGGCAATATTTTTATTTGTATCTAAACTGAAAATGGCATTTTAGAGCAAACGTAGTTGAGCTTTATTTCCTTGCTGGTAGATACAAATTATAACTCACAAAATCTCCCTGTTTGTAGAAAGGTGGGCTTCTGGGGGTTAAAAAATTATTTGGCATTTGTTTTTGTTACGTTGTACACTTTAGGAACGCTAGATTAAGCAGATGACACACAAAGTACATTTTATGGTTTACCCTTGTTTTGTCGACAGTCATTCCAAAGAACTTATCACTTCACAGAATTTTCATTTCATAGACGGGCTTTTCTAGGCGCAGGAGTTTAGATATTGTGAAAGTCACAAATCCAACCAAACCTCACCTACGCAATTATTATTTCGGATAAGAACAACAGGATTTCAACAGAAAATAGCTTTCGATGAAGTGAAATTCGATGCAATGATAAATTTGATGGTATAATGTTCAGTAAAACAAGGGGAGACCAGATTTTTTATATTCCCTACAACTTACATCCTCCAAGCGTGCTGACGTCCAAATACGCGGGCTGCGACGTCCCCACCTTGTTGGTAGCCGTAATCCTCACAGAATACTTGGTGCCGCATTTCAGACCCGTGAGAAGGTGCTTCTGGACCGAGAGCCCGGGTCGCGCGGAGGGCCAGGCCTCCTGCCACGGCCCGTTCGCTACCTTCCATGTTAGGCTGTAACCTGTTAGTGAAACTGCTTGGTTAAAAAAGTTTTGGGGATAAAATTACGCAAATTTACCTGGTATTAATTACTGACTGATGTATCTTAAGTACGTCTGTGTGACATATATCTTGACCTAGCGACATCAAGCGACAACTTGACAACTCCACCAGCGACAGACAGCGCAACTAAATCTGACAGTGCGCTACATGCCGCTAACGAAGTTATCCCAGTCAGTTGACCTATATACCACTTCCAACTTCATCCCAATGGACTTCGGTCCCCGCCAACCTGGAGAGAGATCTCTTACATCTCTTACACGTGAAAGATTATAATCAAGTTAGGGCGCGCAGAACTCCAGACCTTATGCCGGTTTTTAAGCGATTTGAAAAAAAGGAGGTGGTTCTTAATTCGGTTGTATTATTATTCTTCGTTTACGCTCTTGTGCCAGTCTCACCCACTCTATAGAAACCAGAAAAACTTTATAAGAGCTATCTGTCATACAGGGTCTCCTACTCGTAATACTAAGTACCTTCAGTATCTACTAACTATCGGCGAAACTTCTCTTTGCGAGCACAAAATGTACTCAATAATTGTGTTGATAAAGATATTGATAAGTTAAGTTGTGTACATCTACGTTTAATTAGCTCTTAAAAACAGCTATGTTGCCCATATACATATCATCATCATCATCATTGGCCTATGCCGTCTATGCAGACGATTAGGGCAATGGATGATGTTAAAGACACTTTTTTTGGTGACTACATAAACCAATACGAGACTGACAAGTTTGTCCACATCTTGTGCAAGTATGATGGGTTAGTGTCGCAATTGTGCTGTCTCGCTATTTTGTCTGGTAAACCAGGCTCTATCATGGAGTTTTGGCCCTCGCTGGTGTAGTTCCACCACTGCTTCCTATCCTTCATGAGCTTCTCCCACTCACATCTATAAACCTACATAGCGTTTGTTCTTAACGATCAAAAATCTTGGTCTGTTTAGTTTTGCAAATGGCCAAAAATATTGCACTCAAAAGTTCAGTTTAAAAACAACAAAAGAATTAGTGTACACTTACTGATCTTTTGGCTTCCACTTCTATTGACGGAGTAGTAAGGCTGCTCCCATTCTACTAGTATTGAGTGTTTATGCGGCGTTGCCCGTAGCATCGGAGCCTCGGGCAGCGGCAGCACTATCACCGAGTACTCCACAGAATCTGAACCGTACAGATTCTTGGCGAGGCAGGTGTAGTTCCCGCTTAAAGATTGATCTATATCTGGAAATTAGAGTAATAAGTTAGCAAGAAGAGTTGTATAAGAGTGAAATGAAAAGAGAAGCTAAGAAAGTATTAGAGGCTGCTGTTTTTCGACAACGCAAAAGAAATATATACATATATACACAACATCACGCCTTCATTCCCAGAGTGGGGTAGGCAGAGCTACAGAAATACCAACAACTGTAAGAAGACTTGTTTATGATACTGTAACCACATTTTACACAATCACTTCAAGAAGTTTACTAGTATAATAGTGACAGGTTGCAAGCCCATCGCCTAACAGTACTACAAGCCCATATTCTTTTAATCCAAAATAAATCAATACTAACAAGCGAACTACGCACTCCAATCGACAGCAACTAAACTAATACTGCATTGATACCAACTATTGATTAGCAGGCTGTCATCGTGGTTCCGTGTGAACCGCGGGTGGTGCGTGATAATATTCTGGTTGTGGTACCACACGGTGCGCGGCGGCGGCGAGCCGATGCACGCGCACGCCAGCAGCAGGGAGCTGCCCACGCCCACCGGGACCACGCCGCCCAGGGACGACACTCCCGCTACCACTGAGGAACCATTTGAATCATAGATAACACCAGATAAAAAATAGGTGATTGGAAATAGGAGAGAAATGTTGAGACTTTTCGCTTCGTTGAGATATAAGAAAAAGAAAGGGGAAGAGAGGAGGGGACCTAGAAGAATGTAAATAAGTATAATATACGATTAAAATATAAACGCTTGATCGTATCGGGAAGTTAAAAAGCAGGCAAAATGTAGTTCCAACTGTGAAAAAGTGGTAATTACTATAATCACGCCTTAATTCCCAGAGTGGGATAGGCAGAGCTACAGAAATACCAAAAACTCTTAAAAGACTTTTGAATGTTCTATAATTACATTCTGCACATACAGGCTAAGATGTTTACCAGTAGATTAGTGACAGGTTGCAAGCCCATCGCCTAACAGAATGTGTTAGTAGAAACATAATTTGAGTTGACATGATGCAACGTGGGATGGAGGAAGGTTTAACAATGTTAAGTCAGACTATTGACGAATGCTTAGTGTTACGTCAATTGATAAAGCTTCTTGCATCCATCCATTCAATTCAAATCAACCGATTGTAGGGCAAACAATCTTAATCCGTCTCTTGCGCCAACTTTATCCGGCTCTTGCCCAATAACCTAAACGAATCATCTGATCATCATACTGATAGTCTGCCTACTTATCGTTTTCCTTGCTTAGACCATCTATTATTACCAGTAACTTACCTATCAGTTTATCGAATTTCACTTTACCGCTTGCATCATTTCATCGAATTTCAATTCATTGAACACTATTTTCTGCTGCAACATTAATTACGTAGGTTACATTTATAATGCCTATCAATGACAACCCAAAAAAAACTACTCATGCGACGAGAAATGCCTTACGAAAAAATTAAAATTCTGCGTAATGACAGGTTCGTTGAATGGTGTTTCGATAAAATATTAGCTATCCGTTATTACCCTCGTCCACCCACATTCTTCCCGACTAGTCAAGCATCCTGCCTATTTCCACTTGACTTGTGACCAGCCTTCCAAAGAAGTTGCAGATTGCTGATGTTTTTGCAACACTTTCGTGCACTTTAAAGCCTGGTCTTACCTCTTATAGAAGGCGTGTGCGAAACGCGTCTGGTGGCGGCGCCCTCACCAGCCCTGGTGCTGGCTGTGACCCAGGCCTCGTAGCTCCGGCTGGTTACCAGGTCTTTAATCTCTGTGGTGGTCCGCAGCTCTTCGATTCGGTAGGTCTGGGGCGGGCCGTTGCTGTTGGAGGAAGTTTTAATAGAAGAAGTTTGTTTGAGTGTTGAATAAACGACTCACTCAAATCCACGCGATGTACAAGTCAACGCAAGTAAAATGACCTCCCTCACCTCCTCCCCGTCACCGCCAATTTGGATCATATTCATCGCCTGGAGTTCTTTTTACGTGCGTTGACTAGTACAGTTGGGCAATAAAAGACATAAGCATGTACAGAACCTTGACATTGTAGTAGCATTGGCTTTATTGTAATTCCGCAGAAATCCGCAAGCCATTTTAACCTTGTGTTTTTTATTTCTATCATACCTAGTTCTGAATGATGTAGGCATACACAAAAATCAAGGCAAGGAATATTAGCAAACAAAACTTAATGTTAAATGTGGAAGTTCAAACTGATTCACTCGGGTTAACGATTATGTAATGCAACATGCTGACTCAAATTTATTTAGCCTGATAAATTCCATAAGCCACTTTTATTGGAAACTGTCAAAAGTATCCTCCAAATTATATTTCCAAAAACTTACCTTGACGTAGGCTTCACATAAACGGTGTAATACAGCAGTTCTCCGTTTGGGTGGATGGGTCTCTTCCAGCTTACGAGGAGGGAGGAGGCGGAGAGGACCAGCACCTTTACGTCCGCTGGAGGTCCTGGAGCTGGATGTAAAGGGTTGTTAATACGGCGTCGGTATGGCCACCGAGTACACATGCCAAAAGATGGTACTCGTAAATGGAGCTGAGATCCATTAGTATTTGCAATCTCAAGCTGCACAAGCATAAGCTGTCAGGTAGTGGCAAGACCTCGTGCAGGGTCCATCCAGATCGCTACCACTATCACTCAGCAGTAGTGTTCGCATTAATGTGTTCTTGTGCACAAGGCAACCGGTATTAAAAATAAAATGCTAACTCTCCCATCAATATACATACTAGAAACGGCAACATTCGTTAGAAAACATATACATCTTTACACCTTCAATAAAAGCACACGTCGCAACAATAAACTGGCCCTACCGGAACCAAAACTTAGTATTTACAAGAATAGCCCATACTACCGTTCCATAAATATATACAATAAAATATCTGATAAAATAAAAATAGAAGGAAAAACTAATTTATTCATAAAAAACCTAAAAGATTTTCTCATCAAAAAATGTTACTACTCTATAGAAGAATTCATGACGGACAATTTAAAATAACTAAAGTAACTAATAATACCTACTAAGCAGACTTTATTTTTATTATAGTTATAAGTGATAAGATAATGACATTATTAAATAATATAAATATATTATTTAAAGAATACATAATGTTTAACTGTTATGAATGTTACAGAAATTCTATTTGTGTTGTTAGAATGACTATGGTTTAATTTTATTATGTTGTACCGTAACATTACAATACCCTTACTGGGTTGTACTTAGGAATAAGTATCTTCTGTACTAAATGTAATGTAATAAATAAATAAATAAATAAAATTATTAGCAAAGAGTCAAATTGATTTTTAAGAATTTTCAATCAGTGAATGCTCCTGTTTATTATTTATGGCAAGAGGTTATTCAAGTTTAAACTAATGTTCGCTTACCATCCTGTAGAGTGGCACAGACGATGGGGTATGAAAATGGTCCTGCCCCGTAGTTGGAGAAGCCAGCCACTTTGACTGTGTAGTTTGAAAACTTAAGTAGACCCTGGAGGTATATCTCTGTGTGGAGGGAGGTCTGATTATACCATGCTCCTTCTGAAAGTACAATGATTATTATAGTACATTTTATTTTATTTTTTCTTGTATTTAGGAACATTGTATAGTTTTCGTGGGCATCGTGCATAATGTCATCTACGTAAACAAAGTTTTTTTTCGTATGTGGCCCATGTACAGGTAGGAAATTTGAGTTTGTCCTTGTAGTTACACATTCGTGTATACATCATTTGTAATAGATTTAAATTAAGAGCTCAATGTGTCTGTTTTTTGTTACTGATCAGAAAGCAATTCACCAATATGTAACGGCAATGGTTAAAAGTACCCTCAGTAGCATAGAGAACTGTGTAGCCAACCAGCGAGCTGCCCTGCCCCGCGAGAGCGATGGGCTGCCAACCGACTCGTAACGACGTGGCGGAGACTGCGGTGCATTCCACCGACAGCGGAGCTTGCTCTGGAGCTAAAAAAGAATAATAGTTTTTGCTTATTATGAACTTTACCATATACTCGTAGAGTCAACACCTGAGAGTTCAAACATGCCTTATTAATATAAAACAATGGGCGTAGGAAGCTTCCTAGTGGTATGCCATATTAGGTATAGTACTTAATTGATTGCGAGATTACTTTTAAAATGGGGTTTTGTAAGATGAGCAATGTACAAAGTGGCGGTTAACCCCAATTAATTACCAATTACTTCAAAATCCGATAATGGCTGAATTCGCTTCAATTATTGAACTCTGTAGACTTCAGAGTTGTAGCATCCCATAGATATTTTTTTCTAAAATGCTCGGAAATAATGGCTATTTTTGTGAAAAACAAAGATGGAAATAACCTAATTTTCTTACTAGAAGTAAATTAAACGTATCAAAACCCGTTCCGGTCCGCTGTAATGTTTTGTTTGAAAATGCTATTGCATATAAAATCAAAAAGACCATTAAAAAAAACCCATACAGAAAACTTGATAAAAAATGGCTGCATCGGGGGTTACAGGCGACGGCAGGCGGCGAGTCTTTGTGCGTGACATTATCTTAAATAGGTACAATACTCGTAACATAGGTCGTTTTGTAAACTAATTCTCAAAAGGAGATACTCTCTCAATTCTCTGATATTTATTTTACAAATACCTACTTATATATTTGTATCACTTCCTCGCATCGTTTGATAAAAGCATTATTGTTTATGCCTCGGCGGAAACGGAATTGCCTGACTCGTATCTAACAGGCCTCGCTATAATGTACTATTTTAGGTGCTTTACTACATTATTACAGCTTAATATTTTTTAATTATCTTACCGCCCTCCCTCGTATCTTGAAATACAGGTATCGAAAATGGTCCGGACCCTGCACTAGTGTAAGCCGACACTGAGACCGCATACCTAGAAATATATGTTAATAACTTTAGTGTTTAATGAAATACCTGCAATAATCTTAATTTAATTATAAAACATGTCTTGAAATAAGTGTGGGAAAAAATTGGTGATGTGGAAGGGCAAATAAAGAAGGAAAAGGCTTTGCTTGCCGTAGAAAAGATTTAGCAGCAGATTAACAAAATATTCTATACAATAGTAAATAGGACTGACCTAGACATTTCTGTCGCATGCACTGTTCATGGGCAAAAAATACCAGATTGTCGTCCAATCGATGGACATTGTAGCTGGGGTGCGACGACGGACAAAGGATAAAACAAAATGAGGTCATTTCCCAGAAGTGGGACACAACGCTAATAAACAGGTTAATGAAAACAGAAGTAGCATTATACCTACGTATGCAATAATAACAATGTTACATTACCTTGTGTTTTTCAAAAGTCCACTCAACAATGTTTCCTGTTTGCCAGACTGTCGAAAAATCTTTACAGTTCTGGAATTGTCCTCGTCTGATACTGCAAAATACAGTTTCTTTTACTTCTAAGCTACTTACTTACTTCAAATTATCATGAATAGGCCCCGGATCTTAGTGGAATTGACGTCACAATAGGGTAATTTAGGGAGTATCTGGAACGGTGTTAATTAATACGGCAACCTAGTCTATTGGTGTTCTATTAAAATTTCATTATTAGGCACCCACGATATATATTACCTATAAGTCAATTGTCAATTGATTAACTTATCGACGTTGTCCTTTCGTTAACTGACTCTCCGTAACAGATCAAAACTTGATCTAAAGGACTTGCGGTTAGGCTACGTCTTCTAGCAGAATATATCCACTTCAAAAAGGAAAAGCTTCTTTCTACTTCGACAGATGTCATTGCCCATTTAAAAAGCTTGCAGTTATCGAAGCAGGATTTGTTACGGTTGCTTGGATTAATTTGTATTTTTTGAACTGCGTTAAGCTCGTAATGTTATGCAACATGGCAAATCCGTCATTATTTTTCAATACAAAACTCACCTTTTCATATATTTTTCGTAATCTTTCCTGCAGAACGAATGAATGACTATAATATTTTTTGTCGTGAATGCCTAGTTGGTAAAAACTATTCAGGTATAAAAGTTATTATAATTAACACCGTTACTTTACTCCCCAAACTACCCTATTGTGACGTCATTGTCAGAAAAATCCGGGGTCTAATCATGAACATTTTATTTAGACCCAATATTGCGTAATATGACCTTTAAACACTATTAGACTAGCTATATGAATTGAAGAGGTGGAGAATGCTGTCTTATTATAAGTTTTGTTATAAAGCATAAAACCTTAGTGCATATTCATAGCCAACCTGCAGTAATTAGAGATGCTCCTCTAATTACTGCAGGTCGGCTATCACAGGCCAGAAAAAGGAAAAAAAAGGTTACCCAAAGACCCTTGCGGGATGGCCTTGACGTGGTAGCCCACGATCAGTCCATGGTGGGTCTCCTGAAGAGGAGGCATCCAGGACACGACGAGTTCCCCAGGGTTCTCGGTTGGTTCCACTTGCACATTGTTGGGGGGAGAGGACGGAGCTGGAAACGATTTTGAAGTTACTTAATAAACACTATGATTCTACCTAGGGTTAGGTTAGGTTAGCTCAAAATTCGTAATTCGCTTTGAATCTAGTGCACGGTCCGATCACATAGATTTACGGGCTTTCTTCAACGCCTATGACAAAGCATTATGCAACTTTTTATCTAATGAGGCCCAAACGTGAGCCAATAAAAAAAACCAGTCGACAATGTGACACAAATTGACCGCCCCAACCAAGCCTTAAGCTTGAACTATGGGTTAAATACATAAGTAGAAAACATCCAAGACAGAAACAAATACTCGCACAAATATTTTGCCCATACTAGGAATCTTAACCGGGCCCTCTAACTTCAAAGGCAGGGTTACCAACTAAGCTAACGCGTCGTCAAAATTTGTTACTATATGTGACAGGACTGGTTCTCTGCCTTCGCCGACAAATCTTTGACAAATGCATCGTTTCGCAACCTACTCATTTGCCAACCCGCTTTTTTTTCTGTAACTACAATATATATCAGGATTTTTATAAAACTAACCTAGTCTAACCTACACGATGGTCTTGAAATAAATCCAGAATCTTTTATAGTTTCGGAAAAAAACGCGGGTTGTCAAACGATATGTTTGTGGAATTAATCATTTGTTAAACGTTGGTTATGAAATGATAGGATCCCGACTGGACTTCCGCTTCCATGTAATACCAATTCCATGTGATATTTTTCTGCACACCGTATATGCCCAAGTAGCCTCATTACCTTCTTCGTGGGTAGTGAAGTGCACTGGGGCCGTATACAAGCTGATGCCGACCTGGTTGCCAGTGGCCACGCGCACCGCGTACGCCGTGGCGGGCCGGAGGTTCTGCAGCTCCTGGCTTTGACGGAGATCTGTGTCCTTCCTGAAAAGTTATACGAGATCATGGTCAAAGGGCCGTGTATACGGTTGGAAGGACCATTTGTCACAAAGATACAACTAAATAAACCTAAAGTACAGCAGGGGCAGACAAGATGCCAACACAAATTATAGAAAACTTTTATGGAATTTACTAACGTTTAATTAACGGCTAATTCTATACATTTGCGATAGCGATAACGTTTGGGTAAAAACATGCAAAAAAGCATGTTTCAAACTGGCAAATCTTTATAGTCAAGTCTGTCTTGACGGCAGAAGGGTGGTATTTTATTTTCGATTTAGCCAACTTATTATTTTAATGAGATTTGAAAGAAAACAAATCGTGACAAATACCTAGACAAAAGGAACAAAATACAGTCATAGACAAATAACGCCTATTGTCACGAATTGGTTTCTAGTCAGTGTGATGCTGGCATTAAAGCCAGTCCTTCCTGTTTGTTTGTCTGTTTGTCACGTATAAATGTTTTTTTTCTAAATTTGAAATTTGACGGTTATTCCATATTCGTTTTATACAAAACTACATGCAGGACGGGCTTTACGTAAGTTTTTTATCTATACCGCTTAAAAGTTTTGAGCGTCGACAGTAATATACATAGTATGGTGTTTTTACAGTCGATTCTTTTTTTGCTTTTCCTATAATGGGTGCCTTAACTCATTTGACAGATTAGTCAACACATTTGACCGGTGTCAAACATCTACTAGTGAACTCCGTCCCTAACCTGTCAACATTACCTGGTGACATTGAGCGTGGCCGCGTGCTCCCACACACTGAAGTGCGAAGGCACGTGCTGCAGCGCGTAGTACTGCGCGTGCGCGCGCGGAGAGTCGCGCCATGACACCGACGCGGCGCGCGACGCCACCGCCTCCACGCGCACGTCGCTGGGGGGCGTGGGGGGCTCTGGGCAGGGGAACGGGCGTAAAGTAGGGAATGCAGATAACCGGTTAAAAACCGGTTTTAACCGGTTATTTGTATTCCCTAGTGTAAAGCCGTGAGGGGATACGGAGCAGGCATTTCTAGCCTTATTAGATGATAGCTTCTGCCTGCGACTTCGTCTACGTAGATTTCAAGTATAGTTATTCCCTTGGTGGTTAAATGTTTCCGGGATAAAAAGTCGCATGTGCGTTAATCCAGGGTGTAAGCTGTCTCCATTCTAAATTTCATCCAAATTTGTCCTGCCGTTGGGTTTGAGGGAGTATCAAACTAACATACACTGTCTAACGGCAAGTCCTTTGTTCCAATAATTAAATCGCGCATCGGTCACCAACAAACTGATACACCGTTTGGCGACACTTAGAATAATTATGTAAACAAATTTATATTTACATAACTATAAAAGAAAAACACACACACAACACACATATGCACACACACATAAAAACTGACGCATTTATAATATTAGTAGGATTTTAAAAACGTAGATCTATGGGAGACTTGTAACAACCTAACGACATAAGAATTAAATTTAACCCAAAAACTATTCTGTATTTTCCGGGAAATTTTGATAACGTAGATTATATCAGACTTGTATGATGAATATAAATAAATGACTGTATATTTTTTTACATTACAGTCACGGCAGTCACCAAGGATCGAACTCGGTCCGTTGCACCTCATTAGACCACTTCACATATCATGTCCTTAAAAAGGCATATCTACGTTATCAACAGTATATAAGAATGAGGGAAGTGGATGCATGATCTAACTAAATCCTCCTCAGGGGGCCACCATACATGGCTAAGCAATTCAGTTTACGGTGAAAGAAAGATATAAAGCTGTATAACTGCTATATCATACGCTTGTCCTTTACGCTCGTCCTAAAGTGAATCACTTAGGCATGTCAATATAACCCCTTAGATTTAGCTTCCTTTATTTAGGGTTAGCGAGAGCTAATGCAAGAAAAAAGTACTATCAACCACCAAATAGCAGTATCTCAAATAAAACTCCTGTAGCAATCAAATCCTTATTATCGAAATGAGAGGATTGAATTTAATTTGGTAATTGTATCTGACATACTGTTCTTTGGTTTTGGAGGGTAGTATTGTGTCCTTACCTAATATAGTGAGATGCAGGTTAAAGGTTGAAGCGCCGTAAGGGTTGCTGGCTCGGCACTGGTACAAGCCGGCGTCAGCCGTCTCCGAGAACTGGATGAGTAATGTGCTGGTCACGCCTGTTGGTGACGTAGATTCCGTGTGTTTTGCGCTGAAAAAAATCTTATGAGGTTGGTCGTGTTTTTTTAATTTGGTACAGCATTGAACTAGACCAGAGGTTTTATAAGTGTGGGGCTCGCCACCCAAGGAAGGCGCAACGGCATACAAATGAGGGTACGACGCGTAATGAATTTCATAAAAGCAGGCTTCCGTATAATATGTTGGCTTGATATAATGCCACTTGAAATATAACATATCGGCAGGGCACTCTTTGACTGCGATTGCGGGCGTGTTGCTCGGCTAAAATATCTTAAATCAGTTTAAATGAAAATTATGATTAATCAATTATTGATTTTGTTTTGTAAGTGCCCTAATGAACATGGGATATAGGGGGCATAGTTATTTTTCGATGACAAAAGGGGGCGTTATAGACATAATCCCTGTACTATGGGTACCAATGATCTGGGATGGGGACCTTTATAACTTTATAAGACTGATCGAGTCGCCACTTTCCCGAACACATGGTTCAGAGAGGTGACGGCTGAGATACGCGTCATACTCGTGAACGGGTGCTGTTTGTGGGGTCCGGTCAGTTTATTATTCTAGTTATGACTTTTGACGTAGAGACCTCGTCGTGTTGTTCTCCTAGACTCATTATTTTTAGTTTAATATTATTAGCCTTACATTTGTAATGATTTTATTTGTTCTAGCTTTAATAATTATTATTCATTACTTTATTAAGTACTTGTAATATAATATAACTTACTTTTAAGTATTACTGTACTTTATGTTTGAAAAAATGACCTTCTGCTGGAGTTTCTTGGCGCTTCTTCTCCGCAATGATGGTCTAATAAGTGCTAGTAAATTCACTTCATATTACCGACGTGTAAAAGAGCCCTATGGTGGCCTACTTACTGAATAAACATTTTGATTTTGATATTTGCTTAGACAGAGATCGTGAAAACAGTTGCAAAATTGAAAGTCTACTTTCTAAGCTGACTGTACTTCCATGTACTTCGTGCTGTAGAATAGGTTTGTAGAATCATACAACTTGATTTTGATTTGTGTATGCATCGTTCGTTAAATCGTGTAAAATTTAGTTCTGAGTTTCACACAGTGCCGGATAAAATAAAATCCGTAAAATAATTTAGTAATTGATGACAGGACAGAATGGCGAATCTACAGTGGGAATTAATCGGTAGCCCTTGTGGACAATAGTGCCGTTGATTACTCAATAAGTTTGATAAAAGCAAAATGACTGACCTATGGTGTCGGAAGTCAACCACGTTGCCGTTGTGAGTCCAAGTGACCCTAATGGGGTCATCGCCGAGCGCCTTGCACTCCAATTTGACAGGGTGACCCAAGCGTGACGTCACGTTGGCTGATGAAGACTCAAAGTGCACTGGCTCTGATTTTAAAAAAGAATATGAATAAATATAGTAAAATATGTGGAATATAGTAAGTCTACATTGATGGCAACTTTTGGAAACTTAATATCTATGAAAATGTTTCTCTCTTCAAAGAAATAAGGTAAAACCATGTAAATTAATATACATATAAGTACCTATATCCTACCGCTGGCTACGCTTTTGGATAATAATCTTTCAGCATCTCTTCAATCCTTTACTTACTATTAACACTCATCCAAACTGTCTTGCTGAGAGGCTGTCCGACCCCATTCTCCACGTTGCAAGAGTACAGACCCTCGTCTGCTAGCGACACGTCCTCTATAACCAGGGTGCCGTTGGGCAAGCTCAGGATACCACCTCCAGCCAATTCCAGCACTGGCTGCCAAGTTCCGAGAAGTGCTGGAATTTACAGAGGTACAGATCTTACTTTTAAATTTGATGTAAGTACAATGTTACCACTGTGGAATACCGAGGTGGACTGAAATTAATAAAAGAAGTAAAAGACTTATAAGATGACAAAGCAAACTTGAGGTCTGTTAGAGAAAGAACGAAAGAAAACATTAATTTCGGTCAATAAAAAAAGATACAAACAGAAAACCAATTGTGAAAATATTTTCAAGGATCAACGCAGCTCAATGGGAGCGGCAATTAAAGCCACGGCAGGTAATAAACACTCGTGTATAATTTAGTAATGGGAATAGTCTCCGATGCCATGGAAAGAAATTAAATAAGATCAAAATTACCATCTTTCTTCATCCAATGCACCTGAGGCAGGGGATATCCACTGGCACTGCACGATACCGCCCCCCTTAGGCCAAGAAGTAGCGAGGAGTTCGAAGGTTCTTCCAACCATTTAGGAGCCACTGAGAAAACAAGTAAACCCAACTATGATCCAAAATCAGGTTAATTTGAGAAACTCCTAAATCATGTTTAAAATAGCTCTTAGATAGGAGGAGCCAAGAGTAAAAAGGACGGTATGCTAGACGTATAGGACAGTTTTATATACCTGTTATACATACATACCATCACGCTTTAGTTCCCAGAGTGGGGTAAGCAGAGCTACAGAAATACCAACAACTCTAAAAAGACTTGTTGGTACGTAATTCTGTAACCACATTTTGCACAAACAGGCTAAGATGTTTACTAGAGTATTAGTAAGAGGTACAGTCAAGTTCAAAAGTATGTATACACTTTAGTACCTTGTCTATTTAACGTCATGTTTAAACTGCCATATGAAATTATCCAAGCGATTAAAGTGACAAGGTACTAAAGTGTATACATACTTTTGAACTTGACTGTACAGGACAGATTTATATACCTGTTATATATTCAAAAATTCCGACATTAGGTTATATAGTGTTCTCGTCCAAAAACTTTCAAAGTTCAGACTGAATTTAAAGTGTTATGGTTCAGAAACAGATTAAAAAAGAGCCCTAGAAAAGCCGCTTAAAACTAACGAAAAAGATTTTTGAAAACTTTCAAAATATATGTACCTAATTGAAGTAATCGATATTAACGCTATACGCGACCGTCCGGCAACTTACGGTAATCCGTTAACGATTTTGTTTGATCACATCTCTGAACCCTTACCATGAGTTACCATTACCGTACTCGCTAGCGAGTCTAATGCTCTGTCCCTCCCACTTTATAACAAGACTATGAGTGACAGAGCATTCGACTCGCTATCGAGTATGGTAATTGCAACTCATGGTAAGGGTACAGATCTCTTAAGTGTTATTGGTCATAACGCTGGGTCAAATCTTCAACTGGAAGGGAAGCAAGAGATCTTTACCTTTGATATAAAGCTCGGTGGACCTGTTGACCTTGGCAACATGGTTGGAAGCCACGCAGGTATACACCCCGCAGTGCTCCAAGGACACTTTCTTGATCACCAAGGCACTGAACAGCTCGGAATTTCTTTCTACCACCTGAAATTGGGGTAATTTTACATATCTACGGAGACAATGTTATGCATGTTTAACCTAGGGTCAAAGGCAACAAGACCTACTTTTTATGGCATAAAGAAGGCAAATAAGCTTAATGGTCACTTGATGGTAAGTAAGATCCGAGACTTATAGGTATTTGCAATCCTTTGATTGCGAATACATTGCCAATCCTGAGGAATAAAATTGCATGCCTCTATTCCGCTCAGTGCCGAAATATCAGATTTTTTAAATACCAGATTCTCAATACTGTAAGTATACTGTGATTCCAAAAGTGAACGGTTAAATTAAGGTGTGGTTGACCTAACCTACCTAATATTTCGATGCTGGTGTTTTGGGAATCCGGTAAAGAGAGTATTTAGTAATTCTGGTGTTTTGGAATTGAGTGCTCTATATTTACTTTACCAGTTGTTTTATCCCCATACTGCGTCTCCAACGAAAGATTTCAAAAATAAAATCATTCTTACCTTCAAATTACTAGGTATTCTTTTCCCATCCTTCAACCACTCAAAATGAATCGGCAAATCTCCACCCCTGACATTACAATACACATTCACAATCTGTCCCTCCTGAAGATTATTTCCCAGCAGCAGGTCATCCAAAACCGGTGCCTCAATAACCTGGATTTCGAAGGCCCTCCTCGCCATTTCTCCAGAAGGACTGGTCACTATGCAAGTAAATATGGCTCCGTTTTCTTCCTTGGAGACGTCAGAAAGGGTCAGGATGCCATTTATGTTGACCGATGGCGCGTTACGTTTCCATTTCTGGTTTCGTTTGTAACGAGAATGGAACGGGTTCGAGTTTATTGTTTTGCCTTTGAACTCCCAGTCGATTTTGCTGTAGAAAAAATACTTAAATTAAATGAACTGAGTAATAAACTTTACTGGCGGTCTTCTATAGACAATGTAGGAAGTTCATCGCCAGCAGATTCATGAACATGGGTCGGCAATTTGTCGACTAAAGATCGTCGAAACAGAAGATCTAGCCAAGATGCAAACGATGCTAACGTTTCTGTTTTATTAGACTCGATGTGCATGGAGTTGGCTCTATCTCTGCCCTCCTAAGCCGCAAGCCTACCGTAAGCAGTATCCCAAATTCAATAGCCAAAGCAGATTCAATCCTATTTCAGTTGATAATTAGGTAGCATTTGCTACAGGAGTTTTATTTGAGAGACTGCCATTTGTGTTAGCAGGGCAGATCTGCTATCTGTCATCACATCAGCTTACGTCAAACTTATACATTTTATACTATGCACTAGCTTTGCGTCTTGACTAGGCTCCCAAAAGTTCACATCCCGCTTTAGTTGTCACGATAGATGAATCAAATTGCGTACAGATTAAAGCCATCACATTGTTATATTATGGACAGATTACCAAGGCCATGAATGGGTAAAAGTGCCGGCATTTTTAGCCCATTTCTAGTCCATCTCTTAAAATATGATTATATTGTAATCAATTTGGTAGGTATCGAAGTCTTGGTCGAGGACCTTACCTTATAGGATATCCATAGAATGGGCATCTTAAGTTGACTGATTCGCCGCTTTGCGCTTTGATTGGTGGAAGTGCTCTGATGTATGGAGGGCCTGGAAGAATTACGTGCGAGTACAGGAAGATTCTTGAATTTTTTTTTAGTTGTGGTTTTTGAGTTGTCTGGTGATGACTCGGTGTATACAAGATATCAGGGACCCAATTCTCGTGACTTCAAGATGATTTTTTCTGCGAGCTGAACTGTCAACTACATATTTTTTTGACATATCTTACATGAAAAATCAGTCACGATAATTGGGTCCCAGGACGGCTGTTATCTCACCATAGACGTCGAGCCTGTTCTCATGGCTGGCGGAGTGCTCCCCCTCGGAGGCTATGCAGGCGTACAGGCCTCCGTCCTCAACGCGCACGCGCGTGATGTTCAACTGAGCCACCACGGTGTTGTCTGACGTCATCAACTGACCGAGCGCGTATCTGAATTGTGACGTCATAATTGTTTGGCTTATTTCATGGTATGGAGAAGGCAAACAAGCACACGCCTATAAATGGCCACAGAGGCCCATACACATTTGAAATCTCAAGTCTGCAATCTTAAAACTGCAAATGCGTTGCCAACCCTGGCGCCTAAGATCTCTTGATGATCTAAACTACAATAGTCAGTAACATTTAACTTAATTTATTGTATTATATTACTTTGAGACCCTATTTCATGTTTCTTGTTGTACTAGCTATTATATATGCGTAAAGATACGCGTGTTTCCTTACCTAGAATCTGTGCTGACCACCACACCGTCTCTTTCCCACACGAACTGCGGTGCTCTGTCCCCAGCGGCAGAACATTGCATGCTAATCTGGAAGCATAAGATAGTTTGCAAGTTTAGCCGGTTATTGCTTAGTAACTGCCCTTCTCCCAGTTACTGGCTACTTTGTAACAATAGACTAGATGTTTTTTTTTTGCTGGCAATTCATTCGGTAAGGATAAAAATGCAATAAGAGCACCGCAAAACTCAGAAATGAGGGTCAAAGTCTTACATTCCTTCTAAGCGTTGAAAACGCCCCATACAAATTGATACTAAACCATCATTATCACAATTCAGTTAATACTGAATTAAATGTATGCAAAGGTTCTAATGGTAAGCCAAACCTCCTGAGTTTCGTGATCTCTTCATACTAATGTTAGTGGTAGGTAACCAGATTCCTTAGCTATAAAAATAAGAAAAACCGGCCAATTGCATGTCGGACCACGCACAGTGAAGGGTTCCGTAGCTGGGATGAACGTTCATGGTTGAAATTCATTTTTTTTTTTAATCTTAAAAACTACACAGCGTATCGTGTTCAAAACAATTTTGGTTGGAAGTGTTTCGTATGTTCTGCTACTGTAATTTTTATTAGAATGTTCTATTTAACAGTTCAAAAGCTACCCACCCGGACAGAATTTTTACGACTTTAGAAGCGTATATCTCGCCAACGTACGTAAAAAAGTCACTTAAAAACCTCCGTATCATTTTGGAAGCCCTATCTAAAAATACCCCACACGCTGATGTAACTCGAAAAAGTTTTTTTCATCCCCTAGTTACATGTATTGAGTGCCACCCCTAAATATATATTTTTTTTCAATTTTTCTACATCATTGTATAGCGGCTCTGAGTAAAATGGCTGTGTCATACAGACGGACAGACGGACGGACGGACGGACAGACGGACAGACGGATAGACGGACAGACGGACATGACGAAATTATAAGGGTTCCGTTTTTGCCATTCGGCTCCGGAACCCTAAAAAGGAGATTGAAATTAGAAGACTTACATCCCCGCCTGGAGTGACCGTTCGCTCCGTGAAATGTTGCGTGATGACCACCCGTCCATCGACGCCACGGGACACTCGTTTTCTCCTGTCCAGTCCTGGAATAAAACAAAATTTATTTGTCATTTCAAGTAGCTACAATACTTTTTTTACCCTCGCTTACTAAACCGCTAATATTGATATCGTTAATGGTATCAGAATACCACCTACAGAGTAACCGAAGCGTGTTAACTGTTCTATGATGAGCGTTACAAAGCGTTGATTTAGTTATAACCAGAGCCCGGAATTTTAGTAGCACTTTAGAGCTGTCATAGGGACTTCTCGTCTATCGACTTCCGTTATACATAATGTATATCGATAAATACAGAATACATTTTTTAAATGTGATTACAAGTAGAAGTAAACAACATGCAGTCTTATCGCGAATGAGCGATCTCTTCGAGAAAATATTAACTATTTCTTTTATAGATAAACTAATGATGAAACACTTGTTAGCCCTAAACTGACTTTGAACATGAAATTGATAAACGTTAAAACACTGAACTTAACTGTTTAAATGTAGAATTGTTAACTATTAACTTTTCATTGCAAATCTCTATTTAACATTTTCAGCCACTTAAAAGTTATGTAAAAGAGATCGCTCTTTAGCGATAAGACCGCCCGTTATTTTCCTTTACTTTTAATCTTCATTGATATGTTGTGTTGCGTTCTATAATGAATCGATAAAATTATGTTTATCGGAAGTCGATAAACGAGAAGTCCCTATGACACATAAAAAATGCTACGAAAATTCCGGGCTCTGGTTATAACTGTTCTTTTATAACAATTATAGCATTGTTATTACCATGGCTACGCTCAGTCTAGATATAGACTTGGCATTTAGTAGACACTTGACATCCTAATTTGTATATGAAATCGTTATGTTTTAATCACAATAGAAATGACGTAGGTAGATTGTAAACAAAATGAATTTTGAATGATCAGTGATCGGGGAAAACAGTGCAATACTTTAATAAAACTTACACAAATAACCATTATTGCTAACACAAAAAGCAAGTGCAGTGGCTTTTTGTTTGACACAAACTTTATGTAATGATGTTAAGATCTCTTACATTTCTCATATCGAATGAAAGAGATGCATTTTGACGACACGCTAACATCGTTGGTAGTGACCCTGCCTTCGAAGCTAGGGGTCCTGCGTTTAAATCCCGTAAGGGCAGATATTTGTGTGATGAGCACGAGTATTTGTTCCTGAGTCTTGGATGTTATCTATGTATTTCTCTATATAAGTATGTTTATCGTTGCCTAGTACCCATAGTACAAGCCTAGAGCTTAGTTTGGGACTTGGTCAATTTGTGTGACATTGTTTTGGCCAAATAACAACCAAGTACAGTGTCACCATAACATTCCGACCCAGACAACCTTAACTATAAAAATCAGCTTTTATCCCCGTTATACCGATACTAATCGTTGTACTGTTCAAAAAAATATTTCTGGGCCACTAAGAACTGTGTCAAAGGATATAAATATACTCTCCATAGAATTCCAAGAAACTCTTTACAATTTGCCTTACTGCAAATTGCGGTCCGACTACGAATATACATTTCAGTTTGTCGCCTTTTTAACCGACTGCAAAAAATGAGAATTCGTCGGAATATCTTTGCTTTTAAATATGTTCCCCGATTACGCAAAGACCGCTCGACCGATATGATTTTATTTTTCTTCAAATGCATATACTTTATTATTGGTCCCATTTCCAGCACGTCAAGATCTGATGATGGGATCTTGGAGAAATCGAAGGCACTCCTCAATTATTATAGGAATAAATGTACGTGGACGACATAACAGTGTTATTATGATCACTAAAGGGTATGAAATAAAATATTTTTTTTAAAATACTAAAAACCGTCTGTGTCGGCATCCCACAATATTTTGAACCAAAAGCCGAATTCAGTTGGACTGACCTATCATTTTAAAAGAAGTTATTATCCGCATTACGGCAGCATAGTGATGGTTTGACAGTACCTACCTTCGCACGGGATCTAGAATAAACTCAATGACATAATGTCATTGAAATCGCAATATCATGGTGTCTAACAGCTGATCTGATGACTGATGTTGGAGTCAGAACGAAGCGAGAGGATCTCCGCTATACATAACATAGACCAACCTGTTTTGGACTCCTCGAATTAGTCTCTGATAGCAGCTGATGACAGCAAAAAGTACAGTCGGAAAAATAACGCTTGGCTAAAAAGAAACGAATTTTAAAGGATTACGATTTTAGCACCCTTACAGAATTTAACTCGCCTGCAGCACAACCCTATTACACTGACCAATCACAGGGCGCAGGTGGCAATCAAATGGGTAATTGGCGTTTGCGGCGCTGCCCCTGTTTATTGGGTTAGGGGCTATCTTGCGATGCAATTGCGCTGCATCCAATCTGTTATGGCTTAATCTGATATGAGATACGAAATGAAGAATACGTATGTTAACTACAAGATTTATTTAATAGTTACACAGTATTACAGGACGCTACAGCACTGTGAACCACATACTTAACAGGTAAAGGAACAACAATAAAATTAAGTAAAACTATACTAAAGAACTGAGGAGACACGCACATCCATCCTCTCACGATATCTCAAGCATTCACCGCGCAAAGCCATCCATCCGCTAGCGAACACGATGCATTCAGGGGACCCTTCTAAGAAGAGATTCACCCAGGACAGGGAGGCAATTTTTGAATCTCACTGACCAAAAATGACTAACTTTCAAATCAATTTGATATGATAAAGGGGTCTAAAGGAAAAAAGGTGAGGTGAATCCAAAAGGTGAGCTCGCTCGTAGTTTAAATTGCTGCACAAATAGATATTTAAATTAATAATTTTTCGCCGGTGATCTTCCAAAATTGCCCCCAGGGCGCGAACTAAAGGTGAATGTCTACGGGACACGGTGCGCGCTGCTGGCAGATATAGCCTAATGCATCTTCTGCGTAGGATCGATTTGTATTGACGGTAACGGTAAATTGTTAAAACTCATATTAGCCTGATTGTGCAAAATGTGGTGACAGAATTATCAACAAGTCTTTTAGAGTTGTTGGTAATTCTGTAGCTCTGCCTACCCCACTCTGGGAATGAAGGCGTGACTTTGTGTATGTATCATATTAGCAAAGGTCTTGTTAAATAAAACATGTGCTATGGCATACAATTGTGTTATAATTTACACTTTTCAACTTTACAGGGAGTTTGGTACAATCAACATAAACAAGCCTTTACCAAAGGAACCACCAACACTTAGCTTTGACTCTTTTGAAGGTCTCTACAAGCATTTATTCCCGTGATATGTGTAATATTTCGTTACTTCCTTTTCACTAACCGAAGACTGTTAAATGTTAAAAGAAATATAATATTAAACCTGTTAGGTTTGTTTTCATAAAAATGGTTTAGCTTCTATGACAATTCGGAGAAACGAAACAGCAGGCAAACGGTTTTCGGACTTTAGATAGGTAATCGAATTCGACGTTAAGAGAATTTCGCGATTAAAATTAGTCTTTACGCTTCGCCACACCCAAAATAAATTCGCGTTAACAACTACCGTTTAGGAAACACTATTGAACTCAAAAAGTTTCTTTTTGAGATTTAGATTTTCTAGGGGGTGATTCTCTCAACACAGTACTGGGTCGATCTCAAAGGCGAAGTTTTATCCGGCAAGTTTTAGAAGTCCTCTCGGGGAGTACAAAACACATTTTAGCGCGTGCCTTCTTAATTAGGCAGCTTTATACGACACTGAATTCGACTCACCTGCCTCCTGCCTAATTGAGAAGGCACGCGCTAAAATGTGGTTTGTACGCTCCGACGGGACTTCTTAAACTTGCCGGATAAAACTTCGCCTTTGAGATCGACGCAGCGCTGTGTTGAGAGAATCCAGCTTTGCCCGAACTCCAACCGACGCTACTTAGCACCGATGATTGTTGACAAATATCCAATACAAGTGCAAGTGACAAGCACCAACAATAAGTACCTACTGTCCTTCAGAGTAATGAAAACGGGTCACTTTCTATGGAAATTCTGTACTAAGTGACCCGTTTGAATTGCTCTTCGTTTAATTAGATTGCTTGCAGATTGCATCGTCGCGTCGCCAGCTGCAATTGTAGTCTAGTTATTAATATGTGGCTGTCGTGTAACGGCCGAACCCTATATTCAAACCGCGGACAGATAGCCTTACTTCGGATTAAAATTTGACTCATTTTGTATGGGCAAATGTCAAATTTCAACCCGAAGTAAGCCTTATCTATCCGCGGTTTGAATATAGGGTTCGGCCGTAAAGGGACCTTACGATGCCAGGAGGTTACGCTGTTCTTGCCATCGTTAATATAGAAAAAAAAATGTTACATAAAAGAAAAAAGGTGTCTCATTTAAATCGGTTAGTATGAGACAATCTGAAACTATAAGACGTACGAAGATCTGTTCTTAGGAATCATGTCATCGATTTTAATAAGAAGAAAAACTGCATTCATACATTTAAAAAACCTGTACTCAGCTCGGGAATCGAACCCGGTTGTTTTGAAAAAAATTAACGTACACTATTTCTATTTAGATATCGATGGTGTAGATCTTAAGCAGTAAATAGCTCTATGAATCATGATGTATAAATTAATATAATGCATTGTTTTCACATACGTTAATTTATTTTAGTAGAGACAATTTTACACGCCTAAACTTATTGAATATTGTAACGGTGGTCACTTCGAACACCTACTACAAAATTATGTCTATGGGTCTCAGATTTCACTTACCATCAGGTGGCCTGAGCGCTCGCGTGCCTTCTCCTTAACATAAAAAAAAATTGTGAGCCGTCACGGGACGCCTGGCAGATGTGAAACATCGAAATTACTTTGTACAAGTTATATGCATAGCAGAACATTTTACGACAGTAATTATATATGACACAATGAAATGATAAAGCATTATAAATATTTTTCATAAAATAATGATTATTTATTACAAAATTATGCATTTTTATTAAAAACAAAATACAAAATAAAAAAATTACAAATTTAATTATAATTACGACAACTCCATTCTTTTATTGAGTGGCAACGCGTCGCCACGGCAAGCGTCGCCACGCCAACGATAGATGTTTCACATCAAAAACCGGGTTTGATTCCCGAGCTGAGTAAAGGATTTTTTTAAATGTACGAATGCAGTTCTTCTTCTTATGAAAATCGATGGCATGGTTCCTAAGAACAGATATTCGTATGTCTTATAGTTTCAAAATTTCCCATACTGACCGATTTAAATGAGACATCCTGTATACATATAGGTAGGTATACATTGTTCTGCGACAACAAGCTCATGTCTCAGCATGCTGCGAGCTGGGTCAGCTGCACAGCGCTGGTTTTCAGACTGCGCCCAGCTCTCGGTTACATTTTAGCGAGTTACAAGGGAAACATTAGGACATTACTACTCTACGCGGTATTTTTATTTAATTAAAATTACAAAGAAAACTGTTTAACTGCTTAATATTGCAACCTACTAGATTAGTATAAATGCCTTCCAGCATTTTTCTCAGCTGGGCCCGTATTATGGTCGCCTTTATCGCGGTGGATAAAGCATCCGTCGCACTCGCACTTACATACTGGGGAGAAAGTGACAGACGTTACATCCACGTTTATCCACATCGATAAACACGACCATAATAGACCCGCTGGTCGCCTTTTAAATTGTTGCATGTTTTATCTGTTATGTTATAATTTTAGTATCTACTAACCTGTCCTAGTGTTAAGGAAACGAGTTATTTAATTGGTGTAAAATTAAAACGAGTACGGCTGTAACACTATTTTTATTTTTCCAACAGTACGGTAACTCGGAACCCTCGAGTCTGACTTACACTCAGACGAATTTTTCAACGACGCAAATAAAGATGTATTAATATCAATTTCACTATGATCAACCCAATCATCGCTTGCAATAAGACAATGTATTTTTTACAATATGAAAAGTACCTAAGCGTAAGTATTTCAAACTATACCAAATTACAGGTTTGTTGTACCAAGAGTTTCTGAGTTAAACGGATAGACGGACAGAAAGACACACAGACAGATGAACATAGATAAAACTATAAAAGTGCCTTGTTGACTACGGAACCCTACAAAGATGTTGACGAACTTGGAACCTCCTTTTTTGAATTCTGTTAAAATAGAAGTGCGAAGTGGAGGTAGGTACCTAACTAAGTAAAGTTGGCTTTGGTAATAACATTTTTTTTCACGCATCTTACAACTTTCTACGTTATGAAAGTAATAATTAACAAAACCTTTCATTATTATTTTTTCGTTCCTCCTTTCGAACAGGCTAGGGTTAAAACCTTTCATTTTATAAAACTTTATGACTTATTATTGACAGCTACATTTTTACTAAGCTGTATAAAATTGAGCCAGTCATTCTCAGATAATCCCATAGTAAGCCAGCAGCGCTGCGCTGCGCTGTTATCTCTCGCACACGTTCGATTTTATGCGCGCGCAGTGAAATCGAGCGAGGCGTTTGGTTCTACCACAAGTGCAGCTATTTTCGACAATTTCATCATTTTCATCGCTCAGTTATCTCGGAACGGTCACAAACGTAATCGTATTACTTTTGCTTAGAGTTCAATTTTGAACTACGCTGATGCGTATAGTGTACTAAAAACTAACGCGCATTCACCTCTATGGAATTTCGACGATTGCCGTGAATTGTCAAATTTGTCAGATTATCCCAGTGACGTGACTTGCTAAAGCTCAAACTATTTCCGTGTTAAATTAGAAGTATTTGGGACAAAGAAGTACCATTCCTGAAATCGCTACCAAGTATATTCTACATTTAATCCGAATACGAAATATCTGTAAGTTCTCATGACAGAAATTTTCACGAGCGGCCTTTTTCTTTGGCCCATTTAACTAAGTAAATATCCAAGCTTTAGGTCATTTTCAACACGATATGGTCGTTCTCCTATTAAAAAACATGTTATTATAGTTTAATTAAGTATTTAATGGTAAATAAGTCGATGATCTACGTTTTTGTCATTTCGAGGTTATGTTTATGTTTAATTTTAATGTTTACCTTTCTTGCCGTTAAATAATTGTCATAAAACCCACCCCTGCAATTTATTCTGAACTTTAACTGCAAATACATATGTCCGAGTAGATTTTAATAATGGAAGTGCCAGTGACTTGCAAAACTTAACTATTGCTATGTTTTATCACTGTGAGTTTTGTACAGGAGACAATCATGGATTCCGCCGGCGATTGGTGTCTGATTGAGAGTGACCCTGGAGTATTCACGCAGCTTATAAGGAAATTTGGTAAGTAATAAACAAATAAATATTACAGGACAATGTCACACACATTGATAGTTCCAAACTAAGCTCTAGGCTTGTACTATACAACGATAAACATACTTATACCTATAGAGAAATATCTTCTTAAATACACAGAAAACATCCAAGACTCAGGACCAAATACTCGTGCTCATCACACAAATATCTGTAGGTACTATTTATCGTTTGTTATACTTATGTGATTATTTTTCATTTCAGGTGCCAAGGGTGTGCAAGTCGAAGAGCTCTGGACTATAGATGATGGGATTTTTGAAAATTTAAGGTTATTATTTTAACCAGCGTGAAAAAAATCACACCTTTTGAAATTTTCAAAAGAGGCCTCACAGTTATACCTTACCTTGGATGAAATATGGTTTATACCTGCTTAATGTCAAAATTTCAAATGGTGTGTTTTTTTTTACGCCGAGTATAGTTTACAGTGTTGCAGCGTATTGTTGTTTAATTTTATGTCTACAATTTGGTGTTTGTTCTAGGCCTGTACATGGACTAATATTCCTGTTTAAATTCTTGCAACATGAAGAACCATCAGGCCCAGTTGTAACAGATAGTCGACTTGACAAAATTTATTTTGCAAAACAGGTTTCAATTTTATTTACACTATTCTATTCTATTTCTCTCATGTGATTATATTAAGACCTTTTAACCTCTCATATATGCAGATATGAAAGTTCCAGTATCTTATATTATGTTTTAACCCCGCATATACTTTGACTAAAACCCATGCTCAAAATTTGGATATCTTTTTGAAATTATATGCTTATTTTGTTTCACCTCCTGTGCGATAAATCCAGTCCTTAGCACAGAAAGAGCTACGGAGAGGCCCTATAGTATATAACCTGTATAACCACTAACCACACCCATCACCACCAAGTTACACTTAAGAAAATCACAGATGTATTTTATAAACAGTACTTATATTGGTTACACTAATAGTGCTTCCACACAGTGCAGTGTGGGAAAGGCTATTATTGTTGTATCTAATTGTAATCTGTCTGTTTGAATATTAGTAAGGTAACAACACCAGTGTTCAACACTTTTAGCTGACATGCACCAATCATGGATGGTAGTTTTTAATTCAAGAAATCATAGGGTTATGAATTGATTGTTGCAAAACAAATGAATAACTCTTATCTTCTTTGAATTAGAGTCAGTGTCGAACATTGGCCCTTTGTCGAGTACTGGTGCCATTACCTTAGAATACACCTTGCTAACACTTAAGTGGATGTGAAACAAAAAGCTAGCATCCAGTAAAGTATAAGTGACCAGATGAACACCTACTTTCTAGGTTATCAACAACGCCTGTGCCACACAAGCCGTAATCAGTCTGCTGCTCAACTGCTCTCATCCAGACGTAAACCTGGGACCCGAGCTGACGAAGCTTAAAGAGTTCAGCATGTCCTTTGACCCTCGGATGAGAGGGCTCACGCTGAGCAACTCACAGACTATACGAGGGGCACACAATAGCATGTCACCACATATGCACTTTGAGTTTGATCAGAAGATGGCTTCTAAGGTTAGTTTAGATTGATGATGAATGATGAGTGATTTCTGTTGGAAGATTCCTGTAACATTCTTATTTCGTGATATTAAATACTAATTATACTTGCAAGTGTGATATATGCCGAATTTCATCAGTCATCTGTTTTCATTCTTTAGTTTATTTACATATATAAAAAAAAAAATTAACCTTACACAGCGGTCGAATACGGGTAAAGACCGAAAAGTTGGGCACGCCAACTCAAGCAATATTTTTTTTGTGGAAGTGTTTATGGAAACTCAAAGTAAAGAATGTTTCTATAAGCTGCTGCAGAAATTGTTAAACGATAAGATTGGCCATAAGTTTTAGTAATAGAATAGCAATCCAGACGGACCCACCAAAAGCTTCTTCCACTACTGTTATTATAAGATTTATGAAACATTTTGAAATCTAGTTTTAAAAATGTATTGATAGTTATCCGTGTGGTTGCCGGGTTAGAATAGTGCCACTCCATGTCTTCCCGTGGTTGTCATAAGAGGCGACTAAGGGAATAAAAGCTTGTAGTATTGTTTGGCGATGGGCTTGCAACCTGTCACTAATACGCTGATAAACATCTAGCCTGTGCAAAATGTGGTGACAGAATTATTAACAAGTTTTTTAGAGATGTGGTATTCTGTAGCTCTGCCTACCCCCTCTGGGAATGAAGGCGTGATATTATGTATGCATGTATTAGTAGTCATTTTATAATAATATGTCGTACAAAATAATAACTTTATAATCGAAACTAGCTTGCCCGCGACTTTGTCCATGTAATTTCGATTATCGTTATTCCCTCGGGAACTGCGACGTTGTCCGGGAGTAAAAATTAGCCTATGTGTAAATCCAGGGTAAAGGCTACCATTCCAAATTTCATCCAAATCCGGCCGAAACAAACGCAAACACACACACTTTCGCATTTATATTATTAGTAGGAAGTATACCAAAATCATTTCATTCTTATTTCATTCTGAGTTTGTTATGAGTAGTGTCGAGTTATTCCGTATACTATAGACTTCACTCTTATTACAGGATGACCAAGTATTCCACTTTGTGGGTTACATGCCCATAGATGGCCGTCTGTACGAACTGGACGGACTCAGAGAAGGGCCCATCGACCACGGACCCATAGCGCCCGAGCAAGACTGGCTCGATGTCGTCAGGCCTATTATCATGAAACGAATCAACATGTAAGTTATATGGTACAAAAACCTTTTTTCTTTTGTATGGTCACTGGCTGTTAATACAACAATCTAACAAGTCTATAAGTTAGTGTTTGTTGCCACCACCAGAAGCCATAATTTAGTGTTACGGACCGTCACCGAGCAACAAGTTTACCATGATGGCCGCGAGAGGCGCTGTTTATAATAAAAGCCGCCAGCTTCAGTAACAAAGTCCATTGTTATTTGTTTCAAAGTTGAAAATGGTATTTCAGAGGAAAGGTAATTGGAACTTTATTTCCTTGCAGTTCAGATTCAAATTCCCACAAATTTTTTTTTATTATTCCAGTGTATTATAAGAACACTGGGCCCACTATTCCACACTGTTTTAACGGGTATCTATTATTTGATTGAAACACCGTTCAACAAATTACTCTTATTTTCATTTCATTGCAGGCATTTCTCACTGCATGAGTTTTTTTTGTTAGTTACAAGTCAAACCTAACCTAATATCCGTAATTAATGTTTAACATATCCTGAACACAACATGGTTCCAGCAGAAAATAGCATTTGATGAACTGAAATTTGATAAAATGCCACAATGATGGCATACCCTTTTAACACATCTTGCTTTTTATGATTCAACCACCGTTACTTTTTAATATTAGCTATATGATAACGATAATGGTTTCAAACCAAGTGAAATAAAAGACCTAGTTTTTTTTTTATAAATATCTCAGCCAGCTATGGACACTGATGGGTAAGGAGCAAAAAGTTGGGCATGCTAACTCAAGCAGTTAAATTTTCTATGAAGCTAAAAAAAAACGACGAAAATTACCCATACAACCGTAAGGATACTTTTCGTCGAACAACAGAACTTTTTTCGCCATCTTTGTATGGTTAACTACGCTTAACTATGGTCCAACTTTTTGGTCCTCACCCTGATGGTCGGAAGTCGAACACCGAAGTAGCTACACATTTTAGTACCTTGTACTACTTGCTGCTTGTAAGTTCAAACATACTATTTGCTAAAATAATTGTGTATTATTTTTGACTAGAATATTATATAAGTTAACCTTTTCAACGCCATTGACGGATATTTCCGTCATGGTTGACAGCGCAAAATAGACTTTCGTATCTATGAGGACATTCGCTCTGGTTTTGTATTTGACATAGCGTTGAAAAGGTTAAACAATAATTCCCTTAATTTTTCCACAGTTACACAGAAGGAGAGATCCATTTCAACCTAATGGCGTTAGTATCAGACAGAAAGATGATATACGAGCGTCAGCTAGAAGAACTACTCAACGAGTCACAAATGATGGGGATGCAAACAGAAGAGCTGGACAACGAGATACCGAGACTGAGGATGCTTATTGAATATGAGGATGTGAAGATGGCAAAGTACCAACAAGAAATGGCACGGAGGAAGCACAATTATATACCGTTTATAGTGGATTTGCTGAAGATATTGGCGGAGGAGAAGAAGCTGATGCCATTGCTAGAGAAAGCTAAGGAACGGGCAGCGAAAAAAGCACCTAAAAAGGTGAAAGTATAGAATTGTGACTAGTGTATATCAGTGGAAGAGGTTTAAATTTTAATGTACCATGGTGAAGATTAACTGACCCATCATAGTTTACTTTCAAAATTAAGTAATATTGAGTCGCAGAAAACAAGTCAAGGACTTTAATTGTTATGCCACTATGGGACCCTGTCATAATAACAGCGCCAAACCAAGCACGAAAGAAAGCTAAAAATTAATGATGCGTTAGACAGCGTTAGCTGTCATTATGACAGGGTTCCATAGTGGCATAACAATTAAGGTCCTTGACCGTACGTACTGCAGCAATTTTTATGCTTAGTTTAGTTTAGCACAAATAAACAGACAGAAAGCCAGTCTTTCTTACACTTAGGTACCATTTATTGTTGTTATCAAAATTTTGGCATTGAATTTCATGGACGGTTCTGTGATGGTTCATCAATTTGAACTGAACTTTAGTTCGATACGTTCGAATACGTTTTGGCGGAACTTTTACTTTGGAGTAATCTCGTGTAATTGTATAATTTGACTAGGTATTTCAGTGATACAGAAATCAAATTGGTTTGTAGTGAAATAGACAAAAGACATTACATTTAAAATTGAATTGACTAATGACTGTCTGTCTTCAAAGGCACATTTAAGGCGGGGGCCATGCCTCCCTCCCCCTTACTCCCCGTAGCCCAACTGTCCATATATTGTGTGCCTTCTGCGCTGAAATGTAAGTCGTGACAAGAATGTGTTTAACACATACATGAAATAAATTGGTGACATCCCACTAAGTCGGGTAATAAAATTACTATAAATTTTAAAATGTTGTTTTACTTCATTCATTTCCACCCTACACTAACCGCTAAATTAGTCGAAGCATTTTAAACTATTGGTAACAATTTTCAATTTAAAATGCTTACACTATTACTATGCAGTTAGCCGCCTTTGGTATTACAGCAGCTTTAAACTCATAACACCCCTTTGTTTCCGCCGGTGTAAAAACAGTGATAATGATGGAGCAGTAATTTTTTTAATCATATTTTACATCCATGGGGAAATTAGAGACAGGCATTTTACGCTTCTGTCATTCCCATACATTTTGTCACTTAGGAAGTCGACTGCCATCGTAGAAAGTGCCTTGTCCAGCGCCTGATATATTATGATCCTTGTGACAACTCATATAACCACCGGTGTATATATAAAAACCGGGCAAGAGCATGACGGACAATGCTCAGTGTAGGGTTCCGAATCCGTTAAGTACCTACTACAAACATAAAAAACAACAAGTAATAACTAATTTTCTATTTAAAGTCATTTGGTGCCGTCTTAGATGACTTTAGTAGGTATAAACACTTTAATCGCCTGTATCTCAAGAACCAATGATGTCTATTTAGCCGTGACAGTTTTCCTTGTAAATTCGTTATATATGATTTCATTCGAGTTTTTTTTCCGATTTATAACATTGGTAGTTTTGGCTGTATGGGACACACATTACTAACAAAAATAGCGCTTTAAAGCTTAATATTTCATAAACGGATTACTTAATTAAAAAACTGTTTAAGTACCCAAACTCGTAATATTTTTGAAAGACCTATCCAACTACACCCACACTATAGGGTAAACGAGAAAAAAAATATATCCCGACGTTACGTGTAAGGTAGGTAGGTATGTACCCTAAATTTTTTTTTTTTTACATTTTATTGTACCATTTTGTTGGCGTGACTAATTAATATGCATATTCATGCCAAAATAGAGCTTTCTAGTACTACGAGTCTACGCTAGGCTGCGGACGGACGGACGGACGGACAGACATGGCGAAACTTTAAGGGTCCCTAGTTTGACTACGGAACCCTAAAAAGTAGCTCATACATTCGTAATTCGAAAATTGAAATTATCTTTCGTCTTGAGAATTAAAATTGCAAACATTTAAAATTTTAAGGATGTGGTTTAAAATTGACTTGCAAGATTTGAAGCACACAATTTACTTACATACATTCATATGTACATACGAACTGGGCTGGGATTCTACACGGTAATAACGATATCATATTTGACGTGTTTCCGTATTGTCAACGTTTTGATAACTCTTATGTCATTTACAATATTGGCGACTGTGACATAAACGATACCAAAACACGTCAAACGCGATATTGTTATAACGCAGTTGAATAGAGGCCGAGTGCAAGTTAAATCATAATCATTTAATCATAATCATTTATTGTCAAAACTGTGTACATTATATTATAATAAGATGTCATGCATTACTATAGTCCCAACAGTTTATCCATTAAATAAGAGAAAGGATGAGTCCTTTTCAAATGAATCTCTTAACTCACAAATAGGAACGACATTTACATAAAAAAGAAAAATAACAATCGTAGTGACCCTGCCTTCGAAGCTAGCGGTCCCAGGCATCCCAGGTTCAAAACCCGGTACTTAAGGGATATAAGGGACAAGTGATGAGCGCGAATATTTTGTCCCCGAGTCTTGGATGTTTTCCATATTCTCAGGTATGTATTTCTCTATGTAAGTCAGATCATCTTTGTCCTCATAGTACAGTCAGCGTAGCTGAAAACTTTAGTACCTTGTCGCTTTAACGTCTTTGAAGCACTAAAGTTTGTAGCAACTAAGGCCGACTGTACAAGCCCAAGCTTAAAGTGCGATTGGTCAATTTGTGATTGTCTCCTGATATTTATTTATTTATCAGTTGAACATTTCTATTTATATAACATTATTACTATATACTGAAGTTTTTTCAGATCGTCATTAAAATATCAGCTGAAACACTTTGGATAATCAATGGTTTCCTTTATTCATGTTTTTGAGAACTTATTAGTTATTACTTAGGAATAAACGTGTAACAGTGACAACATGGGTTTAAAAACACACCTTTAACTTTTTTTTATAAGAATAAATCGTAAACTTTTGTCTAATACTTTACGAGTTACAAGACGGCAATATATTTGCCGCTGTCCGTCTACGACACATCTAAGCATTGAATTTGTATTGAATTTCATTAATTGACTATGGAAGTTCAATTTAAAATTAGTTTGTATTTCTCAAAACTTTATACCTCCTAAATTATCTCTGAGTGGCAAATTTCCTAAATCCTAAAACAGAAGCAAGAATATTTTTTATTTACAGCCTTTTTTGTTCACTTATCGGGACATAGCAAAATACCTCAAATCATATCGAAAATTTACCATTTATTAATAGAAGGAGTGAAATTTTGCTACTTCTATTTTTGCTAGTGGATATTAGGTTTATAATTTCCACCAAGTTATCTTAGTGCTTTTGGCCAAATGAAAAGACCACAAACTGCCCTTTAATTATGACCCAACTTTTTTTTCAAATGAAAATAAAGTCGTTGAAGTCGACACTTTAAATTGACGCTCTAATCGGCTTTATTGATTTATGCCTTTGAAACGAAATAGAGTGGGAGACCGCCATTTTACTTAGCTGACTGTACCACAAACCATTTTATGATAGACAATATTTCTCCGGTTCTTTTATTTCATTGATTTAGAACACTCCATCAGCTTTGATTGAAAAAATCACGGCTGAATTCGGAGGCCCAAAAAACTCACACTATTCCGACGAAATCTATTACCGCATTTATTCCGACAAAGGCGCGTTCACACGCGGTAAATAAATAACGGCGATAAATAATCTGGGGCTGACACGGGCCGTGTGGAGAGGTCTTAACTCTCGCGGGGCGCGTTGTCACACCGAAGTGAACTCTAGGCATAGTGCAATGGCCAAAAATAATCTGTACAAAGTAATTTAGGGTAATTAGGGATATTCACAAACAAACTCACCTCACCTAAATACACGTGTAAATTAGTAATAGGTATTTAACTAATGTAACACACAAGACACACTTGACAATTTTACTGGAGTGAGAGGGTACTATTTAGGTATTTAAGATTAGAAAAGTTGAAGAGAAAATACATTAATTCAGCACACGTAAACATACAAAAAGTGTAAAGGCCGTTATAGACTGATTTTGATTGGGATGCCCGTCTAAACATACGTCAAAGTAAATATCAAAGTTATTGAAAATTGTTCATTGAATAACAGGAATGGCATCTTGCGTGAGATTATTTATTTCACAGTACGTTTATAAACAACAAGAGGACCCCCGTGATTTCCTACGCATAGAATATTTTTAAGCTACTTCCATTATTTCTTAACGGAATAGGTTGATTTAAAAAAAAAAACTTATTGGGGTATTTCCGCGGGTGTCCTTGGGTCGCGTGACTAACCGTGGATAAAACCGTCACTCTCTGACAAGTACAGTGTGAGAGTGACATGCTTTATCCACCGCGTTAAACGCGACCATAATGCAGGCCCGGGTAGTCAAACAAGAGGTGCCACAAGAGGTGTTCTGTATACTTATTTTCAGTCTTTGTTTTTTATAGGTATATTAAATGTTTATATTTATTTATAGATAATTATGTATTATTTAAGTATGATATGTATGAGTATTATGTGTAAGAGTATATGACGGATATATTTATTGGAGTAAACATTAGTAATAGATAGCATAATTTATGTTAAGTTTTTAGTTTTTATCTGTTTGTCTTTTTTTTGTAAGCAGCCACTATGTACATTTTGGATTGGTTATTTGGTCGATTGGTAAAGAATGCTGTTAGGTATTGGGTTCGCTATTCGTACTTATTTCTGTGCAATAAAGAAAAAAAAACTCATACCCTAGGTAGCAGGTAATTCTCAAAAAAACATTGTAAGCGAGAAAAGCGGTGAGCTTGCTTAGATACGATTTAATACATTTCTTGCGCTTTAGTCGTTCGTAACACACTCGGGCGCAGCTATGTCGAAGTCATAGGCACCTAACGCCACATAATACAAACAGACACATAGGTCAAGATACCGATGCCGGTTGGTTTCGCGTGTCGAAGAAACAACGCTCATAGCCATTTTTAGTCATGACAACCGATAACTTAATAATAACTATACCTAGCGGGGAGAGCGAAGTTAATTAATTAGTTTATTTGTTTTAGGGAATAAAAACAACCATACAGTATGCGCTAGATTGCAAGTTACAACAAGTTTTACTTTATGCATGGTCAACAACATTATCCACATGATACTAACTACAACTAGTAAAGGTTGCCAAAAGCACAGTGCTAAATGTGCATGTTTGTTTTAAATAGATAGTAAATAAGAGCTCAGCTGGAGCTCAGTTAGAAGGTTAAATTATCAAAAAAAAAATGTTTTTAATCATTATGGAGAAAACTACATATTTGTTTTACTATTATCATGACATCATTTGTATTTTATTTTTTAAGTTTTAAGTAATTGTTTTATGCTTTTATATTTTTATTTGTAATTCTGACGAGCTCAATGTAACATATTATAATTTGACATGCCGTACAATTTATGCTGTAACAGTACATTGAGAAATAAATAAATAAAGATAATAATCTAATCTAACTCTACTTAATTATTTTTCATTATTTAACATTACGTATCGAAACATACTCTTACAACGGATACATTTTACCGCCTATTTTAAATGTAGGTAATACAAAAAGTACGGGGTTACGAGTGATAGTGCAAGGTTTTTAGATAAAAATTTTAGGAAATGTAGTTTGAATACACTTAAAAATAATGTTTTATGGTCTAAATTGACGTAGAATTAGTTTTAAAAAGTGACTGTGCGGCCTCAGTCAGCGCAGAAATTAGCTATTACGCGACGGTGTGACAGCCAGCCGCGCGAATTTATTGAAATGCCCTTTGTTTGTTGTTGCGGCCTGCTTTTGTTCGTTACCCTTTCATGATAAGTACCTACACAATCAAGAGTAACTGGAATAACTTACCTACTTAGTAGGTAATTGGGTCAATTACGAATTTCACATAGGGTGTTACTTATTGTTTAAAGTTCTCAGACACTCGCGATTCTAAGACACATCTAACGACAATTCGTTTATTGAAATGGGCCGCACAAGTCACTGCGCAGTTTGTATCGTGTCGCCTTAAAGCCTTTCTCAGATTAGTTCAGCAGTTCAAACATGACGTTAAAGTGACAAAGCACTAAAGTGTGCAGCTACTTATAAGGTCGACCGTACATCCTGGGGGCCTAACATGGTCGTGTTTATCGATATGGATAAACGTGGATAACGCTTCCGTCACTCTCGCACTGACATACTGGTGGTGATTCTCTCAACACAGCGCTGCGTCGATCTTAAAGGTGAAGTTTTATCCGGCAAGTTTAAGAAGTCCCGTCGGAGCGTACAAACACTCATTTTAGCGCGTGCCTTCTCAATTACAGCTTTATACGACACTGAACTCGACTCACCTGCCTGCTGCCTAATTGAGAAGGAACGCGTTTATTCCAAAACTAAGTACTTTTACTTCTCTGGTTTGATACGCCATCGGTATACTTTACCTAAAGCTAAGGGTCCTGTGTTAACCATTTTTATGTGTGACACGTACCTGAAACAACAGAAAAAACATTAAATTATTGATTTTAATTGTATTTAAAATGACGTGATAAACATTAATAATAGCCATAGCAAATCAAGTGCTTAAAACAACCTTAAACTTACAATAAACTTATAATGCAATTAGATATAATTTTATATAGCCAAACCCTCAAATTATTAAATGCCAAACTTCCCATTTTCTATATAAATTCGACTCCAAACGATATGGGCCCATAACCTGTAATATCATAACACGTCAGGTTTCAATAAGCCCGTTCCGAAACCCAATTCGATTCATAGTCATTCATTTTCACACTCCGGTACACATTCCATATAGTATTAGAATAAACATACAACTGGGGTTACCAGAAATCAGGAATTTCTGTGATAATCCCAATATTTCGTAATAAAATATAACAAAATTATAGGTAATTATTTTTTTTCCCCCGTGTGGTTGCCGAGTTAGAATAGTGCCACTCCATGTCTTCCCGTGGATGTCGTAAGAGGCGATTAAGGGAATAAGGGCTTGTAGTACTGTTAGGCGATGGGCTTGCAACCTGTCACTAATACACTAGTAAACCTCTTAGCCTGTTAGTGCAAAATGTGGTTACAGAAATATCAGTAAGTCTTTAGAGTTGTTGGTATTTCTGAAGCTCTGCCTACCCCACTCTGGGAATGAAGGCGTGATGTTATGTATGTATGTATGTATGTTATTTTTTTAAGCATTTTACTCCCATTTCGAATACGTTACAATATTTTGGTTACGAGATGGGTTGAGAGGATTCCTATCCATAGGCAGTTTTAGGTTGAGATTTTCCTTCCCTTTTCGAAACCGGTTACAATATTTGGTTACGTTAGGGCTGAGAGGATTCCTTTTCCGTAGGAAGTTTCTGGAAGTTTTCCCCCTTTTTCGAAGTTGGCTTAAATATTTAGTTAAAGATAGGCTGCGAGGATTCCCTCTCCGTATGCAGTTTAAGGTTGAGATTTTCCTCCCCTTTTCGAAACTGGCTACAATATTTAGTTACAAGATGGAAATGAAGGATTCCCATTCTGTAGGCAATTTCAATGTGTTTCTTCCCCATTTCGAAGCTGGTTACAATATTTAGTTACGAGATGGGCTGAGCGGATTCCCATTCCATAACCAGTTTCAAGGTGAGTTTTTTTTTTCCATTTTTTTTACCGTATTTGGTAATATTACGAATGACACTGAAAAAACTTGCTACAATGATACGCGAAACCCTTTATTCTAATTGGTAAAACCATATTGCCTACGTTACGATAGCTTTTATTGTATTGACAGTACAATGGCTGCCGAGTTAAATACGAGATAACACGTCAAAGGCAATGGTATTATCCAGTAGAATAGAGGAACAGGCTTACCCCCTTACTTATGAACGTGGAATAAGCTTAGAATAGTTTATGCCATGCTTTGTCCTTATCTGTGATTGTGACATTTGCATCTGACAGAAAGTGACAAAGCATGGCATAAACTATTAAAAGCTTATTTCACGTTCATAAGTAAGGGGGTTAGAGTTTCAAATTCGAATTCTGGACAAAGATCCGAATTTCCAAACGCATGGCAACCCTGCATATACCTAAGTACGTGTCTGATTCGCTCCACCGCCCTTTATCTCGGTCCACTGAATTGTCAAAACGTATATAGCGAGCCGAGAAATCCACGATACAATGATCTCCCACCCCGCCCAAACTCTACGGAATAGCTTCCACAACAGGGGATCAATATCAGTTTAAACAGTCCAAGTTATATTGGTAGAAAGTCAGATAGGAACGCGAGACCATTAAGCAAGAGCTCTGTGCCATCCATATTGTATGCAGGATTGAGTGGGAACATTAATTTTCTTGCTCAAGGAGAGCTCTGGATGGCTGGTCGAGTAAAGTTTTCGCATTTCTGTTTGATATGGTGATAGTCTCGTTTGTGTTCGAATCTTACGTCAATTATAATTTTGCCCTAATTTGGAATAAATTTATGGTAATTTATTGTTGTAATGATAACGTAAATAATAACTTTGTTTGGTTAGTGTTGTAGCACAGTGGAACTTAAAAGTAGCCTTACATTTTAAGTACCTTATCGCAGTTACGTATACATATATGAAACTAAAATTGTAAAATTATTACTGATTTTGACATTTATGAATCTTTGTATATTTAAATATATTAGGGTTACATATTTCATAAATATATATCGAAGGAAAAAAAAGGTAAGGTAGGAAGGGAAGGTAAGGTAAGGTAGGTAAACTAAACTTACACTGGCGAAAAATAGTAGATTGTGTCACAAGGAAGCAAAATGACATATTTGCGGCGAGGGCGTACATTGAAGCCTGAGCGTAGTGAGGGATTCAAGTGTTAACGCCCAAGGTGGAAAAAAATTTGCTACCGTGTGACACGTACTGCTTTTCACATCACCCATGAGGAAAATAAAAGATCTTGTTGTGAAACAAATTTAATTATTTACACTCTCTAAAAGTGCGAAAAATATCAAATTTAACAAGAACCGTTGTAGTATGTTTCATACTGGCAACAAAATGTCCTTAAACAGAAAAGTGCCACTTTGATCCCTCCTAGCAGGGAAGAACGTCCCCTTTCCGAATAGGTTTTTTTTTTATGTTAAGGAGAAGGCACACGAGCACTCAGGCCACCTGATGGTAAGTGGAATCTGAGACCCATAGACATTTGAATTCTCAAGACTATAATCCTAAGACCTCAAATGCGTTGCCAGCCCTGAGGACTAAGATGGAATGCCTCTATGCTAGTAATTTCACCGGTTGTCTTATCCCCACACCGGAACACAACAATGCGAACACTGTTGCTTGGCAGGTGGTTAATGGATAAGATGGTGGTAGCGATCCGGACGGACCCTGCACAGGGTCCTACCACCACTATGTGAAAAAGTATTTCCTACGTGGACAAAGTCGTGTATTAACTGCTAGTATCGCTATAATTCAATCTTCTGTATCGCATTCATCTAATTGAGTTGAATAAAACAATTCAAACAATGTTAACAATCACCATGACGTTTGAGTAATGACGGCCATACCTACTTATCATTCTGACCACAGGGTAAGGCGTGAGCTTGATCTACAGCGAGGAGCGAGTAAAGATCGTTATTTTCACATCGAATAGCCTGCCGTGCGCAAAAACGCATTATGCACGTATTGAGTTCGTATTATTATACTGGAAGTAGGCAGTATCAGCTCTGTCCATTTCACTGCCTGAAAGTTAGCTGGTTTTAAGTTCATAATACAACCCTGCCCCCTATTTCACCATCGTTACAATGACACGTGACACGTGACAACCGAATTGTCACGAAATTGCAAAGTTAACACGCTAAGGTCACTAGGTGTCATATAAGCTGTGCCATGTTCACTGGAATGTCACCTGTCTCCTGTCACTGAATGTCACCTGTCTCCTGTCACTGTCAGGATGGTGAAATAGGGGGCTGGTATTGCCACAGGCACTAGAACGGGCTGTGTGTTTGCCACCTATGTTAGATATAAATAATAGATAGTGAACACTGGGGGCGTATTATGGACGTGTTTATCGCGTGACTAAGCGTGGATAAAAAATCCGTCACTTTCTAACAAGTACAGTGCGAGCGTGACGGACGCTTTATCCACCGCGATATACACGACCATAATACGCGGGACCTGGATGTCGTAAGAGGTAACTAAGGGAAAAGGCTTGTTGTACTATTGGGTGATACCGGCCACTAATACACTTGCACTGGTATCTTAGCTTGATTGTGCATAATTTGTAAACAAAATTATCCACATTTTTTAGAGTTGTTAAAAAATCTGTATCTCTGCCTACCCCACTCTGGGAATGAAGGCGTGACGTTGTGTATTTACGTATGTATGTTCAATGGTGAACAACAACTGTATAACGGTTGATGTCAAAAAACAAATAAGGATTGTGTTGTGACAAATGCTACCCGCAATCTAAATTTGAGCCATAATTCTTGTCTTCCGACCAAAATTACCTAGTTAGTTGGATCTATATGTGTCTCTGCAAATTGACTTTATATTTAAAGGGGGTAAAATGACAAAGTACTCTTGCTCAGATCTACTAGTCGACTTGAAAAAAAAACCCGGCCAAGTGCGAGTCGGGCTTCGCACATTTAGGGTTCCATACCTAAATCTGGATTTATATCTGTATCTGTGTGTATTTGTATCTGTTCATTTGGTCCGTGGAAAGTTAAAAATATTTTTAAGAACAAAAAACACAGTATTTATCTACTCAACGAGCTCTAAATAACAATACCTAAACCATGGATTTTCATTATAACTAAACTATACCATTGTAGGGCAAAGTACCTACAGAATAACAGTCCAGCAAATCGCCACATTTCTAAACCCAGCCTTAGGCTCTTGTCCAAACATCAGAGAAACAAATTACGTAAATACATCTCCTGGGCTTTCGGTAATATCGCGGGCCGGAACCTCGGCGGAGACGACAGCGAACAGCGCCACTACTTGGTTATACACGTCGGGTGAAGTTTTATCTATTGGTAATAGTTGTTGTTCGCGTAGAAAAAGCCTATGTTATTAAGTGATAATACAGCATTCTTCTGGTCAATTATTATTTGAAATCAGTGCAGTAGTTTTTGAGTTTATTCATTACAAAGATACAAGTTTTTCCTGTTTATATAGGCACGTTTGACGGTTCAAATCCCGGTAAGGGCAGATATTTGTGTGATGAGCACGAGTATTTGTTCCTGAGTCTTGGATGTTTTCTATGTATTTAAGTATATATTTCTCGATACAAGTATGTTTATCGTTGTCTAGTGCCCATAGTACAAGCCGCCTAGAGCTTGGTTTGGGACTAGGTCAATATGTTATAATATAAGTTTAGATTTGTGTACTCGTAAATTAGTGAAAAACTTTGACTATGGTCTATGACATTCGTAAAAATCCTCATCAATTCTCGTCAAAAAGACGATCGTTATATACTCACTAAATCTTGAAAAAAAAAACATTGTATCGCCCCTACACGTAACGTTACCCCATAGTGTGGGGTGTCGTTGGGTAGGACTTTCAAATAATGCCGTAACAGCAAAGAAGGCGGCTAACTGCAATGTAGTATCAAATCATTTTATACTCTAATGGCAACTCTATTAAATTCAAATTTATTTAACCATTACTATGTAGTTAGCCGCCTTTTTTGCTCTTACGGCAGAATACATTACGGGTTTGTGTAAACATGTGTTTGATTAAGGGATCGGTTATTGAAATATTAAGCTTTACCCCCGTCCCCCCTGCATCTAAAACTACAAATACTAAAAATCTGAAAAAAAAACCTTCTATGAAAGCGCATATAACGCAATTAAAAGGAAGACTATTACGAGTAAGTAGACATCATTAGTGTTTATACCTACTAAAATCATCAAAGACCAAATGACTTTAAATAGAAAATTAGTTATTACTTGTTGATTTTTATGTTTTTGCACTTAACAGCTTCGGAACCCTACACTCAGCATGATCCGACGTGCTCCTGCCCGTTTTTTTTCCATCGTAATTACGGCTAATTAAAATTGTAATTGGAACAAAAAACGACAATCCGAACCGGTCCCCACAGACGAGAGGTTAGTAGTATTTGAACTACTCGAATACCAGCCCCTAAGCGTCCATTTTCTTTGCGTAGAGGTGAATTTGTCGCGTCTTTTTTCCTTTGTGCCATCTTTCCCTAACATTCCCTGTGAACATCTGAATAATTCATAATTTGCAGCATCCTGAGCTATCCTGATTTCAGACCGTAGCCGCGACCAGATGGAAATGTCACCTTCTATTTTTAAGAATAGAGAACATGCATGTAAATCAGAATTGAGTTTCATTAACGACACCCTAGCCTAGTTGGTAGTGACCCTGCCTTCAAAGCTAGTGGTCCAAATGAAGCCGCCCAAGTTGTCGTCCTGCTGAACCAAGGACTTACGTAGCGTTCTGTTGCTCAACAGCTGAATTTAAGTCAGTCTGCTGTCTCCAGAGTGTCTCGTAGATTTGCTGAGACCGGAATCTTTACTCGGAAACCGGGAACTGGCCGTCAAAGATGCACATCCGAGAGAGAAGACCATTTCATCGTGACGACCTCACCCCAAAAAGGCCTACCACGGGGCCTAACTTGACATCGGGGGGCTCGCAAGGATTACGTGGCGAGATACAAAAATTGGACGTATGAAGAATGGAGCCGCGTACTCTTCAGTGATGAGTGCAGAATTTGTCTCCTTGGCAGCGACAGAAGAAGGCAGGTGTACCGAAGCCCTGGACAGCGGCGTAAGTGTAGTAAATTAAGAGTGTCGTGTTTTTAGTGTTTTTATTTTATTTTAAAATTGAGTACTTTTTGCTTTTGTACACTTTGACATTATTTGTTTTTTACATTTTTATTTTTACTTTATTTTTTTACACTGACGATCTTATTGTGAATTCATTATAACTATGCGACATGTAATAATGTAATTTCCAATACGAAATAAATGACTACCTACCTACCTATTTTATGAAGTGGCATGCTCGTTTATTGACCATAATAAAGAGAACACAAATGCCAAGTCCGTGATAATTATGTAACAATAAACACATCCCACGCCACGCCAAATATGAAACATAAAACATTGTGTCCAAACAGTTTTTTCCAGCCCACTGAGTCAGAAGGGCGTGGGCGAAAACGAGTATCCATGATTTAATTAAAAATGTTATCGGACAGAATTTTAAACAAAAATTGAAGTTAGATGCTTGATGGGTATTTTTATAGAGTCGAATAGTTTTCACTGTAAGTGGTATTTTTTAGGCATGTGTTTTGTGACAAAGCGTTTCAGTTAGTTATGTTCGTAGGCCTTAGTCCACTAATTATCAGCTGACCTACATGCTGAAAAAGAAATGTAACGGTCATCAATGAATAGTGGTGGTAGGACCCCGTACAGGCTCCATCTAAGTCACTACGCTGCCGCTGTTGTGTTTCGCTGTGGGGATAAGACAGCCAGTGAATTTATCATCATGAGGCATTCCATCTTAGTCCTCAGGGTGGCAACGCATTTGGATTCTGGGTGCAGTCTTGAGAATTCAAATATCCATATGGACCTCAGATCCCACTTACAATCAGGTGGCCCGAGTGTTGATGCGCCTTCTCCTTACCATAAAAAAACTACCTGCAATGATTATTCAACGAGTAAACGAGTCAAGAAAAAAGCTAGAATGACAAATAGTCTTGCCTCAATATATATTTTCTGTCAACGTTATATTACCCTACAATTTTTTTGAGTCTACATATTAATTACAAGTATTACTCTTGTATGTTTGTCCCATCTTCACAGTTAAACGTCAAACGCTGAACGGAAAAAACAGAGTTTAAAACACGGAAACGGACACACCTACCAACTTCTTTCCTGGATAGTTATGTATTGTTTGTATGTATGTATGTAAACACTTTATTGTACTAAAAACGGACATTCAAATACAATATTCACAAAATAGGAACGTACAAAGGCGAATGTATCCCTTTAAGGGATCTTTTCCAGCTAACATTTGGGTGATTAAGGAAAATAAGAAAGCAATAAGTGGCAACGAGTAGACATAAGTACAAAACAAAGTTTAAGGAAACTGTATGAACTAAATGATCGTAGGACTAAATTTAAAAGAGTTCAGTGCGCAGACGCAGTCGCCGGCAAAAGCGAGAGTTGTACAAAAAAAACGATGCGAAAATGAATTGCTCGTTTCGCTCGTCATCCGCGGCCTGCCGGCGACAGCTTCCGCATTCACCATAAAATGGTGTTATGACTGAGCTTGACAATATACCTAGGCTGGGATTCTACACGGTAATAACGATATCGTCTTTGAAATGATTCCGCATTGTCAACGTTTCGATAACTCTTATGTCATTTACAATAATGGCGACCGAGTCATAAACCATTCTAAACACGTCAACCGCTATATCGTTATAACGCAGTAGAATAGAGGCCCAGAGCTGCTAGCCAGGATGCAAACGCTCCAGGCGTTTTTCTTTTCTATCGCTCAAAATCTATGGGATGAAATTTGACCACGTGGTTTATCGAAACGCACGAGAATGTCATCCCATACTATTTGAGTGATGGAAAAGAAAAACGTTAGGAGCGTTTGCATCTTGGCTAGGGTCGCTGGACGTGTTCAAAAACTAACTTTTATCGATGATGCCTGGCTATTGCTTCGTAAATTGTAAAATTGACAGTTACGATCGAAAAGAAAATATTTTCTTTCAAACTTAGCAAAGTCTGGATGCCTTGATGTATTTATAAACACTTCAAATCAGGGGTCAATATTACACAAATTGACCAAGTCCCAAACTAATCTCTAGGCTATCTATGGGTACTAAACAACGACAAACATACTAATGTAAGATGGGAATTAAAACACGGAAGCCATTTTTAAGTCTCTATTTTCTTTCTCGCTCTAAACCTAACCTAACTACATTGTGTTGTCTCGCTCACACACTAGTTTGCAAAGCTGCTAGTTTCACCTTACACTAATACAATAAATAATAGTTGATTTTACAACAAGGGCATACAAAAACCATTTCATCCAAGACTTACGGCATCCAATCCATAGTAAAGCTAACTAACAACGAAATCAAATCTAGAAACTAGCACAGAGGCATTCCATCTAAGTCCTCAGGGTTGGCAACGCATGTGAGGTCTTAGGATTATAGTCTTGAGAATTCAAATGTCTATGGGTCTCAGATTTCACTTACTATAGGTTGTCTGAGTGCTCGTGTGCCTTTTCCTTATCATAAAAAAATAAATAGAAAGTCTATTTTAACCTTCTTCTAAGTTTGAGATTGATTTGTAGTTTAGCATACTTATGCAATTGCGACGACAATACAATAATAATTTGGTCCCATCGAGCTGGTATGATGATGGAGTTAAGGTGGCCATAGGAACTCCTCAATGGCTCATAGTAGGTCCGTCGAGTTTGGACTCATTTGACTTATCTTTTGATTGTAAGTTTATTATAATTGTTACAAGTACAGTCAGCAATCAAATATGTTTTTCACCACAATTCGTAAATTAAATGTGTTGTTTTCAATGTACAAAAAACCGCCTTCAAAAACGCAAGAAATAACTTGTACTAAAATTGTAGACCTAATAGGTTAGTCGCCGACTTCAGTTCGACTAACGTATTAGGAAGGTGCCAACAATTTTAAAATATTTTTTATAATACGACAGTGAGCAACAGTAACAGTGTACGACCATGATAATGTTAGCTTATAGAAGTCTCTTTTTGGCACACTGAATCCCAATAAGGCTGCATATCAGTTCTGAATGTTGCCTTTTATTTTATCGCTCCTTCTATGCCTTTAGTTCTTATTTTATGGAACTTATCTTGATAAAGATGCACCTCACAAGATTCGCCAAAGTAAATGTCAATCCATGCAAATCTGTCATTATTGACGCATATTAAGACGAGCATTACAGTCGAGATCAGTTTATTAATACGCCCCTAAGTGCGGCCAATTTGTAAACCACGCATTTGGGCGTTTTCCAAAAAAGTGTACATCGTTAAATACAAAATTAAGAAAATTTAACTTCTTCCGTTTTGTCACGAAAATTAACGTCTGTAAATGTATGGCTAATTTTCGTTTTTAATCATTATTTTATGTGTGAACACAATATTTTTCATTTTTCAGAGTACAGCAGCCATTACTTAAATATAATGTTTAATGTTTCACTACTGTAATAAAATGTTTCACATGAGCATATGCAGATAACTGCACCGTCGTGTGCACATGCGGATGACACGGACATTTATATGAGACTCGAGTGCAATGTGCATGCTGCACATTCCGTTTCTACTTCATGCATCTGTTACTGACGTGTGCACTGTAATCGAACAGGGCAAATATAGATGCTTGTAACATTTCAGTGCGTTTTTTAATAAACCATAAAAGGATAGAATTTTGGTTGAACTAAAGTTTGCAGGAGGCAATTCGTCATAAGCTGGGTATGAATCTGAGTGGCTCAGCCTGAGGCATGTTCACCCTGCGCAGCGAATTGCTCGTGAGCCATTTTGTTGCAAATGAACATGCGCGGGTGAGGCAGCGCTCTCGCCGCAAGCCGACATTTCAAAATGGCGTCGGATACGATGACAGCCGCGGCTGCGTTTATCATAATTCACCGAATTATTAACAAAAAGACGAAATTGCCTCGGTGGTGGAACGGCTCAGCAACTATTAAATTTGTACGCGCCTCGCCTAAAGACAAGTTTGAAAATGTCGTTCTGTCCGCGGCACGCTCGAACACACGTCCAAATTACGCGAGAAAAGGCCGACTCTGGACGGCTCGCCGCGCGCGGCTCGCCCACTGCTCGCGCACAGCGCGTGAGCGCGTACTAATTTGAGCAAAATAGGTGAGCCCTGCGAGCCTCAACACGAGGCTGCTCTAATTCGTACCCACCTACGCATTGCCAAGTTAACAAGCTTTTAAATCAGTGGGATTTATATCAGTCCTCTAGTACGGGCTTTGCATCTGATAAACTCGCTCCTCGAATCAGCCACAAGCGGTGATGTGTTTGCAAGTAGATGGCCAAACGTGTGTGACGAATGTCTGAAGTTCTGCGAGACGATGGATGTACCTCCTTCTGTGATATCTTAATTACCTCTTTCCTTATGTGTATTCGGTGTATAAAATTGTATTTTAGAGGTAGTTTCATAGTGCTTTGGTTTTGCTGTTACGCTGTGAAATTTAGTTCAATAAATAAATCAGCTGCGATACTGAAATGTCACCTGTCATTATAAGGATGAAATAGGGGGTTGGTATTACTATGAAGGCTAGGAATTCCTTCTAGAGTTTCTTGCGGTGCTTGTTCTCCGCAAGTGGTCTCGTCCGAAGCGCTAGATACTTTATATTATCGACGTGTAAAAGAGGTCTCATTTGGCCACATTACTCAATCAATATTTTAAATTTTGAATAGTTTTTTTCCCGCCACACTATTTCAGGTGTATTCAAACTACCCTGGAATCAGTTTTTAAGCAGCATCTTTACTGGTTGTCGCTCGCTTAAACTTGGTCAAACTTGAATTGAACGTCAAACCGGTATAGGTTCATTCATATGCCTGGTTGCCTGTCTTTATTAATAATAAATAAATTACGTTACCCCTTATCAAAATAAATACTTATTTGACTTTAAGGGTAAGGTTGTTTATCCATTTGTCTTCAAACCAAACCGAAACATATTTTTTTTGTTTTCCTCATTGGTATTTATTCATGTAGTTTACTTGTAATAAATAATAAGAGATAGAAACCGCTGCGGCGTATTTATTTATTGACTTTATTTATTTAGCATCTTTGTTAAGTTTGAGGTTAAATGTTAAATTTGACCTACTTTAATTTAATATACAAGTTAGAAACAATTTTGTCACATTCGAAGCTTGTTAATTATTATAATCGGATTTGGTTTCCCGGTTAAGGAAGACGAATTTGTAAAAAAACCATGAGTGCGGTATTTATGGTTTTTAAAAATAAAATAAAGTCTCCTCCGCGTAGGATTTGGTATTTCCAATATTTAAGGTAGTTGCCGTCCATGTGGCGTTCGTTTTTTACACCCTGTATACAGGGTAATTTTTTTATCAGTGCACAAATTTTTATTACGATAGTAAAACGAGTTAAATTTTTTTTTTTTTGTTGCTAATTATCTCTCTTTTACCTTCTCGTGTGGACACAAAGTCACACTAGAAATGATGACATGGGTTATGGGTCAAGCTGTAGGGATGCCATAAACTGTATTGATATTCGAAATTTGAAATTTCATGTACAGCTTATCAGAAAACAAGCCCGTCTTCTACTGATATTCTAAATCTGAAATTTCATTTATTAACTTACTCAACAACACTCCGCTTTCCTCTCACCCCTGCATTAGAGGGTCCATGAATATCGTTAAGTTAGTGGAATCATTGAATCGGCAGTATCTCTAATATTTTTTATTCTAGAGTAAAAATAACTTTGATTAAAATTTGTGCACCTATTCAAAATTTACCCTGTATATTTTATATGTTGTTACATATGCTGTTACTGTAAAAATAATCTCTCGCAAATTTATTGATTCACTATATATTAGTTCTCGACTTACCTGGACATAAGATATTCTTCTGTTAGTTAGTGTGCTGCGTCATCCCCAAACTTCCTGTCAAAATTGGTGTTTCGTAATGAGCGAGTGTCACAGGCCGAGACGCGAGTTGGCCTAAGTTGGCCTAAGTTGGCGCAGTTGGTCTAAGTCGGCGCAAGTTGGCGCTCTATTAAAACTTGGGCCGTTACTGTGCATTGTTGTTAAACAAACTGGAGTTCTCTATAAATTTAACTTTTGGCGCTCGGAAAGTAAAGGGATTTGTCAGGGAATTCGAGTGTAAGGTGAACTTTATGTTGTACTAGGGATGCCCGCTACTTTGGACGCGTAGAATTATTTATTTATGGCCACGGACAAACAGGCGGACGGCCTACCTGCCTTCTCAATTAGGCAGTAGGCAGGTGAGTCGAGTTCAGTATCGTATAAAGCTGCCTAATTAAGAAGGCACGCGCTAAACTATGTTTTGTACGCTCCGACGGGACGTCTTAAACTTGCCGGATCCTTTGAGATCGACGCAGCGCTGTGTTGAGAGAATAACCCCCTGATGAAAAGCTGTCACCGCTGCCTATGGTCGGGTCCAAGTCGAGTGGCATAATTATTGTTTGGTTGAAAACTGTTTGTTAATTGGCCTTACCTAGCTTAACTAATTTACACTATAGATGTTTGATAAACTGTAATTTCAGACTAAAAGGACTTTAGTTTAGTTAGACTAAAAGATTCAAGACCAAACACATTAGGATGAGCAATTGTTTGAGACTAGGTCAATTTGTGTGACACTGCCCTGTTTTTTTCTTAAGGTGGGTAAAAATTAGAGCAGCCTCTGGTTGAGTCACGCACGGCACCTATTTTGCTCAAATTCGTACGCGCTCACGCGCTGCGCGAGCAACGAGCGGCCGGCGCGCGGCGAGTCGGTCTTTTGAGCCGCGGCGGCTGTCATCGTGTCCGACGCCATTTTGAAATGTCGGATCGCGGCGAGCATGCCGCCGCACCCGCGCCTGTTTATGTGGAACAATTTGGCTCGCGAGCAATTCTCCGCGTAGGGCGAGCATGCCTCACGCTGAGCCGCTCATATTCGTACCCAGCTTTACCTACGTAATTAATGTTTAAGATGTCCTGTTATTATGGTTACAGCAATAGCGTCGGTGGACGCTAAGGGGGTCAACTCGTAATCGTAAGGTACTGAGTTCCAACCCCCACGGTCACCATGTACCAATGAGTTTTTCTAACTTAACTACATTACCCGATGCTCTTACGGTGAAGGAAAAACATCGTGAGGAAACCTGCACATTCGAGCAGCTAAACGTGTAAGAGGGGTAATTGCACAAATGATCCTAAAGGGGTCGAAGTGAATCCGATTGGGCCCATCTGTGTGAGATAAGATATGATAAGATGGTTACAGCAGAGATCATGGTAGAATATTTCGGTAAAATCAAATCCTATGAAACGCTACAGTCGATGAAGTGAAATTGGATAAAATTATGGTTTATCAATAGACCCCGGATCTTTGTGGCATTGACGTCACTATAGGGTAATTTGGGGAGTAAATGGAACGGTGTTAATTAATACGGCAACCTAGTCTATTGGTGTTCTACGGAATTAAAATTGTACTATAAGGCATCCACGATATAAGTTACCTATAAGGGTAAGGACCAAAAAATTGGCCACGCTAACTCACTCAATTGTTTTTTAGGAAAGTTTTCCGTTGTGACACGAAAATTTGTCATGGGTACATTTAGATTAGATTCACATGAGTAGGGATAATTTTCGTGTCACAACGGAACTTTTTTCACTTTTGTTGTTTGTATTTGGTCCTTACCCATATGTCAATTGTCAATTGTTTAATTATTCGACGATGTTCTTTCGTTAACTGACTATCCGTAACAGCAGCGGTACTTGCGGTAGTAATAATAATTTTACTGTCGTGAATGCCTAGTTACTAAAAAATATTTAGGTAAAAAAGGTATTTATAAACAAATTGTTTTAATTATCACCGTTCCATTTACTCCACAAACTACCCTATTGTGACGTCACTGTCACAAGAATCTAGGGTCTAGTTATCAATAGCATGAACGACTTCTGCACGGGAAGGAGCTAGTTAAATATTTAAAAGGTTGTTCAATTGTTCAGTTTCCAGCGATTGCAATTAAAACATTAAACCTAGGTTACTCCAGCAACTCCCACGGGCATTTTAAAAGCTTTTGAAACTACAATTTCTAACTTAATTTAGGGCAACACACTGAGCGTCCATTTAACCGTTTACTAGTTCTTTTTCCTATGAAATATTAATAAAAAAGGACGCCTTCATTCGCAGAGTGGGGTAGGCAGAGCTACAGAACTACCAACAAATCTAAAAAGACTTGTTTATAATTCTGTAACTACATTTTTCACAATCAGGCCAAGAAGTTTACCCGTGTATTAGTGACAGGTTGCGAGCCCATCGCCTAACAGTACTACAAGCCTTTGTTCCTTTCGACCTTCTTACGACATCCATGGGAAGACATGGAGTGGCACTATTTTAACCCGGCAACCACACGTAGGTACCTAAGAATCATTATGAGTAAACTTAAAAAATCGGACAAGAGCATGTCGGACCGTGCTCAGTGTAGGGTTCCGAAGCCGTTAAGTACTAACAACAAACAAAAATTAATAAGTAACAACTAATTTTCTATGTAAAGTAATTTGGTGCCGTCTTAGATGATTTTAGAAGGTATAAAGACTTTGATCGCCTGTATCTCAAGAACCAATGATGTCTACTTAGTCGTGATAGTTTTCCTTATAAGTTCGTTATTATGTGCTTTCATTGAAGATGTTTTTCAGATTTTTAGTATTTGTAGTTTTGGCTGTAGCGCTTAAAAGTTTAATATTTCATAAACGGATTCCTTGATCGAAAATTGTTTTCACAAACCCACAATAATTTTGAAAGACCTATCCAACGACACCCAACACTATGGCGTAGACGAAAACCCCCTAATTATTATTATTTTCTTAGGGTACCCTAATTTTTTTTTTTACACTTTATTGTACCACTTTAATGGCATGACTAATATGTATATTCATGCCGAATTACAGCTTTCTAGTACTAAGAGCCTCTTCGCTAGGCTGCGGACGGACGGACGGACGGACATGGCGAAACTATAAGGGTTCCAAGTTAGACTATGGAACTCTAAGAACCGCGCTCAAATCTTCTCATCTGTTTGAAAGCTACAATGCCACAGTCAAACACACAAATACACAGATTAAACTAATAAATAACCCCTACTTTATGTCCGGGGTTAAAAACCAAGTATAGTTCAGCGCCACAGTATTCTCTAGAGAAACTTGAATAAATTCTACAATACTAAACAGCGTGCATATTTGATGCCGACAAACAGAATACCCAATGAGAGCTGAAAGCGATATGACAACGAGTAGTGCCCGAGGCGTTACTACTTGTAACTATCCTACTAATATTGTAAAAGCGAAAGTTCGTGTGTGCGTTAGTTTGTTACTCTTACACGCTGCAACGGTTGGACGGATTGGAATGGAGATAGCTTATTACCTCGATTAACACATGGGCTACTTTTTATCCCGGATTTTTTAAAATATACGCGGACGATGCTGTCTTACAAACGCGCTTTACCTTTTTTCTGGTTCATTTCACAATATTATAATGTGTAAGTTTGTAGGTAAGTATGGAGGCCGGGGTAAAATTTTCATACAATTGACAGTACTAATAATAATAAATCGTAGGACAATGTCACACAAATCGACCTAGTCCCAAACTAAGCTCTAGGCTTGTACTATGGGTACTAGACAACAATAAACATACTTATATAGAGAAATATATACTTAAATACATTGAAAACAACAAAGACTCAGGAACAAATACTCGTGCTCATCACACGAAAATCTGCCCTTACCAGGATTTAAACCCAGGACCATGGTGTTTTACTACCGAAGAAATCTCTAGAAAATTCATCAGCACAAAATAAAAACAATAGCCGCTTTCCGAAGGCAGGGTACTAACACAGACCACGTTACCGAAAGTTAGGGCAGTAACAAAGTCACGTGTCGAAAGGCAGCACAGGTAACACAAGCTACATGCGGAAAGGCAGCGAGATAAACCACTTAACTGTACGGCTAGCACAAGTTGTATTTCTCGCTTGGCGCTCAGTGCGTCTCTATCATTACAGACTAGATAGAAAGGGAGTTCCGAGTAACATGTGCTAGCCCACCTGGAATACAGAGCAGCGACATAAGTTATGCGCTAACTGGCAGTGACATAACCTATGCGCTGAAATACTGGAGGCCTAGCACATGTGGTCCGCGAATCGTTTGTCGCTCGGATCTCTCTTTCTATCTAGTCTGTAACGATAAAAACGCACTGAGCGACAAGCGAGAAAATACAACTTGTGCTAAGCGTACAGGTCAGCGTCAGTATTTTAATTTCATTGAGAAGCATCCCAGCATGACTTATTTTTTTTGATAATCACAAGTCTAATCTAACATAACCTACGTAATAAAAGTTCTAGATATCCTTAAAACATAACGGCTACAAATAGCGTTTTAAGAAATGAAATTCAATGAACTGATACCATCAAAACCATATTACGAAAGGTAACGTACAACAAGATCGGGTACTCGTGCGTAACTAAGTAAGCTTTCAGTAAACCGACGGTTTTGTCGACAGCAGCCTTTCCTTGAGTCACACTATCATCAGATAGGCTGCAAGTACAACCAGATGCAGGGGTTCATATACTAGGCTGTCCTCAATTCGCTTCAACAACTCTGCTTGAAGTAAAAATAAAACTGAAATGAATCCTGAAGTCACAGGGAAACTCACATGAATTTTACTATAGTGAATCGAGTGTCCTTAGTAACACCGCCAGAGGGCTCCAGTCTTCACATATACTATTTACTGCGCTATTCTGTTCCCAAATAAATAAATAAACACGGTGCTATTTAAATCTCTTTGACTTTGTTTGGTTACTGCATTTATTCGATTTTGTACACATACATAACATCACGCCTTCATTCCCAGGGGTAGGCAGAACTACAGAAATACCAACAGCTTCAAAAATAATTGTTAGTGATTCTGTAACCACATTCTGCACAATCAGGCCACCAAATATACTAGTATATTAGTGACAGGCTGCAAGCCCATCGCCTAATAGTACAAGCCCTTATTCCCTTAGTCGACTCTTACTACATTCACGGGAAGACATGGAGCGGCACTATTCTAACCCGGCAACCAAAAGGGGAAAGTTGGATTTAGTACTAGTTAAATAAAGTTAAGAAGCTGACGACATAATAATGGGTTTTTTTTTGTTCTCAGGGGAGCTTTGTAAGTAAATCCTGTACCCAGACAGAGACTATGAATGTTTTATTTTTTATCAGAAATTATAAAGATTTTTATGATATTCATTTAGTTAATTTTGACGACGCGTTATCCTAGTAGGTAGTGAGCCTGTCTACAAAGCTAGCGGTCATGGGTTTGATTCCCGGTATGAGCAAATATTGGTGTTATGAGAGCGAGTATATATTTGTTTCTGAGTCTTCGATGTTTTCTATGTAGGTATTTAATAATTTATTTCTAAATATGAGTACATGAGGCGACTAAGGGAACAGCTACGCTATTTAAACATCGCTTCACAACCCCCTTAACGTCTGAAATCCATACAAACGACGCCTGTCCACCCAGTCCAAAACTTTGACCTCGCCACTTAGACTTTGGCTCACAAAAACCCGACACCGTGGCCTTTGCCGTGATTGACGCTGATTGATGCTAAAACTTCGAGTACCACAATATTGGGCACAACAAAGGACGCCATCAATCAGCAACTCGAAACCTGATGATTATGCCGCGTCATCGCGGGGAATTATCGTGTTTTTATGTGCGTATGGTCATTAATATGCTAGTACATCAGGTTATGGTAACAGATCCCACTTATGATCAGCTGGCCTGTGTTCTCGTTTGTCTCTTCCAACCCATGTTGTTCACCGTCGCGTCGTTACAGAAACAAGCTAAGAACGTTGCTATTTTTTATTTTCATTATTATAAAAAATAGGTTGCAATGTGCACAATCTGTTTGTTTTCCTTCTTGTAGTATGAAGTACCAACTAGATTATTAAAAAAAAACATAATTATAAAAACCAATAATACCGACGAGAATGATCTAACAAAAACCTGTTGGTGTCGCTCTTCTAGAAAGCAAGAAAAAACCAGGCAAGAGCAGGTAGGACCATACTCAGTGTAGGGTCCCGAAGCCGTGTTAAGTACTACAAAGATAAAAAATAACAAATACTTAACTTTTCTATTGAAAGTCATTTGGTGCCGTCTTAGACGATTTGATTTTAGTAGGTATAAACACTTTAATCGCCTGTATCTCAAGAATCAATGACGTCTTAGCTGTGATAGTTTAAATTTCCTTATAAATTCGTTGTATGTGCTTTCATTTATAACATTTTTTCAGATTTTTTGTATTTGTAGTTTTGGCTGTAGGCTTGTTAGACTCTTACAGAAATATATTGGAGCTTAATATTTCATAAACAGATCCCTTAATCGAAAAATTGTTGCCACAAACCCGTGATACATTTGTTGAAAACGACACCAAACACTATGGGGTAGTCGAAAAAAACATACATCCCCACGTTACGTGTAGGGGAGGTACTTTTTATCAACATTTTGTTTTACAACTTTGTAATTGTGTTATATTATAGACAGATGTCGTCCATTAATTAACTATGACATCGTATTTAGTCAAATCAGAAACCATATTGCTTTTGACATGTTTTAATTTATGTTAAGGATAAGGCACACGAGCACTCAGGCCACCTGATAGTAAGTGGAAACTGAGACCCATAGACATTTGAATTCTCAAAACTATAATCCTGAGACCTCAAATGCGTTGCCAACCCTGAGGATTAAGATGGAATGCCTGTATGCTAGTAATTTCACCGGTTGTCTTATCCCCACACCGGAACACAACAATGCGAACACTGTTGCTTGGCGGTTGGTTAATGGATAAGATGGTGGTAGCGATCCGGTCGGACCCTGCACAGGGTCCTACCTCCACTAAACTTGTTATTTTTAACTCGACCGCCATTATTATCAAGTAAATAAGAGCTAACGAAACGTTGAAAATACGATTATACGTCAATTGCTATAGGTTGTTACTCAGTAGAAATAAAGACCCAGTAAATTGACAAACGAAAGCCAGCTAAGTTGACTCGAAAGCCTTATTTCGTTCAGTTTAATACGAAACTGTTTCACTTCCCCGAAACAATTATCCAAAATCCCCAGTTTCCAGAAACATCCACGCTACAGATTCAGGCGAAAGTCCCCTCTAATATTTAATAACGGGCTGAAATTCTACTCCGCCCGTGGAATAATTTGTTTATTTGTAGGTATCGTATTCGTCGTTTGAGCAGATAAATGACATCACACGGACCACTGGTCCAGAAAATGAGTACGACACAGACTTGAACGCTGCCCTTTTAACGAAAAGGGCATATATGCAACTGAATCACTGTTGCAAAATCAACTCTTAGAAGCAGCGAGTAATGTTGCAGATGAAAACGGGATTTTCAATATTTGTGTATTTTTTTTCTAACGATGCTGGAACGCATATCGCCTGTTCATATTTGAAAAGTAAACGGTTTTTTAACACTTAAATTTAAGCAAGTATGTACAGCGTTTTGAACATTGTTCTGTCTTCCTGTATTCCTGGTAGTTAAAATTAAGGATAGGTCAAAAAAAAAAAAAGAGTTTTCTCAGAAGTTGTTCATCTATGTACATACATACATAACATCACGCCTTCATTCCCAAAGTGGGGTAGGCAGAGCTACAGAAATACCAACAACTCTAAAAAGACTTGTTGATAATTCTGTAACCACATTTTGCACAATCAGGCCAAGAAGTTTACTAGTGTATTAGTGACAGGTTGCAAGCCCATCGCCTAACAATACTACAAGCCCTTATTCCCTGAGTCGCCTCTTACGACATCCACGGGAAGACATGGAGTGGCACTATTCTAACCCGGCAACCACACGGGCTATTGTTCATCTATATTTATATTATAAATGTGGTTTGTTATGGAGATATTTTGAGTCCAAGGGAAGGATATAGAGTTCTTTATATCCCGAAAAATTTCACGGTGCCTGAGGGAATATCGATAAACGACTTCTATGCGGACGGAACCGTGGGAAACTACTAAAACTATACACTATATGGGTTTGTATTTCTTTCACTCGCTCTCGAGCGCTTTTATGAGAGCTCAACCGACTTCACCGGAACCCGAAAGACTTTGTAAAACCTCTTGTACTACATGAGGATTTAAAAAGTCGCTTTCGTTTTAAATACAAACAAATTAAAAAGATTGCGTTGAACCATTTTAGACGAAATAACGAAATAGCTGGGGCTCTATTCTAGTAGGTAAAACCATATTGCTTTTGACATGTTATCGTATGGTTTCAACTTGGCCGTTATTACTGTCAAAATAAGCGTTATCAAGAGTAGATAACAATATCTCTACAGGGACACTGCAGAGATTAACATACCTACATCACGCGTTCATTTCCACAGTGGGGTAGGCTGAGCTACAGAAATACCAACCACTCTAAAAAACTTGTTGGTAATTCTGCAAACTCATTTTGCAAAATCAGCCTAAGATGTTTACCAGTGTATTTATTAGTGACAGGTTGCAAGTCCATCGCCTAATAGTACTTCAAGCCTTTATTCTCTTGGTTGCCTCTTGTGACATCCACGGCAAGATTAGAGATTTATTTGTACGAGAACTTACCTAGTTAAGGTAAAAGCTTATGGACAGAAGGCCTAGCGAAGATGCAGGCGCGAACTAGCGTTTCTATTGGTATTGTTTTTAAACTAATCGCGTCACTGGTAGACCACGTGACTTTTCGTATGAGGTGATCTATCAGTGACGCGATTGGTTTAAAAACAAAACGAATAGAAACGCTAGTAAGCGAACGCATCTTGGCTACGGCCTCTGGACTATTTTAGACAGTGCTCCAGTTATGAAAAATGCCATCAATATAAGCTTCCGAGATTGATATGTTTTTAGCGCTACATTTAGATTATATCGAAAAAAAATGTTCATTACTCGATCATTGTCCGTAATAGATGATTTTACCTTACTTCATCTATTCTATATCTCGTTCCATCGTAGTGTATGATAGGCAACGGACAGGGACGAAAAATAATTTCGCTAATGCCCGCTTTCCTTAGCCAATTAACTCTCGTGAAAATCTTATTCTGTTTTTCTCGAAACTCCGAGACGCATTACACAACCAATTTTTTTAAAACTTGGACGCGAGAAACATAGCAAAAAGGTGCCAATTTTTCTTAAAATAACTTAAAGCATTTCGAGAAATCAGAGTCTGTTCCAAGTCGAAAACAAAGGAAACGGATTATTTCGGATGGAGTTGCCAAGCTGTTCTAAGCCTTAATGATTCGTTTATGGCGTTTAAGTGGGTAGCTATATCTTTAATGAGGTAGGAATGCCAACTTTGTCAAAAAAGCGGTACGAAGACCGTTTTAGTGAGGCGAAAGTACAGTGCTTCTATGTTCTCAATGCCAAAATGCTTTGCGTCGTTTTTCTATGAAATATGAGTGACAAGTGAGTTAGCGACAAGAGCGTCGGTGGCCTAGGCTTAGGGGGTTGACTCGTGATCGTAAGGTACCGAGTTCCAACCCCCACCATGTACCAATGAGTGTTTCTAACTTAGTAACTAAGTTCATTACCCGATGCTCTTACGGTAAAGGAAAAACATCGTGAGGAAACCTGCACATTTGAACAGCTGAGTGTGTAAGCATAGTCTATTGCATAAAAGATCCTAAAGGGGTCAAAGTGTATCCGAAAGGGCCCATCTAAGATAAGATAAGAGATAGCGACGGCTAGCCGAGAAGCATTATGAAAATTTAAACACTAAGATGTTCCGTAATAATATTAACTTTGTTTAGTTTTTCGAGTTACGGACGGCCTTGTAAGTATCATCACATTTAAGAGCCGTGTCACTTCAACGCCATGTTTGAATTGCATCACTAATCTCTCAAAGACGTTAAAGCGACAAAGTGTGAAGCTACAAGGCGGATGTAGCTAAGAAGTGTTTCACGAAAATCATTTATGACAATCGCTTCGGTTCTTATGTGTATGTGAAAACATGTTATATGTCAAAAAGCAGGCTTTGAAAAGCCATTTGCATGTTTTTAAATATTCAGTCAGTAGAATGTACAGTCGCGAACGTTAATTTAGGACCCTTTAAAAAAATAGCTTGACGTCGTCATTATCTTTAGAGATCCAAAGACATTTGTAATTTACAACCAACTGAACCTTATTGATGAAGAATGTCAGATTGACTTTGGACCTAAGATGGCCCCTAAATTAATGTTTGTGACTGTATAGCTAGCTGAGAAAAGTAACCTCTTTGTTAATTAACTTTTATGCAGGGCGGTTACTTCCCTCTAGCTTCTTCCTTCCTTTTGATACTAGCTTTTGCGCGCGACTCTATCTGCGTAGGTATGTGCCAAACTTTATCCAGATCCATTCAGCCGTTCTGGTTTAATTTAGTAACAAAGATCCACACTTTTGCATAATTTGTAATATTATATTACTAGCTTTTGCGCGCGACTCCTTCCGCGATAATCAGGTATGTCACTATTCTCACGCTATCACTACATAATATATATGTCATGGGAAAATGTCACACAAATAGACCTAGTCCCAATCTAAGCTCTAGGCTTGTACTATGGGTACTAGACAACGGTAAGCATACTTATATAGAGAAATAAATACTTAAATACAATACATACAATACATCATAATAACACATCATGCCGGGATATTGTAACGATATTTTCTATAACCTAATAATACCTAACGTTACAAGTAACCTTTTTAACTGCACTTAATTTCGCTGGTGCGTACCTACAATACCGCGGTGGCTGACATTACCCCATCTAATATGCATCTTAAGAGTCGCCAGCGGCACGATTTTTTGATTTAACGCGTTAAAAGTACATACTGGCAACCGCGCAATTCATAACGTTATTATAGTGTTATTCTGGCGTTAATACGATGTTGAAAAAATATCGTTATATTTAAACGAAATTATTGTCAGTAACGAAATATAGACTCATGATAACGATATTTTTCATAACTTATGAAGGAGTGCCTGAGCTTGAATAAGAACCCTGAGGAAGAATAGATGGTACGGTCGAGTTCATACAATTATGTCTACACTTTTGTACCTTGTCTATTTAATGTCTTGTATAAACTGCCATAATATGAAATGTCACAGCAATTAACATGACAAGGTATTAAATTGTGGGATCGTATCATAAAATACTATAAAGTTCAAAATACATAACGGTTCATAATACATAATGCTCATAATATATAACGGTTTTATTTCTGAAACCGTAAACATATCAGGATTTTCTTTACATAAAACCCATTAGGTTAGATTAGGTTTGTTTTGATAACAATCCTGAAAACCTTGCGGTTTCAGAAAAAAATATCGTTATATATTATGACCAATATACCCATCATGTATTTTGAACTTTATATATTACTAGCGACCCGCCCTCGCTTCGCTCCGGATTAAAGTAGTATACATATAAACCTTCCTCTTCAATCACTATATTAAAAAAAACCGCATCAAAAACCGTTGCGTAGTTTTAAAGATTTAAGCATACATAGGGATATAGGGACAGAAAAAGCGACTTTGTTTTATACTATGTAGTGATAATACGTACCCCTAAATTGTACATATATTTATAAACTCAACTGTAGGTACTTTATATCCCGAACACATTTTTCGCAGATGGAGTCGCGGGCAACCGCCAGTATGTTTACACTTTAGTCTACACAGATCGTGCAATGGAACTCCAAGGTAATTAAGGATGTAATTAGTAATGCTAAATTACAAATTCCTGGACCGAAAAACAGAATATGGTGTGAATCCAGATGGAAACATTAGTGTGAAACACGAGAGCTAGGAATCAGAGATTCAGCGAAATACGTTGGATGCTAACGATGCTGCTCAAACTATAGGAGAACGCGATTTTTAAACTTAAACTATGGCCTATTAGAGCGCTTACGCTATACAATAGAATAGAATAACTTTATTTCAGGCAACTAAGCCCATATTTCCAAATACCTTAAAGGGACGTTCTCCAAAAAAAGTACCTATATTTTAGGACAAAGATTAACAACGGTAATTTTCTATTACGCCACGAAAATTAGTCATATTTTTATATACTGCCCTCATAAGCCAACAACAGGCGGTATTTCAAATTAAATAAGCATAGCACATTCAAACCTCACCCGATAGCAATAATTGTGGTTGAACTTGCTACAGGAGTTTTGTCTGAGATGTCACTATTGTTAAAGAAGCAATAAGTAGTTAATTTTCGTGACGTAATAGAACAGTTACCGTTGTTAATTTTAGTCTTTAACTATAGGTACTTTTTTTAGAAAACGCCCAAAGATAACAATATATTAACTTCGAATTAACATAACTCATCATTACTCGACTCTGTAACGGCCGAATCCTATATTCAAACCGCGGATAGATAAGGCTTACTTCGAGTTGAAATTTGACATTCTCAAATCGACATCGAAATCTGTCAAAATGTATGGAATTGACATAACCGCTCGATGCGTCCATCGGATAGCTTACCTCTTCCAATTTTCGATAACGATAACGTTAACGAATGCATCTTGTCTAGAGCTACTGTACGTATAAATTTACGGTAAAAGTACCGACTAAAGGCCTGTCGATATTCGAGGAATTCTAAACGAGGTGGGTCATATTTCAGCTAATCTGTGGCCTTTAGCTAGCTGGCACTGCGAAAGTAAAATATTACATTATTTATTTAGGTTTTTTAAATATCGTTGCCTGATACAAATTTTTGTATTTGTTCATGATTGCTACCTCTCTGTTCGTTCAGCCTGGAACTTAACCGATTTTGACAGTTTACTAACGATATCTGTGGTAGTTTATAAATGGTGAAATCTCCAGTCGCTTGTGTTTAAACCACACCCAAACGAGCAGCAACGCGTCGAGATTTTATCTTAATTTCCCGACAGGGCGTGCACGCGTTTGGATTGCATCCAACATCCCCGTGCGGATGCGCTGCATGTCGACGTGAGGGATATTGTTTTTATGATCATAATGCACATTTTGAATGCATTTTTGAGGTGCACAACCATGCATCCAGTTGTTGGTTTTGGGTAGAATTGGTCGCTTTAAGAAAAGAAGTACATTATTATCACAAAGAAAATTTCATGTTAATACGAGTCACAGGTAGTGGATATGAATGGTCTGTTATATTAGCTTCTGCCCGCGACTTCGTCCACGTTGACCATCCCACAGAAACAATATTGTTACAAGTTTTAATTCAGGGTATGCTCATTCGAAATTTCATCCAAATCCATCTGTCCGTTTCAGCGAGAATAAACATACGATTTCACAAACTTTCGCATTTTTAATATAAGTTGTATTTGAGTCGCGGCTGCGTTTTGACTTTATTTTCTTCACACTAGCGACCCGCCCTCGCTTCGCTTCGGGTTAAAGTATTATATATAAACCTTCCTTTTGAATCACTGGATAAAAAAGTAGCCTATGTTCATCAGGGATAATGTCGGCTTCTAATGGTAAAAGATTTTTTCAGATCGGTCCAGTAGTTTCGGAGCCTATTCGAAACAAACAAACAAACAAATCTTTCCTCTTTATAATATTAGCTTAGATGATAAAGCTTATTGTACCCCTGGACGACCGACAGACCGATTTTTCACCCGCATAACCCCCAATATTGTAAATTTCATTGATATCGTTGAAGACGGTTTCGAGAACGTAATTACAACCAAATATCTCTCGTTTATTATACATGGCAATACTTGACATTCGAAATTCAATATAATGTTTAGTATATTGGCCACATGAGGGCCCTTTTACAATCTACTAGCGCAAAAAAAACGAGCTGAAGGTCATTTTTCCATCATAAAAAATTGGCCTCCGAAGCCAGCGGTCCTGGGTTCAAATCCCGGTAAGGGCAGATATTTGTGTGATGAGCGCGAATATTTGTTCCTGAGTCTTGGATGTTTTCTATGTATTTAAGTATTTATTTCTCTAATAAGTATGCTTATCGTTGTCTAGTAGGTACTCATAGTACAAGCCTAGAGCTTAGTTTGGGACTAGGTCAATCTGTGTGAGATTGTCCCGTGATATATATATATATATTAAGTAGTATGAGTGATACACTACAAGCTAATAAAATAATAAATGATCATTATTAAAACTAGCAATTATCATAACAAATGTAAGGTCAATATTGACGAGGAGAACATCACGAAAAGGTACGGTCACCAGCGTAAATTTAAGACTCTGCTTGAAGTTATAATATCAATGTCCTTAGAGATGCCAAGTCATTTGTAACTTAGAGGCAAATCAACCTTATTACTGTACGATTTCAGATTGACTTTGGACGTAAGGTGGGTCACAAATTACATTCTTTGACTGTATCTACGTCAAAAGCTGTAACTAGAATAACTGACTGCAGAACAGACCAGACCCCACAAACAGCACCTGGGCCTCTATTCAGGTGCGTTAAAACGATATCGTGTTTGACACGTTTAAGAATCGTGTATGTCACAGTCACCATTATTGTAAATGACATAAGAGTTATCAAAACATTGACAATACGGAAACAGGTCAAAAACGATATCGTTATAACGCAGTTGAATAGAGGCCCTGTTCACGAGTATGACGCGTATCCCAGCCATTCGTTCGGTGTCAACACTGACTGTCGTGGTGTCGATATACATTATCTTATCGTTAATAAGTCAGTGACACTGTATCTAAAATTAAACAGCACCACTAAGCTGTTACGTGTGCCTTTTTGTAAGGTGATAAGATTAAAAAATGGTCAGTTAACTGTGTTGCTCACCAGTTAACTGTTTTGTTGGTGTTTTATCACCATTATTTTCAAAAGGACTTTTCCGTTTTTATCAAATTATAAAAGATTTAGTATACAAGGTTTAGTTAAGATACCACAACTTAAAGATCGTTTTTTTGTTTCCATGGAAATGGTGACGAACATCAGATGATATTGCAAAGTGCAATCTTCGATATATATTAAACAAACTTTATTTTTCTGTATATTACACGTAAAGTTTTCAATCTTTAAACAAAAAATTGCGAAAAGTAATCAGGCAGATTGGAACCGAAACCGGAGCCTCGGGCGCGCGATGAAAAATTAAAAAGTTACGCCGCCCGGGCACCGCCTTAATTACACTCGTATAATACTTTAGTATACAGTACCGGTTGAATGATTAAATATTAATGGGTGAATTGAAGTGAGGATAAGCACGTGGGCTTAGCAAATCTAGTGGCTGCGTTTCGACCAATATAATTCGCATGGAGGCCAACATTAAATGGGCCAAAATAAAACCATGTTGCCAAAGATTCCCACCTAGCAAATGGTTATTGGGACGGATTTTGCACAAGTATCCTGGACCAGATAACTTGACTCGTACTTATGATGTACGCACGGACGCACCTCAAAGCTCTGCCCATTACCCGATGGGGAAAAAGGACAGTCCTGTCCTTTTGCGGGAGTATGTTACTGCGAGAACGACCAACGGAGGGCGCCACTCGCCTATCGCTTTTCTAAAAACTTAACTTAATGTAATGTAGTGTCTGTGGCAGAAAAATAAAACTGATTTGCATAGTGTTAGCGTTCTTATTATCTCTAATAATTAAAAAAAACATACTTACATACATTCTAAAATTTTCATTGGTCTATTCCTGCCGATTGAATGCTTATGTATGCTTACTGAACTACCATAATGATGACGTCCGTTATATTAAGAACCACATGAAACACATTGTGTATATGTAACTTCTTAGAAAACTATCTACTCGTCTTAGCCTATACCTTATATAGTAATGTAGAAACCTGTTATACATCGCTAACTGTCAATATGAAATGTATGCTGTTGGTTTCTCTAAACAAAAAAAAAACGTAGCAGGGACGAGGGATTCGGATATTCTCCGCCCATACACCGACCTTCATGTCATACGATCCTGATATAGTTTATGTAACTTTTCATGTTAATGCACAACGTAGTTTTGTTTAACAACCTAAGGATCCAACAAATTGTTTTTTTTTTTAAATAAAAAAAACTTTCTATCATAAAACACTCATTTATCATACAATGATTTTCTTATTGTAACTTAAAACAATTTAAGTATTCTTACTAGGTTAGGTTAGATCTGTGACCAAATTAGTAGAAGTCAAAGATGTTAGAATTGTCTTTGTTAACCTACAGCTGATTATGTTTTAAGAAATTATGCATTTCATTGTTATGCATTGTAATTGTTATATAATAAGTTTGTAATACAGATCAAAATTATGCGATTAGTTTTTTGCAAAATGAAAATTAGTGTTAGTTTCCCCCGTGTGGTCGCCGGGTAGAATAGTGTCACTCCATGTCTTCCCGTGGATGTCGTAAGAGGCGACTAAGGGAATAAGGGCTTATAGTATTGTTAGGCGATGGGCTTGTAACCTGTCACTGACTGACTATGCAAAATGTGGTTACAGATTTATCAACAAGTTTAGAGTTGTTGGTATTCTGTTGCGCTGCCTACCCCACTCTGGGAATAGAGGCGTGACGTTATGTATGTATGTATGTAAATTAGTACTTTATTTTTTATGTATTTACACGTCACGGAGGCGCTGTTTTAATCGCCATGCACATTTTCTTAATAACGTTACGTTATGTTAACGTTACTTAATTGATAGAGGAAAATAGTTCACGCTCGTGGTACAGAGCGCTGCGGGGCTGTACCTCGTAAAGCCCACCATACTACAAACAAGGAACTAGATGGGAATTTGAATCTTATTGCAAGGGAATAAACTTCAATTACCTTAGCTTTTAAATGGCATTTTCAATTGTGAAACAAATAAAAATGAACCTTATACTCACTAGTATATAGTTTAAACTGCCTTGACTACCTCCTACACACCGGGTCTCACGAGTTTACAGGGTGCGCGAGAAAAATAACCACCAATTTATTGCACTGTAAGTAGGTTTGTCTGTAAGCCAAAGATTGCAGACTTGCAGACGTGCTTGATATCAGCTAAGTGTTTTTTGACGCATGTGGAAATACTGCGCTTTGTCTGAACTTTTCGTATTGTTGTTCCTTTTCAACCTCTGACGCAAAACGAGGGGAGTAATAAAGAAAGCAAGTTTAATCGGGATGGTTTTACCGAATTTAAGTGTATTTTCTGATTTAATAATACGTCATTGTTGTTTGATGTTAAAACAGCGTTTTACTTAAAATAACTTATGCTTCTGATAGCATTAATGCAATTTTTTAAAGTGGACCTTTTAAGTTTTCGGGTGAAATAATAATGTAATTCAGTTTAGTATAATGATGTGACATTGCAGTTTCAGAAGCCGTTAGTCCTTATACAGAACGAAGGGAATGGTAAGCAGTTAAAGCACCCTGTACCCTCAAACCCTCCTTATTTTGTCAGGGTTTAAAAACCTACACCCTAACGTTTCTTTTTTAAATAACCCATGCAAACCTCTCCTGTCCCATTTCCGTCATCTCTTTAACTTCGTTTTTAAATTTTAAAAGCCACTTAGGTGTTGAATTTTTCAACGCCTACTTAAAAGTTCCGACTAGAAACACCTGTCGTAAATACGCCAGAGCCACGCAGCACAGGGTGTTCTGGAAGATACCATTAATTTTAACTTTTGAATTTTATTTTTAAGTGCGAACCAAGGCAACTTACATGACAGCTAACAATGTAGAAAACGGTCGAAAGATGTTTTGTTTTATGACATGGAGAAGGAACACGAAAACCAGATCACCTGATGATAAGTAGGAACTAAGACCCATGGACGTAATGCAATGTTTAGACTTTAATCCTAATATGGCCAATGCGTTGTCAATCCTAAGATTTAGGATGGAATGGATAAGATGGAGTATGACAGTTTAAAAGTTCGCATTAGAAAGAGTCTGTATTCAAGTTGGTTTTAGCTTCATGACGTTACTATTTGGATCTATCGTTAGATTATTGTATTTCATATGACATAATTTTATATGCCATAACGATAATGTGCCATAATATTAGTTTGCCATAAAGGCATTTTTTCTGAAACCTTCAACTATTCCGAATTGTAATAAAACAAACCTAACCTAACCTATTGAGCCCTATACGATGGCATGTATAAACTATTTGAAAGGTTCACGAATTCAGAAGAAATGCCTTTATGGCTAATTAAATTATTGTATGTAATATTATGGAAAATGAAGGTTAGTAGCCAGTGACCATTATGGCAAATGAAATTAGTGCAAATTAAATTATAATAAATGAAGGGATACCATTTTGATGACTTTATAATAGCTCTTACTGTCAATTGAAAAAGAGCTAACATACAAAAAAATGACAGATAATTTATATCCCTATGGATAACTAACCAACCAACTATTTGGTTAGTAACAATTCAACTTATACACTATCTTAGTCACTATTAAAATACACTACAATGCCCACCCAGAATTTCAGGATGGTAGAGTCTGTTCTGCCCCTAACGCGGTGCATCAGTGATGCTATCCGTTTCCGCCTGATTGCATAGAAGTCATCGATTTGTTCCTCGGCAAACATCCCTGATGCGCTACAAAATCTGGGCAGCCCCAACAGAACCCTGAAGGCATTTTTATAATGAACCCGGAGGGTATTGTAAGCTCTCTGAGTGTAGTGGACCCATGGACTGCTCGTGTAAAATACAAATTAAATAACAAGATGGGTTAATAAAGGTTTTAAATGATCACAATCATCATCTCAGGAAAAGCACGTCCACTGTTATTTATGCAACAGAATCTTTTAATTGACTTTCCAAATAGGTATTTCTGAGAAATAATTTGAAATGGTACAAAAACGGTCCGAATTTTCTCGAGGAGTTTTAAAATAGTGTACGATTTCTTCTATTTAAGTCCCTTCCAGTAGTTTATGCGTGGCACAGCCTCTTCAGCAATCTGCTAAAGTGCTCGCGTTAGGTTGGCCACAACTGCAATAGTTGGACGCTTAGTTTACACTAATGGCGGATTTGGGCACAAAGGGGAAGGATGTTGAATGGGGTAGGAGGGTTAGGTAAGGAAGCATATATATCCAACTGCGTCAGAAGGAGGGTTATGTTCTTTGAGTGTATGTATGTGTATTTCTTCGACACGCTCTGCAGGCTCGATAAATTTTAACATATGAGGTGTCGTTAGTTTTGGTCTTGGTTGTGGGAGTGACATAATATAATATTTTTATTGTATTATATCAAAACATCCCAGACTCGGGAACAAATATTCACACACATATATCGTTCGATAAAAAGATCGAGAATGATAGACACCAAAATCAAATTATTCCTTTTTATCGGGTTTACATAGTGTATTCAAAATTTTTGACCATTTAACAACAACTGGGCCTCTATTCTACTGCGTTAAAACGATATCGTGTTTGTCGTGTTTCAGCATCGTTCTTAACTCTGCCGCCATTATTATCAATGATATTATAAGAGTTATCAAAACGTTGACAATACGGAAAAACGTCAAAGACGATATCGTTATTACCGAGTAGAATTCCAGCCCTGGTTCCAAACTGACTTGCAAGATTTAAACTAAACATGTCGAACTAACTTGTGTAGTTGAAACAAAGCTGGTGAATAGTTAACTTGTAACGATTCCCTGAAAGCATACGTACTCTAGTGACGTGATGTATGGCTGACGTTTCGCGGTGGAGAAATACTGACTTCAGCTGACTAACGATTAAAGAACGAATAGAAGTAACAAGCATTCGTATAGTAGGTACTTTACCTCCTTACAAAAGGGCTTAGATGACCAAGGTAAGGTCTAAAAGTTAACTCCCTATTCGCATGATTTTTCGTTATTCGGGAGTACGTTGATAAATTTCAAAATACATAATGAGTTGTTAGTGTTATGTTCATAGATAATGTTTTTTTCTAAATCGGTATACTTTTCAGAATTGTTATAAAATAAACCTAACCTAACCTTAAGTTCCTTACAAATCTGGGTTCTACAAATTTCCTTCGTAACGCTACTCTCAAATAACTCATGAAGTCATGAAGCACGCTAAGCATTTTTCCCGTTAAAAACAGTCTCATGAGAAAGTGACGTCTTATTATCAGTTAAACTGAATTTTGAGCGCAGTATTTTTTGAATCAGAAGCTATTTTCGATTACATTACTATCTGAAACAATAAAGTCATTTATTATGTTACGAATAACGAAGAAATTCTAAATAAAAATCAAGGCGTGATCTTACAAAACTTGGCATAGTGTTACTCTAGGCTTGTAGTATGGGTACAATAAGTAACGATACACGAACATACTTATAAAAATTAATACCTAAACACGAGTATTTAAATACATAGAAAATATCCAAAACTCAGAGAAAAACTCGAGATAGATTTAAAAAAATATTTAAAATATTTAATAGCAAAAATTTAAGCTATTTCGCTTTGTGCCACTATTCTTGGGAAGCAGCGATACGAGTATGTTACTGAGTTTTTGAAATCAATCCAGCAGTTTTTTTTTATGTTAATGTGAAGGCAAACGAGCACTCAGGCCACCTGATGGTAAATGGAATCTGAGACCCATAGACATTTGAATTCTCAAGACTACAATCCTAAGACCTCAAATGCGTTGCCAACCCTGAGGACTAAGATGGAATGCCTCTAGGCTAGTTATTTCACCGGTTGTCTTATCCCCACACCGGAAAAAAACAATGCGAACACTGATGCTTGGCGGGTGGTTATTGGATAAGATGGCGGTAGCAATCCGGATGGGCCCTGCACAGGGTCCTACCACCACTAAAACCACCTTTAGTAGTTTAGAGTTTATTAATTAGAAACCTACAAAACTAAAAATCTTTCCTCTTTATAATATTAATGTAAACTAGCGACTCGCCGTCGTTTCGCTTTGGTTGATGCGAGTTTTCTGTAACACGTACATAAACCAGAATTTATTAGAGAAAAAACTTCCTTGAAAAATTACCTAACTGATGGTGAAAGCCACATCAAAATCCGTTGCGCGGTTCAAAAGAGACCGAAAGACAGAAAGACAGATAGACGCGGAAAGGGACTTCGTAAATACGTACGTACATAACATCACGCCTTCATTCCCAGAGTGGGGTGGGCAGAGCTACACAAATACCAAAAACTCTAAAAACACTTGTTGATAATTTAAACAGGCTAAGATGTTGACCAGTGTATTATTGACAGGTTGCAAGCCCATCGCCTAACAGTACTACAAGCCTTTATTTCCTTAGTCGCCTCTTACGACATCCACGGGAAGACATGGAGTGGCACTATTCTAACCCGGCAACCACACTGCACTAAGCGACCTTGTCAACGATTTAATATTCTGCACAAGTTTATTCCAAAGAATACAAATACAAGTAAATCTTGAACCCCTTTCCTGGGAAAAGTAAATAGAATATTTTACGCAAGAAATACACTAAGCTTTATCCTTTAAAAGATTTACAGATGAAATGAGACCTTTACTCGTATTAGGTTATGTATGAAAATTCTATACCTGAGTAGACACAAAAAGGAATGGAAACTAAGAGGAATACAATGGAGGTTAATATAATTGTGGGCCGAGAGCTCGTTTATGGGTCCATTTTTATATGGGAATAAAGGATTTTGGCACGGGTGTAGTGCATCAGGCATGTTCACACAAGCTCGCACTGGCGAATTTTGGGTGAATTTCAAAAATATTATGTATGTATAACATCACGCCTTCATTCCCAGAGTGGGATAGGCAGAGCTACAGAAATACCAACAACTCTAAAAATACTTGTTTGTAATTCTGTAAACCACATTTTGCACAATCAGGCCAAGAAGTTTACTGGTGTATTAGTGACAGGTTGCAAGTTCATCGCCTAATAGTACTAAAACTACTTATTCCCTTAGTCGCCTCTTACTACATCCACGGGGAGACATGGAGTGGCACACGGGGTTATATGGTAAAAATATTATGCCATAATTAATTTTCGTTACACAATCGAAAAAATATAATGTTCTCTGAATAATATGGGATTTGACTAAACTTGAATGAATACGCAAATAACTATACTAGGGATATTTATGATATCTATTCCACAATTTTATTTTTGAGTAAACCAATGGTCGTTTTTCCATGCAATCTAAGGCAAAGCTTTAAGAGGGCGTCGAGCGTCCAGTGGCGCTTAACTTTTATTGTGTTTTCTAATAAACTAAAGTATTATCTTAAACTCTAAGAGCGTTTACTGTTGTACAAACGAATACGTAATATACTGGGTGTTGCCTGTAATAGGAGCAATAAATTGAGGGATCGATTCTACTGTATAAACGTAGCAACATTTGTTCTACAACTTTTACAAAATATGTAATTTATTATTTGGGATTTTTTCGAACAAACTAAATAGCATTTTCAATGTACTCCATCCAATAGTCTAGCTGACATCTACTGTCAGCCTACAAACTTCGTAGTTTTCGCAATACATTGCTGGCTTGGAAAATCTAAATTCATTCATATTTAGTAAACCACAAGTTATTTTCAAATGTTGTTACGTTTGTGGTGTGGAAACGATCCCTAAATTTATTGCTCCTATAACAGGCAACACCCGGTATATCATACATGACACAGTATAATAATCTTTAACCTTCGTGTAGTCAACTTAACGGAGAAAGGTGGCCACTTTTTCCGTTAAGTTGCTCACTAATAGTTCAATTGTTGTTCAGTTATGTCATACTCTCTATAAATTGTGTATTGATTTGTGCAACAGTAAAGCACTTTTGGATTTTAAGTTAATACTTTAGTTTATTAGAAAACACAGTAAAAGTAGAGGGCGCCACTGGACGCTCGGCGCCATCTTAAGTTAAGTACTCGAATAGTTGGGTAAAATATGAGCGAATATATTACCAGGCAACAAAAATGCGGTACAACACAACGATTTTTTTTTTTTTATGTTAAGGAGAAGGCACACGAGCACTCAGGCCACCTGATGGTAAGTGAAATCTGAGACCCATAGACATTTGAATTCTCAAGATTATAATCCTAAGACCTCAAATGCGCTGCCAACCCTGAGGACTAAGATGGAATGCCTCTATGCTAGTAATTTCACCGGTTGTCTTTTCCTCACACCGGAACACAACAATGCGAACACTGTTGCTTGGCGGATGGTTAATGGATAAGATGGTGGTAGCGATCCGGACGGACCCTGCACAGGGTCCTACCACCACTAAAAAAGTTAAAGATGTTAAAGATTTAGATTTAGATTTAGATTTATTTATTTCATAATATAAGTTACAGTTATATTGAACAACATGTCAATTTTACAGAGTTCATATTATGATCGTCAAAGAAGTAAAACTGAAAAATAATAAAATAATAATAATCATTTAGCAAAAGCCAATGTCAAAAATTAATGGATTATTATAGCACACAAATACTTAACAATAAAACAATCGCAAAAGTTTCAGCCATGTCACCTTACTTTTATAGCATTATAATGTAAGGCTGAAAAATAACTGTCATTAGAAATCGCGTGTTCAGTTGATATGACAGCACTGAGAGCGCAAAACAAGATGTGGACGGCTCTTAAATGATTCTCGGAATCTCTGTTATTATGCGCGAAACGGTGGTAGGTATAGTAACTATTCCCGAATAGGTTCACTGTTCTTAGAGTTATTTTGGTAAAACTTCTTAGAGTTATTTTGGTCTCGATTAACTAGCGATTTATAAATAGAATAAATTTTACTCTCTTTATCTTGACAATTTACTTTGGTCGAATCTGCCCAGGAGGCCTCTACTCTTCTGCGTTATAAAGATATCGCGTTTGTCGTGTTTTAGAATCGTTTGTTTCGATCGCCATAACTGTAAATGACATAAAGAGTTATCAAAACGTTGACAATAGGGAAACACTTCAAAAGCCATATCGTTTATACCGTGTAAAATCTCGGCCCAGAACTAAAATATTTCTGAAATTTACCCTTTTTTGCAATTATGCGAAAAAGCTCGCTTTTAACGCCTTTGGAATATTAGTACCAGCAGTTCAACCTTGACGTTAAAGCGACGAAGCACAAAAGTATGCAGCTACTATAAAACCGATCGTAATTACATTTTTTTGACCATAAGGGAGCGACCACACCGGAGCTTAACGGTGCGCAAAATGCGGTCCGTCAAAATTGACGCCATGTAAAAGTATGACCCCAGTCTTTTGTTTGCGCAACGGCACCGTATTTTACGCACTGGTGTGGTCGCTCCCTTATATTGGTAGTACTATTAGGTGATGAGCTTGCAAGCGTTAATGCACTAGTAAACAGGTTACAGAATTATAAAGATGTCTTTTTAAAGTTATTGGTATTTCTGTAGCACTGCCTACCCAACTCTGAGAATGAAGGCGTGATGTTATGTATGTATGTTGGTTTTGAATACTAAATAAATAAATAAAACATCTGGTTATGTATGAGTCAGGTGCGTTATGTATGACACTTGGCATCCAATACAAGAGAAGTCACTGACAAGGCAAACTAGCACACACTTGACGAGCTTAGTTTTGGACTAGGACAATTTGTGTGACATTGTCTTGTTATATTTATTTAATTTCCTCTTCGCTAGTTAAGGAGAATTTTTCACCGTTTTGGCATCCGAGACACTAACCGTTTAATTGTTAGAACAAAAGCAATTTTTGAATTCAGATTCGGACCACTCGCTGTGAGGAAACACCTTAACCCCGTTAATAATAATGTCTAGACCATTTTGAAATATATGAAATATAGCTCTAAAACAAACGGCATTTTCACAGGAAGCTCAGAAATGACTGCACCCGTAACTTTTTTATATCCATTTCATATTTTCAGCAACGGCGGATTAGCACGGGAATTTTAATTAAAAATTTAATAACATGCACGTAGGAATTGAGGAAAAGACTAGGCGGTGTTGGTTTGAAGAATTACCGGCTGAAATGACGGTAGGTACAGTTTTTAGGATGCTGTATTAAAATGAGGAAAAGGATTATGGAGAAATCTCTATTGTGTTTTTTAAAGAAAATAAAACAAGCTAGTAAAATGTTGCTTTAATAAAATTTAGTGTTGACTGCCGAAGAAGGAGCAAGACGTACACATACATACATAACATCTCGCCTACATTCCCGGAGTGGGGTAGGCAGAGCTACAGAAATACCAACAACTCAAAAAAAACTTGTTGATAATTCTGTAACCACATTTTGCACAATCAGGCCAAGTTTACTAGTATATTAGTGACAGGTTGCAAGCCCATCGCCTTACAATACTACAAGACGTCTTTCCCTTAGTCGTCTCTTACGACATCCACGGGAAAACATGGAGTCGTAGTATTCGAACCCGGCAACCACACGGGAGCAAGACGTGTTATCGTGTTTAACGTCACGATGGTGTCCCCTTGTTTCACCAACACTCATTTGATAGAACGTATCACTTCGCAGAATTTTCATTTCATAGAAAGCTTTTAACCTTAATGTTTTCAAATTACTCGAAGCATGAATTACGTAGGTTAGGTTAGGTTAGACCTGTGCCCACAAAAAATATACCTGAGAACAATAAGGTTTCAGCAGAAATTCGCTTTCTATGAAATGAAAATTCTGCGTTCTGTGAAATAAGTGTCGGTATACAAATCATTAGGATCTCTAATTTACTTGATAGTAATGGCGGCTGAGTTAAAAACGATACAAAAACACGTCACAGACAATATTATTATCGTTTTATCCCGTATAATAGAGACCGGTATATCTAACCTCGAAACTATTTCAAGTATCTCCTAAAGTACATTGGAATCCATTTTTAAACAGCATCACTGGTTTTCGCTTGCATAAACTTGGTCCAACTTGAACCAATCCAAGTTTAACGTCAAACTAGCACTCAAGTTAAATTCGACCGGCTACGGCTTGCTGTTTCACACTAGAGAAAGCCATAAATTTTACACTATCGTTTGGGTGGAAAGCTAGATTCTAGATAACTTGCACAATGGAGGAGGGTAGTGTTGATTGTGGAAATTGTGGCGTTTTCAGAAACAAACACGTTGTGTAGGCGTGTTATTTTCATCTCTGTATAATAAATGTGATTGGGACTTTGCCTATTTGCTTATTTGCCACCTCTACCCTCCTAAAGCCCAAGGTCCTACCCATAGTACTTAATAACTTTGTCATTCAGACCTAGCTCCTTCGACAGTTGTGTAGTCATAGCGAACCACGGTCCTACCAGTAGGACTTATAGAAATCCTACTGGTAAGACCGTGGAACGCTATGACTACACAAGTACAATAAGATAAAAAAAAAAGTGTTTTAGTACTTGGGTCTGAATGAGTATAAAACAATAGTACTACTGGGAGCCCTGGGAGGACTACCTTTTCGTTGGGCCTTAGGAGGCAAGAAGTTGACTGTTAAACCGATTTAAGTAAAATTATATCTATTTGAGTGATTGTAGTACTGTTAGGCGATGGATTTTCAATCTGTCACTAATGAACTGGTAAACATCTTAGCCTACTTGTGCATAATATGGTTAAACAATTATCAACAAGTCTCTTTTGAGTTGTTGGTATTTCTGTAGCTCTGCCTACCCCACTGGGAGTGGAGACGTGATGTTATGTATGTATATCGATTTAAATTGCACTGTGAAATTACTAGCATAGAGGCATTCTACCTCAGTCCTCAGTGTTGGCAACGAACTTGTGGACTTAGGATTGCAGTCTTCAGATGGTAGTCTTGGGAATGCAAATGTCCGTGGGTCACGAATCCCACCTACCATCAGGTGGCCTGTGTGCTCGTCTGCCTTCTCCGTGCCATAAAAATAAAAAATAAAACACGCACTTACATTTTGAACACGAAAATTCGTTTGTTCCTTTTACCACCTTCACGATTTAACGCCTTAACCTGTAGACGTTTAATTTGGTACAGAGATAACTTACAGCGCGAAGATGAAGGTTAGGTACTATTTATTATAACAATCAACGAATATTTCCGCATAACTTTTTTTGTTATAATTCTATATTGCATAATATTTAATGTTTGCATAATTGTCTATGGCCATAAACTGTTACGGCATACAATAACTTGTCAGAAATACCGTGCGCGAAGTTTTTATGCACAATATTGTTGAGCCGAATCGTCATTATGCATAATAAAAATCACAACAAAATATGTCGAGATAATCTCAGATTGAAAGACCTGTATTTATAATCTTAATTATGTTATTAAGATTTGTCCAGCATTGAAAACTTAGAACTGACACCGAAGGCTGAGGCGGAAAGACTTAACACTCGAACCTAACCTATCCGAGTCGATTATGTGGTGCTAGACAAGTTGCATTCGACAATCGTTAGCGATTATGTTTCGATTGATAAATGAATGGAATTGACGTAAGCCACCGAGATAGTAACGTGACACATAAGTCAATTTCATATATTTTTCAATCGAAACATAATCGCTAGCGAGTGTCGAATACACCTTGTCTAGCTCTGAGAACTATTTACAGTTATGGAAAAAAACGCGAGTTGTCAAATGATGTTTGTAAAATGAACCATTTGTTAAAAATTGTTTATAAAATGACAGGATCCCTTGATATTATGCTAGACAACACCCATTGACGAACGTAGGGTAATTTTTAGCCTGGAAAAGTTGACCATTCCGCAGGTAAGCGATAAACGACTACGGGAACGAATTCGCAGTAAAAGATAGTTTGTTATAAAGATAGAAAGAAAGAGTCATGAGGATGGACGTAGGTTAACTTTTTGTGTTGGAAAGTTTTATAGATACCGAGGGAATACAAACAAACGACTAAGTCTCAGGAATAGGAAGTATTTTATAGCAAGAAAAAGGTAAACAAACGCACAGGATATCTGACGGTAAATGGGATCCGAGACCGAGGCTTGCATTCCCAAGACTACAATCTTAAGACTGTATCTACAGTCTAAAACTACAGTGACTACAGTCAGTTAATAAAAACTTTTTATTTTATTAATAATCAAGTTATGCATTAATTGTCTCGTATATAAGAAAATATTATTCTACAAATAATTGTCTATGACCCGTGTGGTTGCCGGGTTAGAATAGTGCCACTCCATGTGTTCCCGTGGATGTCGTAAGGGGCGACTAAGGGAATAAGGGCTTGTAGTACTGTTAGGCGATGGGCTTGCAACCTGTCACACTGGTAAACATCTTGGCCTGATTGTGCCACGCTCACACACACACACACACACACCACACACACACACACACACACACACACACACACACACACACACACACACACACACACACACACACACACGGGCATGGACAACTTGACTCTACAACAAAAAAGGGGATTTAAAGCTTAATACTTCATAAACGGGTCCCTTAATCGAAAAAATTGGTTGCAACACACCTGTAATATTTTTAAAAGACCTATCCAACGATAACCCACACTAAAAGGTAGACGTGAAAAAAAAATACATCCCCACGTTACGTGTAAGGGAGGTAAAATAAAAAAAAGATTTTCAATATTTTATTTTACCACTTTGTTGGCGTAACTAATATTTAAATTCATGCCAAATTACAGCTTTCTAGTACTAAGAGTCTCTGAGGTAGGCTGCGGACGGACGGTCATAGCGAAACTATAAGGGTTGACTATGGAGCCCTAAAAAAATAGGCTTTTGAGACAAATCTGTATACGAATGATTATTTTCAAAACACCTTTAAAAACGTTCCTTTTGTCAAAATGTACAAACAGCATCACTGTTAACTGACTCCTAGTGAGCCTTATAGTAAGGTGACAAGATGCACAAATGGTCAGTAACCGTGATGCTGATAGTAAAAAAAAAAACCTTGGTTAATTTGACACGTTGGCCTAGTTGGCAGTGATCCTGCCTGGGAAGCTAGCGGTCCTGGGTTCAAATCCCAGCAAGGGCAGATATTTGTGTGATGAGCGTGAGTCTTTTTCCGGAGTGTTGGATGTTTTCTACGTATTTAAGTATACATTCATCTATATAGGTAAGTTTATCGTTGTCTAGTACCCATAGCACCAGCCTAGAGTTAACTTTGGAACTAGTTTAATTTGAGTGACATTGTCCCGCGTTTTTTTTACTTAACGATAAGCTTAACTAACAATAAAATTGCCAGGAATCTTTTGATTGGTTGTCAAAATTGTATCCCTTTGGGAAACACGGGAGCCTCTCTAATTATGAGGCCGACACTGTATGTAATGTTATTTAGGAATTTCGCTATCCTTTTTGGTTTGCCGCAAAAACTCTTTTAGTGTTTGTGTACGTAAAAGATGAAATACCGCGGCTTGCAGAGTTCACATTTTATTTTTTAGGGTTCCGTCTGTGGTCAAATTAAGGATAATATGATTTTCGTATGCCAAATATAGACAAGAAAAATAATATTCAAATTGGTCCGCACCGCTTCATTTCGGAATCAAATTCAAATCGGAATCTAATGATACCTACTTTTTATTATTTTGATATAAAAAGTCGACCATATACACGACACGTTAGCCTAGTTGGGAGTGACCCTGCCTCCTAAGCCAGTGGTCCTGGGTTCAAATCCCGGTTCCTGAGTCTTGGATGTTTTCTGTATATTTAAGTATGTATTTATCTATGTTTATCGTTGTCTAGTACCCATAGTACAAGCCTAGAGCTTAGTTTAGGACTAGGTAAAATTGTGTGAGATTTTCCCCTATCATTATTGTTAGCAATATGATTACAAATGTGGTTTGAGATAAAAAAAAACCTGGTTACCTAAGTTGAAAAATAATCTATTGCTACATTTCCAAAAATAAACACATTGAAGCGATTCTATTGGCATACAATTGCCCCCTTTATCCCCTCGAGCAGAAAATAACCTATTTCTGTGTTACAATAAGCGGCCTATTTAAGGGTAAGGACCATAGCTAAGCGTAGTTAACCATACAAACAACAAAAGTGAAAAAAGTTCCATTGTGACATGAAAATGATCCCTACAAATGTATGGCTAATTTTCGTGTGACAATGGAAAAGTTTCAAAGAAAATTTTATTGAGTGAGTTAGCCTGGCCAACTTTTTGGTCCCTACCCTTAAACAACACCCTATCCTAGACAAAAGGTTGTTATCATTACTTACTATGAAAGGACAAAGGGGCCAAATTGAGCTTTTGCGAGAAAAACACTGACATGCCCCGATGTAACGAACCTGAGGCACTTGGGGACAAAATAATGGGACGACACGTTGGCCTAGTTGGGGGTGACCCTGCCTCCGAAGCCAGCGGCCCGGGTTCAAATCCCGGTAAGGGCAGATATTTGTGTGATGTTCCTGAGTCTTGGATGTTTTATATGTATTTAAGTATTTATTTCTCTATCTAGGTATGTTTATCGTTGTCTAGTACCCATAGTACAAGCCTAGAGCTTAGTTTGGGACTAGGTCAATTTGTGTGACATTACCCTGTGTTTTTTTTAATACGGAGTCTTGAGTTTGCGTTTTGAAGCCAGAGAAATGTGGTTTGACCTGATGGGTCATATTAGATTAAATAAAAGCTTGCGTGTACACACAATAATGTTAGTTTTAAAAAAAAACTTATTTCACGGCCTACTGAACTATGATCTCTCTGGGCAGTTTGTCAACCGACACCGTGGATCTCAAGACAGGCTCAGCCTAGTTAGATATCCACCGGATAATGCCTGTATTTGTAACCATATCTTTTGTTTAATAAATTAATTCCTGTTCTTATTCTTTTGTAATGTACTAAACCATGCAATGTATCACAAGTCAATAATTATAAATACTATCTTTATATGGATTTTGTATTAAAATGAGCAAAGAACAAAAAAAAACACTTGCACTTATCCTACTGATATAATAAATGCGAAAGTTTGTATGATAGTTTGCTATTCATTCACGCTGCAACGGAGCGATTTTCATTAAATTTAAAGAAAGCTAATACCCAGTTTTTCACCCTCAAAAAATTTTAAGTAGGGAATGACGATAATCGAAATGGATGGCATATATTTTTTGGTTTTAAATTTCGTTTATTTTAATACACAAACCTACAGCACACATAAGGCATTACAATACAAATTATAATATAAACATATGTATTTCGAGGTAATTTTAAAATAATTTAGGTTAATTTTTTAGCTCATTTGTGATTGGAAACTAATGTGGACATTTGTTTTTTGATGGAAATTAAGGGAAATGGGCTTTGCCAATCATTTTATACTAATTATATAATATAATTAAATATTATAATAATGTTGATCGTAAACCATCTTATTTGGCACGTTTATGGGTTAACGTCATAATTATGAGAATTAAGTTTTTTTTTATTTAAATTCTAAACAGCTCTATTCAGAATTATTTTCAGTTCAGTATTAATCTTTCCTCGTTATATAATTACGAATATCATAACTAGGATCCGAAATTTTGGAGCGGCTTTTGACAAGTTGTAGGGAGACAACACCACTGTTTATCGATGTTATCGATACATCGATATTTTTTAAAATTTGAGTTTTTATTTAATAAAACCTGGCACTTTTCAATGACGAACTCTTTTCAGCGGTTGATGACGAAAAAGGTTGGAAATATCGGAAAGATCAATCCGTTTAAATTGCTTTATAGAAATTAGTATGATCACCAAAACCTATATATTTTATAACTTGAGAATTATTACTTAGCCCTCTGAGACCACGTAACTATTTTATAATAATATTCCCATCAAAAAAAACTTACAATTATATATTAGAGTAACATCTTAATTAACAGTCTAATAATATCGATAAAAAGCGATGGTCTCTCCCTACAACTTTTCAAAAGCCGCACCAAAAATTCCGGCCTAATGATCAGTGATCGTATATTTTGAAGCAAAACCGGTGAAATGACGTCACAATGAAACATGACAGAGATCCACGTTTGTCGAGGTGTATAAAATGATTGACTAATATAATTGGCTATTGATTGTATACCAAAATAATACAAAATCACTGCTAATCAGGAACCCGCCCACAGCCCACCCATTCACCGATAAAAGCCTTTGAAAGACTAACCTCTGTATAGAATACCCCACTAAAAGAATAACCTCTTGGAACGAAATATATGACTAAGTTATTTGTTAAACTAACCATTCACTATAAGGGAAACCTTAACAAAAAGCACAGAAGGGCGTTTTTCAACAAAAGTGTACATCGTTGAGGACAAAATTAAGAAAATTTAACTTTTTCCATTTCGTCACGAAAATTAACGTATCTAAACGTATGCCTAATTTTCGTGACGAAATAAAAAAAGTTAAATTTTCTTAATTTTGTCCTTAACGATGTACACTTTTTTGCAAAACGCCCAGATAACCTTTATAAATAGTGCTTTAAAAAGCATATCGAACGGCTTTTCTAAGTACAAGACTTATAAAACCCATTCGAAACCCCTTGAATGGGATAGCGGGTTTTAAAAGCAAATCAAACGGCTTTTAAGCGATACGGCTTTTCTAAGTAAAACCCTTGTAAAAACCCATTCGAAACCCCTTGAAAGGGATACCGGGACGGTCCCTGCAGTGCTAATCATAACGCCGCCAGTTTTTCATATTCTTTTGTAGTTACTAGGTGCATCCTTATAATGGCCAGCGGTGTACCCTCGCTTGTTAAGGTACACTTGTAAAGTGACAATTTGAGAGATGGCAGCGTAGGGCCGCGACAGTAGCGAGGGCGATATAAGTGCTACGTCGTTTGTTCAGTTTGTTTGCACCTTGTGTTGATGACGTCATTGCGTCCCAATAAAGAACTGGGTGTTGCTAGGTTGTTTTTGGAATTAGACATTTGCTAGGAATAGCCTATAAGTTTTATAATTAATATCTGCATTAGTATTAGTATTATGTATGTAAACACTTTACTGTACACAAAGAAAGTATAATACAATATTTACAGGATAATAATGTAAAAACGCGAACTTATCCCTTAAAGGAAAGAAAGAAAGAAAGAAAAAACGTTTATTTACTTACATCTAACAGGAGTACAGAATAACAGATTCAACGATTTTTATTATTAAAACAGGAACTGAAATAGTGCTAGATTAAGCACAATGGTTCCTGCTCAGCATGTTACTGGTTTTTAGGCCAAAGCTGGTCTTCCGCTGGAAACATTTGGCGTAACATAAACACTTCACCCTGCTTTACGTGTGATGCAAGAAAAAATAACACTCCAATAAACACTACTTACATAGCCTAACAAAAATAAATAATCGGGTAAAGGACTATAAATGTATACAAGACAACGTGCAACACCGTGCCACAACGCGCCATTGTGTTGCCACATTGACCATGCGGATTGATTAGAACTAAGTAAAACAAAAAAATAACTCGCAGTTAGCCTAGTCGGTAATGACTGCCTACGAAGCTGGCGGTGGCGCGTTCGAATTCCGGTTAAAGCAAATATTAATGACTAGTACCCGTACAAACCTAGAGCTGAATTTAGAACCAATTTGTAAGAGATTGTCACCTGTTAAATAAATAAACATGGACTTTTTACTCTAATCAAAAATAATTAATTACTTTGATTTTACTAAAAAGGCCATCTTTTTATTGGGAATTATAATCTTCTAGCAAAGAAATACTATTCAATTACCTTTGCTCTTAAATGTTATATTGAAAATTGAAACTAATTAAGATAAATTTTATGATCGCTGGGTCTTACAATGTTAAGTACTTTTATATAAAACCATACAATTGCATATTGTTAACAACAGGCTTTGTAAAGTCGTTGTTTGTCGTCGTTAGGCGAAACGTTGGCCTAGTTGGGAGTGACCCTGCCTCCGAAGCCAGTGGTCCTAGGTTCAAATCCCGGTAAGGGCAGATATTTGTGTGATGAGCGCGAATATTTTTTCCCGAGTCTTGGATGTTTTCTATGTATTTAAGTATGTATTTCTCTATATAAGTATGTTTATCGTTGCCAAGTACTCATACTACAAGCCTAGAGCTTAGTTTGGGACGCGGTCAATTTGTGTGAGATTGTCCCCTGATATTATTATAAATACAGTCCATGTGGCATGCCACATCGTAACAATGTAGCACAGCATAATAAGACCTTTAACTCTCATTCACGATAACTTTGAGCCTACTGAGGGGGGAACAGTTATCTCTACTTAGCGAACTAGACGCGCCAATATCGTAGAGAAGCCCTTTTCTTAAGCGAAGGCAATTTTCACAAACAATTTAGTAGGTGCCTATGTCACCGTTGAAGAGATAAACTTTGAACTTTGTTTCGGCGGCTTAAAGTTGGTTTTGCTGAGGTTCTTTTGTGTGACATAGGGTTGTGGGTTAGTCATGAATGGGATTGGGTAGGATGGGTCAAAAGCATCAACAGTTTGTATCAATTACTGTTAGGGTTTTGTCACTGAACATTCCTTAATAAGAGGACTCAGTTTGAGATAGGAATGGTATGGAAAGGTTTGAGGAGATTGCTTATTTAAAACTTCAATATTTTTTTATGTAATCGTTCTTACTATGTATCGTTTATACGCATCATGTCAGGAACGCAAAATACCAGTTAGACAAAAAGTCAGAAACAATGATAGGTTATGTTAGTATCATTTCAAATTAGGCAGTATCGTCGGAGCTCCGGGCGGTGGAGCTCCTATTCTTGAGTGGCTTGGCCCTCCGGGCCTGCTGCAAAGCTAACTTAACTTAAATCTACCTGCATATTCTACGGTCATCCTTTCCTGACAAGATGCGTATATCTGATAAATAAAGTTTAATAAATGAAGAGGGTCCCCATACAAAGGAACGTTCGTCGTATTTTTATGTTTGTTGTATCGTAAAAAACGGTAAAATATACAAGCTTCAAATTTGGTATGGTTTATAGTACAAACCCTAAAGATTTTTTTTTTCTGTTTCGCCTACTGGTTAGAGAATGCCATTGGGCATTAAGTCCGCCATTTGTACTTTATTGTTTTGTGCAAATAAGTTTAAATAAATAAATCTAGCAATACCTACTGTGCGGCGTTACGGAACCCTCAGTGCGCGAGCAGACCTTTATACGATGACGATACAAAATATGAATAGACTTTAAAATTCGTTCTAGGAAATAATACGAGGGTCAAACTGAAAGTTCTTGGAAAAACAAAAACTGAGTAATCAAAAACTAGTCTTTTCAGATAAAATAAAACAATAAATTAATAATACACATGACGAAGTAGGTTTGATCACTGGTTTAAAAACATCAATGTCAATGTAAATGAAATTATTATTCATTTTCTCGTAATAATTATTACGAGACGTGTCGCGAAACATATTATATTTTACCAAATAATCGAGGAAATCATTAGAGAGCATTCAGAACTCCTACTACAAGGTGACAAGGTAAAATGCACCCGTTGCGATGTTTATATAGTTTGAAAGACATTTAATATGAACAAGCACTTGAAAACGAAAAAGCTCGTAACAGAGTCACAGATTTAGTTTCAAATTTAAAGGAGCTTGAAATAAAGGACGGTAAATGCTTTTGCACTGTCAATAATACTTGAAATTTATAAAATATAATTATTTAAAACGTTTCGACTCAGACACTCATAAAATAAAATCATGCAAACATTGTCACATCACTACTTAGTTTGATAGAAACTGTCAAGTGCTACCTAAATGCCACGAGTTAGCGATGTGTACACATGACGCTCACGATTAAAGATACTGCGGCCGGTTTGATGAAGGTCTATCGCAAAAATATAGTCTGTACAACTAGGTGTCCCCATATTTACAACCGATTGGTAAACAACTGTGATATAAAGCAGAACTCTGTGAAGCTCAGAAAAAAGTTAAAGAATTCTTGCAGGACTTAGACTACTCTGGTATAGAGGAAATAATAAAGACTACTTGCTAAGGACACACACACACACACAAATAAATACCTATTTTGCATGAACATGGTCCTACTGCCTGCTTATCGTTAAAACTGTTAGCCACGATACAGGCCAAGCCTAGTGTGGTTATCTTTGTAAACATGAATGTTATACAGGGTGGCTCATTCAGATCGGTCAGTATAGGAAACTCTGAAACTGTAAGACGTACGAAGATCTGTTCTTAGGAACCATGTCATCGATTCTAATAACAAGAATAACTGCATTCATATATTTTAAAAAAGCATGTACTCAGCGCGGGAATCGAACCCGGACGTTTTGAAAAATAAAACTAACACTATTTCTATTTAGATACCGATTGTGTAGGTCTTAAGAAGCAAATGTTACCTACTACAGAACATGATGTCTTAAATTATTAAAATTCATTGTTTTCATAACATTTAATTTATTTTAGTAGGTGTTCGAAATGACTACCATTTTTTTCAATACAACATTCAATTCGTTAAGGATATGATAACAGTGCATTTTATTAATTTTAGTCATCATGTTTCATAGTAACATTTAATTTTGCAGCTCAAGACGTACACAATCGATAACTAAATAGAAATAGTGTTCGTTTTATTTTTCTTAATTTCCGGGTTCGATTCCCGCGATGAGTAGGTATAGGTTTTTTTAAATGTATGAATGCAGTTATTCTTGTTATAAAATCGATGACATGGTTCCTAAGAACAGATCTTCGTATGACTTATAGTTTCTGACTTTCCCATACTGACCGATCTAAATGAGCCACCCTGTATACTGGACTTGAATAATAAATTTTCTTATTTCTGATTCTTATTTCAGGTACGTAATTAAGTTGAAATAGTTACTTGTACAGCATGATAAATACAAAATATAATTCAAAATTAGATTTTATATTTATCATGTAAAATTCAAAAAACGATTTCTTAAAGACTAAGGTAGACTTCACCCGCCCTTATAATTACCTCTTAATAGGCACTATTATATAATGTTTCATAATAATGCTAGCGTCACCACTGCGAAGGTTCTGGCAGAAAACCAGTGCGGTCTCCGCAGTTTCATGCTGAGCCAGCGCCATTTTCCGCATCAACACATGACTCTTTTTCAAACGTTCTAACTTTTGTACATTATGTTTGGCTCTAACCGCCATGTGTATCTTTATGTTTGTCGTGTGGTCTTTTTATTGTAATGAAACAAGTTACAACGAAACATTACGCTGAATTTTCATAATTGAAACACATTTCTCGCCGCATGAGTTTTTTTGGTAGTTACAAGTCTAAGTTAACCTATACATAACGCACGCCTTTATTCCCAGAGTGGGGTAGGCAGAGCTACAGAATACCAACAACTCCAAACTTGTTGATAATTCCGTAACTACATTTTGCACAGTCAGGCTAAGATGTTAACCAGTGTATTAGTGACAGGTTGCAAGCCCATCGCCTAACAAGCCTTTATTCCCTTAGTCGCCTCTCACGACATCCAAAGGGAAGACATGGAGTGGTATTCTAACCCGGCAACCACACATTACGTATAACCTACGTAATTAATGTCTGAGATATCCTGAAAACATTATGGTTTCAGCAGATAATAGTGTTCAATGAAATAATTCAACTGTTTTCTTGGAAATAAAACCGGTCAAGTGCGAGTCGTACTCGCGCACGCCGGGTTCCGTACCATAATCTATACAACTACGGTGTCTGTATTAAGATCGAGCAAAAACCGGCAAAAAAATCACTTTGTTGTGTGGGAGCCCCCCTTAAATATTTAATTTATTTTATTTTATTATTACTCTTAAAGTGAATATACATCTAATTATTCCGTGAATATTTCAAGCCTCTACCTGTTGCCGTTATTAATATCGAGCAACAAACGGCAAATAAATCACGTTTGTTGTATGGGAGTCCCCCTTAAACATTAATTTTATTCTGTTTTTAGTATTTACTGTTACAGCGGCAACAGAAATACAACTGAAAATTTCAACTGTCTAGCTATCGCGGTTCATGATATACAGCCTGGTGACAGACGGACAGACAGACACACAGCGGAGTCTTAGTAATAGGGTAATACCGTTTTTACCGTTTGGGTACGGTACCCTAATGAAGATGATTATCTATCTATGTATTCTCAAAAACCACAACGTTTTGCCGAATGCATCTTATCCAAGCTTATTGATTACGTACGAATTTTCATGAACAGTCGCAACTATGGATTGTTGGGCTACACTTACTATACGTATTAACCCGTTCAAATAAGGTTTAAGTAGTCGGTTATACTCGAGTAATAACTCGGTAAAATTATGAAGAGTCGCAACTGACTTAACATTACCGTGCTGTGACTACCTATTACATTGTATGTTTAATCCAGCGGTTGTTCGTGGCCCCGCCGAGTGTGAATTTCACTAATTACGGCGTATTTGCCAATGCCACACGTCCCTGTAATTTACGAGCATACCTCGAGAATACGGGAAGAATTGTTACTCGCGTAATTGTCGTTGTGTTCATATAATATCTTATATCATTTGAGAATTTACATATTATTCTTTGCTTTACACGTTTTATAACTTTTTTGTGGTAAGGAGACGAGGTACGTGCCCTTAGGCCACCTGATGGTCAGTAGAATCTGAGACCCATAGACATTTTCTAACGACTAATCTCAAAACTGCAATCGTAAGACCTTAATGCGTTACCAACCAAGACGGAATGCTTCTATGCTAGTAATTTTATCAGTTGTTTTATCCCCACCGCGGAACAGAGCAATACGAATACTGCTACTTGCGGTGGTTTAGTAGATTAGATCGCATTTATTATGGAAGTTATTGGATTGGTTTAAACTGGACTCCAGAATGGATTCAGTTATTAATAAGCTGCAAAAAGTACTGAAGGTTACCTCACACACACACACACGCTAGCGCAGGACTTTACTTGGTAATGATGCAAACGGATCCCACGAGACGTGTTAGCATAGTTAGGTCATGGGTAACCTGTACTACATTATTTGTTGGAAAATATGATACACTAGCGACCCGCCCTCGCTTCGCTCAAGCAAAGTATTATACATATAAACCTTCCTCTTAAATCACACTATTTATTTAAAAAACTGCACTAAAATCCGTTGCGTAGTTATAAAGATCTAAGGATATATTATATAGGGACAGACAGCGGGAAGCGACTTTGTTTTATACTACATTGAGGCCCCCACACCACAAACAGGGAGATTTTCGTAAGTGGGGTTTTGAACCTAATATCATAGATATAAAGTTCAATTTCCCTTTATTCTTAAATGCCATTATACATTTTAAATGGACTTTATGCTTGTTAAAATAAAGTTGAAAGTAAACTACCTTGATTTAGCACACCGGGTCTAAAGAGGATACAATCTTCAGTCGCCTCTATCTCGAGAACAAATCAAATCTACTTAGTCGTGATATTTTTCCTTTTTAATCCGTTATACGTAATCCGTTATAAATACAAGTAGTAAAAATCTGGAAAATATCTTAAACTAAAGATATTTTCCAGATTTTTACTACTTGTATTTTTAACTGTAACAGTAACGTAACTCCAGCGAAAATGACAAATTGACATTTTCGGCTAACTAAACATATTAATTTGACTTCAGAACCCTTAAAAACAGTAAATTGTGTTTATACAAGTAACTTGATCGATCACCAGCATTTCTACAATGACTGCGAACATAGTTGCCAGCGGCCGTCGCCGTTTCAGCACTCTTTCAGCCCAATTTGGGATCGCTTTACAAAAAAGGTTCGTCCAAAAGAATTTCCCTTGTTATTTGTTTTCCAGCAAGTCAATTTAGTAGTTCAAGTTACCTTATTTCCTTAGGGAAATCCTGGGAACCAACACATGTAGGAAAATTGATTCTAAAAAACTTGCCCAGTTTGACCTTAGTTTGTATGTGTATTCGATGTCTTTTGTACAGGTAGAAACATCCAGAAGCGTCCCAAAGATAGAGTTATCCAAGGGACCTTCAGGGTAATTGGTTATTTGATACATTTCTTTAAGGAAGGCATAGCAGAGCTCATTTTGCAACAAAAAAGGGCATGAAGTGCCGTGTACAAAAATTCAGGAGTATTTTTGTATGGAATTTGGAAAATAAGTTTATGCCATAGTAACTTCCATAGTTAACTAGATATTGAATTAGGTTTAAAACATGGCTGAAGTCAAAGATATTGCAAGTTATATAGTAATTTTGCTTTTGCTCGAGAATCCGTCCGCGTTGACGTCGTTTATCGCTGCTCTCTCGAGAACTGTACTATTTTACAGGATAAGAACTACCTGTCCTTCTCCAAGATTAAAACTATCTCCATACCGAATCTCATCTAAATCAGTACAGCAGTTTCAGCGAGAAGCGGTAACAGATATACAGACAAAGACACATTTTTAATATTAGTACCTATGGATAGTATTCTAATATAGTAACTTTAGTACATACATACATAACATCACGCCTTTACTCCTTGAGTGGGGTACGCATAGTTACAGAAATATCAACAACTCTAAAAAGACTTGTTGATAATTCTGTAGCCAAATTTTGCACAATCAGGCCAACAAGTTTATTAGTGTATTAGTTACAGGGTTCAAGCCCATCGCCTAACAGTTCTATAAGCCTTTATTCCCTTAGTCGCCTCTTACGGTATCCACGGGAAGACATGGAGTGGCACTAATTCTAACCCGGCAACCACAGGGGGGTAGTAACTTTAGTAAGAAATATAAATATCAAGAAGTCACAGCCTCGTGCCGCCCAAGGAAAAAAACGCGAGATCAGCTAAATGCCCAGTGCAATGTATAAGCCAAAACATTTTTATGTCTAAACTGCTCATGAGTACAGTGAAACCTGGGCATTCAGTTCAATTTGTAGGGTTCCGCAGTCAAACTAGGAACCCTTATAGTTTCGCCATGTCAGTCCGTCCGTCCGTCCGCAGCCTAGCTCAGAGTCTTAGTACCAGAAAGCTGTAGTTTAGCATGAATATACAAATTAGTCACGTTAACAAAGTTGTAGAATAAAATCTTGAAAAACTTTTTTTTTTTTACCTCCACTACACGTAACGTAGGGATGTATTTTTTTTCTCGTCTACCCCGTAGTGTGGGGTATGGTTAGATAAGAGTTTCAAAAATATTACGGGTTTGTGAAAACAACTTTTCGATTAAGTAATCCGTTTATGAAATATACGTTAAATAAATTTATTCTTTACTAGCGACCCGCCCTCGCTTCGCTCCGGATTAAAGTATTATGCATATAAACCTTCCTCTTGAATCACTCTATCTATTAAAAAAAACCGCATCAAAATCCGTTGCGAAGTTTTAAAGATTTAAGCATACAAAGGGACATAGGGACAGAGAAAGCGACTTTGTTTTATACTATGTAGTGAAGTTAGAAGCTTGTATAACAATGCTCCATTTCATTTGGAAGCTTCAAGTTCAAGAAACGTGTAAGGATAGGCCCAAACTTTGAGTTTAAGAGTTCCTTTAACACTCACTATCAGAATTACGAGGCACGTAACTATTTTCTTAACGTCCAACTAAAGCTTAGCAGTATCCCAACATCTCACAATTTCAAACTAAAGAATAATCACCCTGTCTTTCTCTCTCAATACTGTTACAGCTGAAGATTGACAGGGATAGAATGATGTAGTTTTGTGTATTGTGCTTTGGAAAGGGTATTGATACCGGCCCCTCGCCGGACCCTAACCGCCGGAACCCTTAACTTTGCCAATTAAAAGTTCCATGCGAGCCTTAATTAAGGCGGACATTCTTATGTTAGGTATTTTATGCGGCCGTCATTGGCGGACACAATAAATTACATTTTTATTATTATATACTAGACTATCTTTGGCATCTTTTTATCACAATTCAGCTTTCTCCATTCTGCCCATTAATTTATCATCTTAAAAATATGATTATGATTAAAAACAAAAGATGGGATGATAAATTTTAAGGACGTAATAGTAGAGAGTCATACAAAACATCACGCTTTCATTCCCAGAGTGTAGAGCTACAAAAATACCAACAAATCTATTAATTATATGTCGTTTTGTGCACAGTATTTTTTGTTTGTTTAACCCATAAAAACCACAGATTGTTAGCGCGCATCGTTTGGCACAGATAAGATAATTGATAATTATACAACATATTTTCAAGACTTACTGTCAAGCAATGCAGATAGTGTTAGTTTATCTTGTGGCCACCTGGGGCGCTGTCTGTTGTGACATGTAGTTATTTTTTAGTTTTATTTAATTAATTTTTGTTTAAATGTAAGTACCGAGATGTCTGTATGGCCTTCCGTGTCTTCACCGAGCGGTCCCAACGGAAGATCAGCGTTGGCTTCACAGCCAGCATATGCTGAGTTGGGTCCGTTTCGCAACATTAACGCGACATGTCGTCTCTTTTCTTTTTTTTCTTTTATTTTTGTTACTTTTTATTTTTTGTCTGCGTGTTTTTGTTGTGAATAAATGATTTACTTACTTACTTACTTACTTACTAATTATATAACCACATTTTGCCCAATCAGGCCAAGAAGTTTACTAGTGTATTAGTGACAGGTTGCAAGCCCATCGCCTAACAGTACTACAAGCCCTCTTTCCTTTAGTCGCCTCTTTCGACATCCACGGGAAGACATGAAGTGGCACTATCACAAAATCTTCTTTCTTAATATCAGTGCTAACATTAATACTCCAGAAATATTGATTTTAAATTTCTAGTTCCTGTTTTCAGGTGCTTTCAACTTAGACAATTTGTTTCACTCAATAGTCCATACAACTTTGAATGGCAGCATAAGCAGGTTTGACCAAAATCCGTGAGTTTGGGGGACTTTGGATAGTATTATTTTTAACCGACACATTGATTTAGCCGTCCAAAAGGCCTACAAACAGCTGGGTTTTATTCTCAGATTGTGTAAGTAGGCACTTTCAAAGGGAAATTAAATCACATATAATCTATACTGGGTGATTTTGGGGTCATGATCCGGAATGGCCAAAGGTGAATAAGATGGTCATACTGAACAACCTTTCCGATGGGACCAATCACGAAATCGTCACAAAAAAAAACAGCCGTTCCATACATTAACGGTGAATTAATTGAGAGTTCATGTATTTAAGTTGTTCAGTAGGACTATCTTATTCACAATTGGCCATTCCAGGTCATGACCCCAAAATCACTAATAAAAATGAATCGCTGAATGTGTTGCTAAGCGCAAATCTCGCGAGTAGCTGAACCGATTGCGCTAATTCTTTTTTGTTGTATTCTTTTTCGTCAGGAGAAGGTTTTTATGAAAGAAAAAAACAGAAAAATCCACCGGGAAAGACAGGAATTTGCAGCGGGGCGAAGCCGCTGGTATTTTACAAGATCAATATTAGATTTTGGCTGCGTATTACATATCAATAATATTGCGTAGGAATGTACAGAAAAAAAACATAAATTCTTTGACTATAGAACAGGTCAAATTTTTTTTTATGGCGTAAAGTGCATCGTGGAACTTTAAATGAGATCCTTCCAAGAAGTGAGGGGAGTCGAAAGAACTGTGAATTCATTTAAAAAAGAATACAATATCAAATTGGATACGACGAGTTTATAAAGTTTATAATTTGTCATAAGAGTTAATTAGTTAACTTGAATTAAAAAAAGCCAGTGATAATCGCTAAAGCTATTTTATTATAATGTACGTCCTTGCCCGCGACTTTGTCTGTGTTGGAGTCTTTTACAGCAAATTATAAAAAATCCGCGACAAATTTTAACTTTGTCAGTTTCCGAGCTAAACACTATGTCGCGTGTTGAAATGTGGAACCAACAAACAAAAAACATCCTTTCGCATTTATAATACTAGTAAAGAGAACGATTTATTGCGACTATCCAAAAAAGTACCTTTATTTCTAAAAGTATATAAACAAAAACAAAACATATTATTATAATTATCAAAAGATCAGAGGCCGTATCAAAATGAATACTAAAACCCCTTTCATACGAATAGAAAACCCTTCAACCTAGCAGAGCTACACTGCCCTAAATAATAAAGGACTCATGCGCTGGATAGTCAATGCAAATTTAACCCCACACTAAAAAAAATAAGGACCTTAATACATTCCGAGTTCTATGAGACATACGCCTTTTTTTCTAAGTAGAGCAGTACAATAGTGTTATTCTGTAACGTAACAGATATTGCCGAAGACTCAAACTATAATGGACTCGAGACAGGTGGGTAGTCATGTCATGCAACAGTGTTCGCATTGTTGTGTTCCGGTGTGGGGATAAGACAATCGGTGAAATTACTAGCATAGAGGCATTTAATCTTCTTTCATCCTCAGGGTTGGCAACGCATTTGAGGTCTTAGGATTATAGTCTTGACAATTCAAATGTGTATGGTTCTCAGATTCCACTTACCATCAGGTGGCCTGAGTGCTCGTGTGCCTTCTCATTAACATAAAAAAAAAGTATTTTGTATTATATTATACAATACAAATAAAATGTATTTACATCATAATAATATGAATATGTACAAAAGTACTTCATAATAAAAATAAAATAAAATGTATAGAAAACCAAATAAAATATACTTAAACAGAAAAATGCTAATGTTGCAACTGAGGTCAATTTTAAAAACCGAGCCGTTAAGTACTAAAAACATAAAAAATCATCAAGTAATCACAATTTTTTTATTTAAAGTCAATTGGTGCCGTCCTAGATGATTTTAGTAGGTATAAACACTTTAATCGCCTGTATCTCAAGAACCAATGATGTCTACTTCGTCGTGATAGCTTTCCTTTAAAATTGGTTATATGCTCTTTAATTTAGGATTTATTTAAAAATTTTAGTATTTGTAGTTTTGGCTGTAGGTGGGGGGGGAGGGGACACTTGAGTCTTACAAAAATTAGCGCTTTAAAGCTTAATATTTCGTAAACAGATTACTTAATTAAAAAACTGATCTAAAAACCCATAATATTTTTGAAGACCTATCCAATGACACCCCACACTATAGGGTAGATGAGAAAAAAAAATATATCTCCACGTTACATGTAGGGGAGATACACTAAAAAAATTTTTTTATACTTTTTATTGTACCACTTTGTTGGCGTGACTAATATGCATATTCATGCCAAATTGCAGCTTTCTAGTACTAATAGTCTTTGCACTAGGCTGCGGACGGACGGACGGACGAACGGACGGACGGATGGAGGACGAACGGACATGACGAAATTATAATGGTTCCTAGTTTGACTACGGAACCCTAAAAACTGAGGTCATAGTTTGATTTATTTAAATTATTCTCGTTAAGGAGCGTCTTCACTGAGAGCATTCGTGTGTAATATTCGAGTGGTGTGGACGTTGAGCCGAGCGTTACTGTGGCCCACACCACTTGTATATTCGACGCCGAATGCTCATTACACGCGAATGCTCTCAACGAGAACGCTCCTTTATCGTAAGCGTTATAAACGTGCTGTTTTCAACTGTTACTTTATATCTTACAGTGAGAGGATAACCTACCAGTGGTCCTGGACAAGATGCTTTGCGGGAACGTTATCACATCGGCACGACCACTATTCATTTCACACTTCCACCTCAGTTAATGTTTAATATGCTAGGTTCGTAATGGAAAATAGTGACGCTTTTCCCGTGAAATAAAACCGTAACCAGGGGAAATAATATCGCACCTTTACTTTCTCAACCTGTTATCTGATAGAATAGTTTGATAGTAAAGTAGTCTTTATTCTTCTTGGAACATGGGGAGCTTTTCCTAGTAATCAGTTAGATACGAAACGAGGTTAATATAGTTAAGGGACGATATGTAGGGAATCTTTGTACTCAAGTACACAATTTCTCTACTGAACGCCTTCCAAGGTTAAAAAGTTATTTGCTCTTAATATAATGGTTTTGTTAACTTCCCCCTCCTCCTTCCCTTTCCCTTAAAGGCATAAGTTTGCATTTTTCCGTTCCTTTTCTGTGAATATTGTATTTGAAATTAGGTGTTTTGAGAAAGTTTTTATAATTGACATACATCCATATTTTACACTTATGTAATAGACCTCTTCATTCCTAAGCTTGAGAGGTTCTTTTTAAAACCCGCTAGACCATAGTTTTACAAAATATATTAAGGAATAACCCCACTAAGGATCTTGTCCTCAGCAACCCATATATCTGCGTAAGCCCCTATTCTCAAACTGGGGACATTTAAAAAGCAAATCCCGGCTGGCGCTTATCGGACGAATTTATTTCTACGGGAGCGAGAATAGACACCGCTTTTACGAATTTTCCTTTCAAGGGCGGGTTGTTTATATTATGTATGTACTTAGGTGGTTAGTGTTGTAAAATTTTATTTTTATCTCGGTGAAATAAGTTTCCTAATTTGACAGTGTTCGTTACAGCGCACAAACCAAAATGTATTTTTATGGTGATTCAATCTTAATACCGGACAAGAGCATGTCGGACCTTGCTCAGTATAGGGTTCCGAAGCTAAGTACTACAAACATAAAAACTAACAAGTAATAACTAATTTTCTATTTAAAGTCAATTGGTGCCGTCTTAAATGATTTTAGTAGGTATAAACCCACAATAACTTTAAAAGACCTATTCAACGACACCCCATACTTTGGGGTAGACAAAAAAAAACACATCGCTACGTCACGTCTAGGGGAAGTAACCAAAAATATTATTTTTTTACATTTTTTAAGTACTACCACTTTGTTGGCGTGACTAATATGTATATTCATGCCAAATTACAGCTTTCTAATACTAAGATTCTCTGCGCTAGGCTGTGGACGGACGGACATGACGAAACTATAAGGGTTCCTAGTTTGACTATGGAACCCTAAAATGGTTTTGAACGACCTTTTTTATCTTGGTCAACTTGAGCACATCTTGCTACTACATTGTGTTCATATCGTTGACATGATCATTACTCTTACACTGTCAAATGAATAAGAATTATCGTAACATCTACAATTTGATTACTATATAAAAGCAAGATGGACTCATACAATGTGGAATACGGGTACACGTGTTTAGTAAAGAAAGATACACATTTTATTGTTGACAAACAACAACCAAAGACAGAGAAGTAAAAAGTAAATTAACCCCCAACAAAAAAAATATTGGCGTTATTTTAAGCAGTGATTGGAAAATGTAGAGGGTACCTACGAGTATTACACATACAAACATAGCATCACGCCTTCATTGCCAGAGTGGGGTAGGCAGAGCTACAGAAATACCAATAACTCTAAAAAGACTTGTTAATAATTATGTAACCTCATGTATTAGTTGCAGGTTGCATTCCCATCGCTTAACAGTACTACAGGCCCTTTTTCCCTAAATCACCTCTTACAACATCCACGGGAAGACATGGAGTGGCACTATTCTAACCCGGCAGCCACACAGGGCCACCTACTATTATATCAAAATACCTTCCAACGAAACATACACATTATTAGACATTTAGCTTCATCACGTTTCATTCTCCGCTTTTGTTTTTATAGGTATATTAATTCTTTATATTTATGTATTATATAAGTAATATATTAGTATGAGTATTATATGTTCAAGTATATGACGTATATATGTATTGTAATATTTAAGTATAAGCAATGGATAGGATAATTATGTTAAGTATCTAGTTTTATCTGTCTTCTTTTTCTGTGCACCCACTGAATAATGTAAATTTCTCATTGGTTATTTGGTCGACTAGTAGAGAATGCCATTAGACATTAGGTTCGCCATTTGTACTAGTTTTTGTGCAATAAAGATTAAATAAATAAATAAATAAACATTACGCAGAAATTTCATTCCATCAAAAGTAATTTTTCGCCGTATGAGTTAACTTTATTGGTAGTCGTAATTCTAAACTTACCTAACCTACGCAATTAATGTTTAAGGTATCCTGAAAACATTATGGTTTCAGCAGAAAATAGCGTTCGATGAAATAATAAAATAGATGAAGTAAAACTCGATAAAAAGATGGGTCACCTGGAAACAAAGAGTTTATAAATCCCGGAAATATCACAGTTTCCGAAGGAGTACTTATAGTACTTGGACGGAATCGCTTACGTGAATTATATTATATTTTTCTATATTCTATCGATTCTAAATGTATGGGGTCAACGTTTGCTGCTTGCGTCAATGCCATACATCTTTTCGATTATCGAAAAACGCTAACTTAGCGTTATGCGTTGGGCCCATAGGCCTTAGACAAGATCCAACCAATCGCTTCACTAGTAGATCACGTGATACGAAAAGTCACGTGATCTACCAGTGACGCGATTGGGTTAAAAACAAAACGAATACAAACGATAGTTACCGCATGCATATTGGCTACGGCCTCTGGACACGTTTTCGAATAGTAAAAGCGTTTCGAAAACCTGACGTATCTATTGTTTGAGCTACTAAATTAAATGCTATGAAAACAACCTTTTAGTTTTAGTATCCTCAGTGTTTGTTGCGGGGAAATATCAAATATCATCAGCGTTCCCTCAAACAGTTTATAATTTCATCTCAAAACAAAACTTGGGCCCTTACAACACCGTTATTTACGTAAGCCGGTGGCTCCCAAACTTTGGCAATTATCGAGTCGCCAGCGTTGCCCAAACTTTAGAGGCTGTCTGTTAGATTAATTTCCGCGTTGATTACGGTCGGGAATTATAGTTGAGAACTGCAATTTGCCTGAAAAGAATATGATCTTAAAATTTAAAACAGCTTCTATTGAAATTCAAATAAGTGAGAGATTCAATAGACACGTTGCCCTTTTAAAAACGGCTTCTTGTTAAGCGGTCAATCGTGCAAACGAACATACGGCCCAAGATATTGTTTGACTTGTTTGTAGGCTCTAACGGGAGAACTTAATCTCGCCGGTTAATAATTCTTCCGTTGAGTCGAAAAGTGAATCCTTAATAGTTTTTTTCATGGCATAGAGAAGGCAAACGAGCACACATGCTACTGCTAATTGTGATCTGTGACGCATAGACATTTGCCTTCTCAAGGCTTCGATCATAAGACTGCAATCCTGAGACTCCAAATGCTATGCCAACCTTAAATAAGTACTTAGGTTGGCTGTATGCTAATAATTTCACCGGCTATCTACAATAAAATAGACCAAAATATAGAGGGGTGGTAAAAGGCGAACTTATCAAGGGATGTCACAGGGTTCTAAGGTGCAGGCGCAGCCTACACGTAGAAGCAATGAAAACGGGTGGAAATTCTGTACTAATTGACCATTTTTCATTGCTCTTGACTGGGGTCCACAAGAAATTGTACCTTATGTGTAAACTGTTACTTTATTTTCTTTCAATACATTTACTCACTCGTATTCTTCTTCTTCCAGATAACCTTTGAGCAATGAATTGATTTTGAAATGTTAACGTATTCTTGTTAAATCGGTCGCCATTACTAAAGCAATATAGTTTTATCGAGTAGAATACGGCTCTTTTGAACAAAATTATTTATGTGTACAAAATATTAATCGATATACTTGTGTAGAGGATGATCTTTTTCTTTGTACTTTCATCCCCCTGTATCGTTCTTTTAAATCAGACAGTCATTACTGAGAACAATCAAATGACGGTGGATCATTACCGGCCACATAACGAAGTTAGACAATGGTTTGAGCAATGATTTTGGATGTGAGGTGCACATGATTATACTTTTTGCAGCCGAGGTAGAATCCTTTGATGAATATTTCAAAGGATGTTCAGTTTAAACCGAAACGCGAAAAAAGAAGTGCATTTTTACACATTTTATACGTTATGCATAGTTTTGTCTTTTGTTAACACATTTTTAATAACTAAAGGGTCGTCGAGAACTCTATGGGGATGTTTTAAATGATGTTTTTTATGGATGATTCTAACTTCAACTGACTATTTAAAAAATACTATACTTTAAGGATCCGATTTCATTCATTTAATTTTTTAATGACTTTACTAAGTATTTTGCAAAAATATGAAGCATTTGACTATCCTTCTAAAAACGAAAAATATATAAAATTATATTTTTTAACTGTCAATTAAATGTAATAACTCATAAAATATAATTACGGTGTTGAAAAGTGCGGCCTTTAAAAAATATTACTTAAGTATCTTAATACACGTAGAGTTAAGACTTGTAAGTCAATTTGTCTCTGCTACAAACATTTCAACTGTCAAACCGATCACTATTGACCCACAACAGACGGGTCAGACTGTATAGGTCTGTCACTTAGCTTGAGCGGTTAATTTCCGGCCGATTTCCGGCCCTTGTCTATGCAAATATCAATATACCGTATGGTAAAGAGCAATGGATAATATTCGCAGTTATAGCGATTTTACACACCGCGACTGGCTAAAGTAATACGTGCAATTGCTATCGAATGATGAATAGGATGAAATGTGCCGAGAAATATTCGGAACACCCTCTAGTGCCATTAAGAATAGAGTTGAGTTCAAAGGTTTTAGAGCACCCTCCATGTTACGATGTCTTTGATGGCGGATATACATGTTTTATGGATGGCATAGGAAGTATTATACTCTATTTAAGCAATGCCGCCGATTTCGCCTGAATTATTCGCGGAATAGTAATCATATTATTTTGATCACATTTAGTATGTTTTCGTTGTGCACTATAATAATTCCTTTGGATGTAATTAAACATAATACTGAGGTAAAGTATAAATACTTATTGGTTAAGTTAATACTTGGGGAACGGGTCGCGTTCAGTTTAAGGTCACAATTATCGCAAGTCATCAAGTTTGTTTAAGAAACTGTTTTTATTCAGGATTTTTATACTTAAATCAAATCTAATTTAACCTAGTTGTTTTACACGATAGATAACTGATACATCTTGAAAAGTTTATAGAATAATGTAAAAAAAGACATTATGACCAAAAAACTATATGCCTACCCTGTATGGTATATTTAATGACTACATAATGTAAATACCCTAGGAAAAAATGAAATATTGGGGTATTTAATCGACATGTCAATGGTAATGTGGAATAAGTAAAATAAATAAATTAGGCTACATATTAAATTAATAATTCACAAAAAATAAGAAAAATAATAATCAATTAGAACATGTCAAGAAGGAGGTATTGCAAATTAGGTAAGGACCAAAAAGTTGCCCACGCTAACTCACTCAATTAAATTTTCTATGAAACTTTTCCGTTGTTACACGAAAATTAGCCATACATTTGTAGGGATAATTTTCCTGTCATAACGGAACTTTTTTCACTTTTGTTGTTTGTATGGTTGACTACGCTTAACTATGGTTCAACTATTTGGTCCTTACCCAAATATAATACAAATAAATACTTCTTAATTACATTCAAATCCCGCTAAGGGCAGATATTTGTGTGAAGAGCACGAGTATTTGTTCTTGAGTCTTGGATGTTTTCTATGTATTTAAGTATATATTTCTCTATATAAGTAAGTTTATCGTTGTCTAGTACCCATAGTACAAGCCTAGAGCTTAGTTTGGGACTAGGTCAATTTGTGTGACATTGTCCTGTGTTTTTTTTACTTTTTTATTTATACGGTTGGGAAATTATTTAGGTTGGGAAACGTTGGGTTGCGAAAAGGCAGTGAACCGAAGGTATAATGATTTTTTACAATAGGTACTATATAATATTGAAAGTGTGCTCGACAAGCCAGTACTTGAGCCGTGATTTGAAGGCGGTTAATGACGCTGCATCCGTGACGCGTGCTGGCAGTCGGTTATAGACCGCCGGGCCCATGACGTGGGTCAGTTTTACTGATGTCGCCAGTCTGTGCTCAACGTCCACAAGTTTGTGAGCACTACGCAGGTTGCGACCGCGGACGTCGGCCCCTGTCATATACTCGTCCAGGTGGCAGCGCACGTACATGGCGACCTGCAGTATCACTATACAAGTATATACATACATACGTAGTATTTACTCTTGTAGTGTCCATCTTAAGCCCACTTCGCCGCATTTATCTTATAATAACGCTTGTTTCCCCACGAAACAATCGGCTTGTAATCTTGCAACACATGATGAAATCCGCAGCTGATTCCATAAGCTCCTTAAAACAGTTTCAAACAGCAGTGTGGTCTTATACGAAGTAATGGCGAGCTCTAACTAGCTTTACTTGGCCTTTGACCGCGTTAGAATAGTAAGAAGATTCGTGTCTATGACTTTGGTTCGCCTGAGTTTAGGTTTTGTGTCAACTACTAAAGCAATATTAGCTCCTTATGGTTTTTCATTCGGTTGTTTTATCTCTTTTTCTGTGTAGATTCGGCACACTAATATTTGCCAAAAAAAAACCACAAACCGATTCATTTCACAAACATGTCATTTGGCAAATAGTTTTTTTTACGAAACTGTAATTATTTCAGGATTTTTATAAAATTTTACCTAACATCACACACATGGTCAATATGATGGTCCGAACATAAAACCTGGGCCTCTATTCAGGTGCGTTAAAACGATATCGTGTTTGACACGTTTAAGAATCGTTTATGTCACAATCGCTATTATTGTAAATGACATAAGAGTTATCAAAACGTTGACAATACGAAAACAGGTCAAAAACGATATCGTTATTACCTTGTAGAATTCCAGCCCAGAAATACAAACATACACTGTCTGTCACATACAAAAATTCATTTTGCATGGCTGTCAAAGTTTATAATGCTCTGCCAGACAACTTGCGTAAACTTACTGGGAACTTATTTAAAAGCAAGCTTCATATCTGGTTAATCCAAGAGTGCCATTACTCTATCAAAGAGTTCCTAAAGAGTGTGTAAGCATAAAATTGTAATAGAAATAAACTGCCAAACCCTGTTAACTTAAATATTGTCTAATGTTATATATGCTATTTTTGTACTAGATCTTAATATTTGCACGCTTAATTTTAAGTATTTTTGTAAGGAAACAAATTCCATGACCATTACCATCCAATCTATGTACCCAAAAATAATAGCAAATAAATACATTCATTCATTCATTCATTCATTCATTCATTCATTCAAATATGTACAGTTTCGGAAAAAAAGCGGTTTGTCCGTTGATGTTTGAGAAATTAATCAGTTATTGAAATGTTTCTTGGAGAAATAACAGGATGCCGACAGAGCTTCCTCTAAACCGGACTGAAACAATACTTCAGCTTGCTAAAAAGGCTTCCAAAGCAGTAAAATCACTATTGAAAACTAGATGCCTTGATCCGTCGGCGTATCAATAATGTCTATGCGAGTGCTGACCAACTGTTTCACCTCGCGAGAAATATAGAGGTACAGTCAAGGACTTTAATTGATATGCCACTATGGAACCCTTTCATTATGACAGCGTCAAACCACAGTAAAGAAAGCAAAAACTAATGATTAACGCCGTCATTATGACAGGGTTCTATAGTGGCATTACAATTAAAGTCCTTGACCGTACGCGGATCTGATTGAACCTTCGCTAGTCAGAGAAGCACCATAAGAAGAAGAAGAAAAATAATGTCGTTAACTGTTACAAAACGTGACATAATCCTGCACGACTGAGTGCCTAAGCTCCGTGACAGCACCAAACATCAGAACAAGTAAAGAACTGTTGCAACATGTGGGGGCCGGAATCACTTCCAACTGCGGCGAAGCGCATTAAGCCAGTCGCGCAAGTTTTTCAAACACTCTGCTAGTTTAGTAGGACAGTCTTACACACGGTAGAGAAGGAAAGGATGCATTTCCTTTTCGCCGAACAACGTTTCCCAATCTGATTCATTTCCCAACAGGAATTCATTTCAGGATCATCGTGTTGAACACTAAAGGTTACGTAAAACTCCAGAAATATTCAGTTTCGGAAAAAAACAGTATGCCAGATGATACGGTTGGGAAATTATTTAGGTTGGGAAACGTTGGGTTGCGAAAAGGCAGTGAACCAAAGGAAAGAAAAGAAAAAGGTAGGTACTTACTAGGAACGGGTACACTACATAATTCCAAACAGTTAATTCCGATTTGATCACAATTCTAATTTTATTTCTTGGTATCGCTTATGAACCAAACGTAACCCAACCTACGTATAGAAATATTTTGTGCATTAAAAAAAAATACGGAAAAGTAATATCAGAAAGACGAAAGTCACAACAACGAACATAAAAAAATGGTACAAAGAGTTGTTGGGGACCGGTGCCAAATCAGTATAAGCTGGCTGCAAGAATCCTATTAAAAAAAAAGTTACAGCCAACAAATAAATAATAAGTAAGTAACTGTATTACGTGATGTTTTTATGCTATTAATTCATTATAATTTATCAATGACTCGATTATTGAGGCATTTACAAAAAAAAATATTCAAAGACACCTTAAGTTATCTCTCTACAGGCGTGATTTAATGTATGTATGTATGTTAGACACCTTCAATTCTTCTTCTTCTTTTTAATTAATGCCGGTCCACACAGTGATTTCGCCAATGTCAAGTGAATAGAGTAAATCAGTAAACAGAATAAATCAAAATCAAAAGTCGGACCCACCTTCAATTCAAGGTTGGCGACTACATGACATGTATCTTAACAAAATTGTTTTTTCTACACCACGACTGCACTTGAAAGATTTTATTAGAATATAATGTCTCATTTAAAGTCCGTGTGTCACGAAGTCCTTATTATGTTCGCGTCTGCACTAGTTTACAGAACTCGTCTCAGTTTAAAATACGACTTATCTCACTCAAACAGCTTATACAAACTTACAGCATGTTCTACTTTTGGTTTATCTGGAACACCATGTAGTTTATAAACAGTTTAAGTAAGCTTTACTGTATTTAACTAGGGTCTATAATATTATCTGCCAAAATTATTTTTAACCGTGTGGTTGCCGTAACCGTGTGGTTGCTGGTTAGAATAGTGCCACTCCATGTGGTCCCGTGGATGTCGTAAGAGGCGACTAAGGGAATAAGGGCTTGTAGTACTTTTAGGCGCTGGGCTTGCAAACCTGTCACTAATATTATACACTAGTAAACTTCTAGGCCTGATTGTGCAAAATGAGGTTACAGAATGATCAACAAGTTTAAAGTTGTTGGTATTCTGTTTTTTTTTTTTTTGTTTAATCTGTTTTAAGTTATAACTCACTTTTTAAGTAACTGTTATTTTTCAGTATGTCTATAAATTAAACCTAACCTAACCTAGGTTTATCTACTTAAGATGCTAAAGAAATCCTGAAAAGTGACCGGTTCCAGTGATATAATAATTATAACTACAACTACCAATAATTATGTCAACAAAGTGATCATGACAAAAAATATATGAGAAACAACGGGCTCCCGTTTTATTTAAAAGTGCTCAAATATACCGGAGTACACACAACGGCAAACACTTGATTACTTTCAAGACGCCGCTAGTAGGTACCGTTACAACCACACCGCCACTGGTAGCTTAGCATGCGAAGTAACTAAAACTACGGTATGGATTATTGTAACCTCCTATAGACTTTTCCATTGCATGCCATGATACACACAGGGGGTTTCATTTTAAAGAAATTGTTAAATTATCTTTTAAATTCAATTGTACTTACCTAAATAGTGGTGTCCCAGACTTGGGGTCAGCCATCTGAAATAAAAACTCGAGGTTAGCTAAGAAATGGTAAAAAACATTTACGTAGTAAAAGTTTAGACCTTTTATACTCTTAAGTGAAGAGAGACAGAAACAGTGAAAGACAAAACATTCATGATTACTGATTGAATATTAATTACTATTTAATTAATTAACAATTATTATCAATGCTATACACATTTCAATTAACTGCCAAGACAGTAAAATTTGTCCGCAAGCTTTAACTGTTTTTGAATCAGTAACAATTACCCATTCGAACGTTATGCTATACAGGTGTAATCGTTAAATGTAGCCAGGAAATTATTCCATAAATATTATTATAACAGAGAATATAGCCAAGATGCGTTCGCTAACTTTACTAGCATTTCTATTCGATTGGTTTTTAAACTTGTTGTTGTTGCGGTTGATAAATTGACGTTTCGTATTATATTACGTGATCTACCAGTGACGCGATTGGTTTAAAAGCAAAACGAGTGGAAACGCTGCAATGAGTAAAATCACTCAATAACTTCTTCACTTTTTATTGGGTAATGTACTTTCGATGTTAGTTTAAAGTTTTCTGATATTAATCTGTTATATTTACAGAATAATGGCCTGGCTGCACCTAACGATTACACCCTGTATAGTATGTTGCCAATCAGAGAAAGTTTTTCTTTATTATTTCATACTGTTTTTTTTTCACTTTTGATATTAAATTCTTTACGAAAGGTTTCGCGGGCAAAAGTTAGTGTTACATAAGTTTACTAAAGCCAAAATAAACACCCAATCTTCTCCTCTGTCGACATATTTCAGTGTTAAACGTACGCGAGAGCGCTAAGTAAGGTTCCTTGTAACACCGCAGTTGTAGTGCACCGTAATGCAGTTTGCGTGCTTGCATTTGCATGATAAAAGAATTCTGCTCAACAAACTTACTTAATTTTGTTTTAATGTTAAATAAAAATGTAAATATTCTGCCCTTCACTTGACCCACTTACTTCCAAAACTTGTGATGTTAATTTCAGGAGTTCAACAAGTAACCCTTGTAGTTTCGCCATGTCCGTCGTAGTTTCGTCTGTCTATCTGCCCTTTCTTTGGTTACTTTCCCGAAACATGTCTCGTAAAGCAAAGGTAAATTTTATTTTTTTACATTGTAACACCGAAAAAGTTGTCATTAGTTAGTTTTTTACAAACATAATCTTGCCGTTTAGGAAGTATTGAACTTAATATTATTATTATAGAATTATAGAATTGTTAACAAATCTTTTTAGATTTGTTTGTATTTCTGTAGATTTGTTAATATTATTATTCTAACCACACGGTGGAACCCGTCCATACCTATAATATAGGTACCTACATACATAGCATCGCGCCTTCGTTCCCAGAGTGGGGTAGGCAGAGCTACAGAAATACCAACAACTCTAAAAAGACTTGTTGATAATTGTGTAACCGCATTTTCATCAGGCATCAGGCTAAGATGTTTACCGGTATATTACCTACAATATAATTTAAAAGAAAATTCGTGACCTGTCGTGCTCCGGAATATTTTACGTCGACTTGGGTCACAGGATTTTTTATGACGTAAACATTGATGTATGTTTATGAACTACGGTATCCAGTTTACCGGGAATAAAATCTTCTGACTGCCGATTACACCGTGCCGATTAATATTTTCAATTCCCGACGACCGTAGCTTTTGAATGGATCCACAGATTGGACCCGATTCTTTAGAAAATAAACAGGTTTAATCAAGATAATTCTTAACTAGGATTTTTGGAAAGCGTTTTCCAAAAAAAGTACCAAAGTAAAGTAAGTAATTTTTCCTTTACGTCACGGAAATTAGTCATATATTTATACTGCTCTCATAAGCGAACAGGCGGTATTTCAAATTAAATAAGCATAGCAGATTCAAACCTCACCTGTTAGTAATATGGTTGAACTTGCTACAGGAGTTTTGTCTGAGATGCCACTATTTCTCTTAAAGCAGTAATATTAATTTTCGTGACGTAATGGAAAAGTTACCGTTGTTAATTTTAGTCCTTAACTTTAGGTTTTTTTTTTGGAAAACGCTCTATTATTTTTGAACATGTTGTAAACAAAGTGTTCTGGTTCTTCGGTTTCCATCAACTAGATGTAAAAATCCCCAACTACATATTATGATAAAGGTCGTCTCACTATCAGCGTAAATTGATCCACTGTTTGCCACCAAGCAGAATCCGCTTATCCAGTTAATTCCAGTGAACTTTCAAATATCGTTGCTCAACTTAACCTGAAGGATTACACTGTGTGTTTCTTAGTTAGGTGTCCTTCTTATCTTATTATATATGTGAAAGTTTGGATGCTTGGATGTTTGTTACTTAATCACGCTTTAACCAATGTATGGCTCGGAATGAAACTTGGCACACGAATAGGTTAGGTTCTGGAATAGGAAATAGGCTACATTTAATTGGACGGTTGGAATACGCGAATAATGTCCCGGGTAACAGCTAATAATTAATAATTGCATTAATCTAAACGTCAATTAATCGAAACTTTCAAGATCGGGCTTTTACTTCCTCCGAAAACAAATTTTCGATCTCTTCCTCGTTCTTTTATAGGTTTCATTCACAAATTATATTTTTCGTATTGTAAGGCATGTTCGGCTACATTGATTCGCACACGAATCTCGCGTGAAAATAGCAAACGCAAAGGCCCTTAATTATGAACTCTCGCCATACCATTCTGACCTTGTTACTTGTACGGTGTGACGTACGGCCAAAAATAACTTCCAGAGTAAAGGATAATAAATTTCACTCCAAACGTAACATAAACGACACGGTGTTTGAGAAACAACAAGATGCCGGTAACCACCTATCATAAGGTCTCATGTTACATTTTTATAGCAAGCAATATTACACCTTGTGTACTTTCATCAAAGTCTGATATAGATTCAAGGAAAACACATTTGTACTTATACATCTCATATCCAAATTGCAATGCTTCACGTGTTTTATGAGGTTTAAAATATTTATGGAATCAGAAATGGGTACTAGCTTGGGGATAAGAATGCAATCACCTAATTGACTGCGTGACGAGAAGGGACAGATCTTAAGGATGATTTTCACCAAACGGCTCGCGCATCGGATCGGAACGGATTTTACAATCTTTTAGACGATATTAAATCTTGTACACAGTATTTAAAGATCTTAAACAGCAGTTTGACCGCGGGCGTCTTCCGCGACACGTGATCGTAGCCAAAAGTATGCTGCGTCAGCTCCGTAATAAATAGACAACAATAATTTTAATAGACGCGTTCGGATATCGCCGCATCCGTTCGTGTCCTTTCCGATGATGCGATGCGACTTTTGGTGGAAATTATCATTTAGATAATACAATTAAATAAATAAATAAATAATCACAGAACAATGTCACACAAATTGACCTAGTCCCAAACTAAGCTCTAGGCTTGTACTATGGGTACTAGACAACGATAAACTTACTTATATAGAGAAATATATACTTAAATACATAGAAAACATCCAAGACTCAGGAACAAATACTCGTGCTCATCACACAAATATCTGCCCTTACCGGGATTTGAACCCAGGACCCCTAGCTTCGAAGGTAGGGTCACTCCCAACTAGGCTAGCGTGTCGTCAAGATGTTTCAAAATTGTAAGGTTTTTTACTAATATCGTCGTATGTTAGGAGATAAGAACTAGTTTTATTATGTTATTGTACCTCTTCTGATATGTATGTATGTTGACGTGTTTTTCGAAGAAACGTTTTTCTATTCTACTTACCATGTTTTGTAAGCGATTCTTTGCCTTTTCGCCGACATTGTTTCGCAACCCTCGTTTGCCAACCCGCTTTTATTTCTATAACTATAAATATTTCAAGGTTTTTATAAAGCTAACCTAACCTAACCTATAGGGTTCTACACGATGGTCCTGAAATAAAACCAGAACTATTTACAGTTTCGGCAAAAAATGCGGGTTGTCGAATGAACCATTTGTGAAACTTTGGTTATAAAATGATAGGATCCCGTTGTAAGCATATACGAATAGAAACGTAGTGATGAAACAAAATTGGACCTTTTTCGGGTAAGTTTGTTGATGAATATGTACTGAAACTGACTGAGAAAGCGAGATTAAACAAACTTATCCTCCTGGATCCTGTATTTTTTTTTGTCATCAAAGCCGAGAGTCCTTTATAAAGTACTTTGCCCTTGGGTCCTGAACCTTCCACCGCTGGATTTAAGGTCTAAAATTATTGTTACCATTTTTAGCATAAACAAAGTTAATTTTAGCGATAAATATTATGTACTTTATAAAGTACACTCGGTTTTTTTCGGATGAGTTCATTTGCATAGTGTCAAGACTTACAGTTAGCATCCATTTAGTTCTTTATAAAGGATGCGGGGATCCAAGATTCAACAATATCTATCTAGATTATCTGTTGCCATTTGGCAGACTCAATATTATCTGTAGATTCCCTGGAAACTACACTTAAGAAGGACTTAAATTAAAGGTTAGAGCGATCTAGGAATATCTCTAAATGCTACATGTATACGATAAGGCCCTTAAATGTCAAGTATAGTTTACAATCATAAGATTAAAAAAGCAACCCTATCCCGAGAGAGGAGCGTTGATATTCGCACAGCAATATCATCAAACAAACAATTGGGGCCGTACTTACACTAAACTGGTAAAAAACGCCTTTGAAATGGGATTCCTAACAGAGAGGATCGCGTTTAGAGCGGGCACATATAAACAGTATACAAAAGATTAACAGTAAGGTGGAACATTTTATACTTACGACTAGCGACCCGCCAACTTCGCTCCGGGTTAAATTAAATACATAAAAAGCTTCCTCTTGAATTACTGTATCAAAAGCCTTGGATTAAAGCCCATTGTAATTAAAGGAAAAATGAAAAAAAAAACATTTTAGGACCGCATACGCAGAACTGTAAACGTCGAGACAATGCTTGCTTATTGGTTATCGACTTGGCAGTGAACTTGCTCGTTCATTTAGTTCATAATTAGTTTTAAGTTATGGTTGGAGACTGAAAATCAGCGATCTCGCTGAGTCTCAATCCCATTTTACTACATAAATCATGTTAATGATGTATTTTTATAATGTAACCTTCTCTTATTTATGTTAGTAATTTTTTTTTTTTTTTATTATGAAGGCACACGAGCTCTCAGGCCACCTGATGGTAAGTGAAATCTGAGCCTCATATACATTTGAATTCTCAAGACTATAATCCTAAGACCTCAAATGCGATGCCAACCCTGATGACTAAGATGGAATGCCTCTATGCTAGTAATTTCACCGATTGTCTTATCTCCACACCGGAACACAACAATGCGTACACTGTTGCTTGGCGGGTGGTTAATGGATAAGATGGTGGAAGCGATCCGGACGGACCCTGCACAGGGTCCTACCACCACTAAAATTTATTTTATTATTATTGTTATTATTTATTATCTATTCAAAAAACTAAATCTGTTGCGTGGTTTTAAAGATATAAGCATACATAGGGACAGACAGAAAGCGGGAAGCGACGTTGTTGTGTACAATGTAGTGAAGTCCACCTTCCCCCTACACATGGTTGAGGAAGACGATGGCTCAGATACGTGTCATACCGTGAACGGGTGCTGCCTGTGGGGTCCGGTCTGTTCACGCTTGTAAGGATGTGTTTTCCAGGTAGTTATTTTAGTTATCGTTCCTGACGTAAAGACCTCGTATGGGAGGTAACGTAAAAAAAAAGATGGTTTTATTATGGTACAACTTTGTCTATGTATAACTATTGCCATATTACAGCGTTGTAGTATTAAGGGTCTCTGAGTTAAACCGCGAACTGACGGACATGGTGTAAATTTAAGGGTTCCTTGTTGACTATGGAACGTAGCACATCGCAAAACATAGCTTAAGCCAGTAAATATACTAATTGAACTACGGCATGCATCAAAAAATTGCTAACAAAGTAAAAATTTAATATTTAAAAAACGGTAAGAAAAATAATGACATAACAACATACTATGTCATACATAATGATTAAGCCATGAAAAAAAAGCAAAGTCAGAGATTCGAGTTACAAGGCTTAAACGGTTTTCAAATGTAATTAATATCAAATCTAGAATTTTTCCAATTTTTTAAGTATCTACTTACATTATTTATATATATATTTATCCATCAACTATGACAACGACTACGATAACCTCGCGAAATATAAAAATAATGATGGAATATCTTTGATACTAATTTGAAAAAATATATATTAATGTGCGTGCATACTGTTTCAAAAAGTGTTCTGTGGACGACGTCTAGAGCAATATTGTTGAGTGGCTCCCCCTTACGAGTTTTATCCGGTCCCACTGCATCGCGGATAAAATGCAAAGCAAACGTACCAAGCATTCAGGAGGTTTATCACACTGGAAGGATTCTTATAATGGGACTTTCAATCACGAATATGGGTGGGTTATCTATCAAACAGATTCATTAGCTCTAATGTTCGATTAGGACATCTGTCAATTTCTCATTCGTAAAGGTAGCCACTTGAGTGATTTGTCACTTTTATGTTTGAACTGCAGAACTTATCTATCAAAGGTGTTTAAGCGACGAGAGACCAAAGTGTGTAGCTATTAGAAAGCCGACTGTACATACTGGTCGTACAAATTGCGGCAACATTATATCTCTATTTATAGACTAGCTTCGTCCGCTTACATTTTGATCATCGTTATTTCCTCGGGATGAAAGAAGACTTTCTATGTTAATCCAGTATACAAGCTATCTTAATTTTAAATTTCATCTATAGTAATTTAGCCGTTGCAGCGTGAAGGAGGAACAAAGCAACACACACACACACAAACACACACAAACTTTCGCATTTATAATATTAGTGGGATTCTAAACTGATTGTGATATCAACTTACAGCCCAAACCACTAAAACTAGGGGCTTGAAATTTTGAGGTAATATTACACAAAAACGCAAATAAACGTGGTGAATAGGGAGTAAGAGGTGAATATAATCACAACCTAAAATAAATAGGAAAAAGTATTAAATGAAAATAACGTTACGCTCTATTGGAAACTATTTTAGTCTTACAATTAGTAACATAGGAGTATGCTTCATTTTAGGCTGTAACCCCATTCACTCCTTAGTCCCTATTCACCCCGTTTTACGGTAAGTGTATAATTATGTGTTTATAGATTACCCTAGGACACTTTTCTAAGAGAATTTTATATTAACCCAGGCGTTTATTGATTGGTACGAAAATTATTTAAATTAAGGTTACTTTTGTTCAAAGACAAATGTCACACTGAAAGATAAGTTATTTTAAACATGCTTTAGCTACTGGGGCTCTATTCTAATCGGTGAACCATATTGCTTTTGACATGTTATAGTATTATCAACGTTACGATAGCTTTTATTTACTTGAAAGTAATGGCGGTCGAGTTGAGAGAATAAAAGCCCTACAGAGCTAAGCCCAGTACTATCAGGACTTTTATGGCAAAAAAAGTAAACGAGCAGAAATGCTACCTTAGTAATATGGGTTTACGTACTATCATTTTCCCGCGACTTCGTGTAAAAAATCTTTTAAACATTACTGACAGAAGAACTATACAATTTTCCGTAATCACAGGACAGGAACAGGACAGGACAGGACAGGACAATCTCACACGAATTGACCTAGTCCCAAACTAAACTTTAGGCTTGTACTATGGGTACTAGACAACGATAACCTTACTTATATAGAGAAATAAATACTTAAGTACATAGAAAACATCCATGACCCAGGAAAAAATACTTGAGCACATCACACAAATATCTGCCCTTACCGGGATTTGAGCCGGGAACGCTAGCTTCAAAGGCAGTGTTTCTATCAACTAGGTCAATGTGTCGTAATAAAAGGTATGCTATATTTTTGGGAATCGAACCCGGGATCGCTAGCTTTGCAGGCGCGTCACTACTAGGCACCTTCAAAGAAAATGACTACTTACTGTAACTTTTTTTCCTTTTTCACCGACGCCACCTTACGCCCTTATTACACATTTCTCAAGCATCTAAGGGAGAGGATTGCAAGCACTCTAGGATATTACAGGGCCCGAGGTCGTCGTTTGTATTGATTTCTGACACTTTATGGCGTCACAAGCGGTGAACGCGTTAGAGCCGCGTCATATAGGAATGTTTTCATAATGTTACTAGGTTTAATATTCACATGGAAAATGTACTAGTGATATATCTTTGAATACAATTAAAACCCGGTTGTTTTAGGGTTCCGCATAAAGTCTACAACAAAACCCTGTTACTAGACCTACGCCGTCCGTTTGTTTATTTATCTGTCCACCGCCTGACCGCCTATCTGTCGGTCCGTACGTTTTATCTTTAAAGGGGTGTATTGTTAAAACCATAGATAACTATTTGAAAAAAAAACTAGTAGAAAAAAAAAAGTATTTCTTCTTCATTAACAACAATAGCAAAAGTTTGTTAAAATTAATCACATCAACTCGGCAAATAAATTGCGACCAATATTTTTTTAATCTTGCCAAGTGAAGTGTCGCTAATACTAACTAAAATACATCTTTATTATCTTAACTTTAAATATTATATAACAAAGTCGTTTGCTGTGTCTGTCTGTCTGTAAATCCGCTAACTCCTAAATCACGCCACGGATTTTGATGCGGCGTTCACCATCGGTAAGATAATATTTCAAGAAATATGTATAATAAATTCTGGTTTATGTACGGTTATTACAGAAAGCTCACATAAACCGAAGCGAAGCGAGGGCGGGTCGCTAGTATTAATTGAAAGTAAAAACTAACACATAGCTATTCACTTAATTTAAACACTGTCGCGGTGTTAGCTAGCCGGTGGCTATGGAATAGTCAACATATAATATAATTAAAGTAGGGACATCGAGTGATGGTACTTTTGACGTTTGCTCGCTCATGAAGTTCCTTAAATATTGACAGCAAGTATAAAGGAACAGATGTCAAACTTTATTGCTGTAGGTACCGGAATACCGATGTACTGCTGGGGTTGCAATTTACCGAAACGCATTTCGTGACTAGCTTCATATTGAGGTTGTTTTTATTTGCTCGAACTAGCGTTCATAGTTTTACTTAATCATAACTAACAAATAACACCTCAATAAAACAATTCGCGTGATAATAACATTGATAACAAAGGACCACTGACTGGTACAATAACGTATGACAATCAAGTCACTACACTCACGTGTCACCGCCGCCGCGCCGCTGGCAAACTCTCGTTCTAGCTCTAAATTAACGTCGTTCTATGATTACTTATTCACTCATTTATCAATAATTTCACTTATTGTATATTTTAACTGAATATTTCAAATTCCTGACAATGTCGTCTTCTTTTAGACATAAAGTTTATTTTGAGAGTTTGATCTACAAACTACAGATGCATCCCACGTTACGTGTAGGAGAGATAACCTAAAAAAAAATCGTTTACATTTTATTGTACCACTTTATTGGCGTGACTAATATGCATATTCCAGCCAAATTACAGCTTTCTAGTACTAAGAGTCTCTGCGCTAGGCTGCCGGACGGACGGACGGACAGACCGACATGGCGAAACTATAAGGGTTCCTAGTTTGACTACGGAACCCTAAAATGGAGTGTTTCACAACACTATTGTCAGCTATCAAAAGTGCCATCACTCGATGTCCCTATTTTAGCTTCTGCCTTCTACTTCGTCGGCGTAGATTTCGATTAGGTACCGTTATTTTCTCAACAATTTTTACATTTTCCGGGATAAAAAGTAGCTTGTGTTTAGGCCAGGGTATAAGCAATCTCCATTCCAAATTTCATCTAAATCCGTCCAGCCTTCGCAGCGTGAAGGAGTAACAAACTAACAGATACACATACTTTTGATTATCCAATAACAACAAAAATATCCAAATTTAACTTGCAACTTTTTAACTAAACATACGATCGAAATAATAAACAAACATGTTAACTTAAATACAACCTTATAATATAAACCTTGTTTCTCTCAAAACAGTGTCTAAAGCTTCCAATTTCACCTTTACATTTCAAGGGTCTTTAACTTATTAAATTTGCTTTCTTTATACACTATAAGTTTTGTACAACAATCGGCAATAATCGTTTAAAATTATTTCCTGCTTATACAGGGTAAGGTTAAGACTGAGCAATTTTATGATTTCCTCAATTTTATGTGTGTGCAAGAAAGTTGTATTATGTAAATGTGTCTTTAGTCAAGTTTATTAATAAAAATTGTATTATGGACTTGGATAGCAATAAGTTCTATTGCTAAAAGAGTTAGCGTGATTCGATATTTTTGTGAACATTAAGTATATTAGATTCAATAGCAACTGTAGTTTGCCTTCGACATATTCGAAGCCGTGAATATTTAGCGAGGGTAGGAAAAGGTGAAGGAGGCACTCTTCTATATTGCTAAGGGCGTGGCGTAGTGTGCAATATGGAGATAGGATTTGAAGAGATTCATAAGAGTTATTCAATTGTGAATAATAAAGTAAAATAGGAATTTGGATTTTTTTATAGTAATGAGAAGGCATACGAGCATTCATATTCATAATCAATAACAGGGCCTCTATTCAACTGCGTTATAACGATGTCGTTTATGACCTGTTTCCGTATGGTCAACGTTCTGATAACTCTTATGTCATTTACAATAATGGCGACTGTGACATAAATGATTTTTAAACGTGTCAAACACGATATCGTTTTAACGCACCTGGGGCCCTAGCCAAGATGCAAACGCTCCTAACGTTTTTCTTTTCTATCGCTCAAAATGTATGCGATGACAGTCGACCACGTGGTTTATCGAAACGCACAAGAATGTCATCCCATACATTTTGAGCGATAGAAAAGAAAAACGTTAGGAGCGTTTGCATCTTGGCTAGGGCCCCTGAATAGAGGCCCTGGGCTGGAATTCTACAAGGTTTTGATATCGTTATAACGATATCGTTTTTGACCTGTTTCCGTATTGTCAACGGTTTGATAACTCTTATGTCATTTACAATAATGGCGACTGTGACATAAACGATTCTTAAACGTGTCAAACACGATATCGTTTTAACGCACCTGAATAGAGGCCCTGTTGTTATGACAGCTCTTACTGTTAAGTGAAAGAGAGCTATAATATTGTTTATATTTTGGATAAAATATGTAATTATGATGGGCTCTACCACAGTAGAATAAATGCCCGAAGTTACTGTATTAAAAATATACATACATACATAAAATCACGTCTTCATTCCCAGAGTGGGGTAGGCAGAGCTGCAGAAATACCAACAACTACAACAAGAGTTGTTGGCAATTCTGTAACCACATTTTGCACAAACAGGTTAAGATGTTTACCAGTGTATTAGTGACAGAGTAACATCTTAGCCTGACTATGCAAAATATGGTTACAGAATTATCAACGAGTTTAGAGTTGTTGGTATTCTGTTGCTCTGCCTACCCCACTCTTGGAATGGGGGCGTGACGTTATCTTATGTATTTATATATTATGTATGTGTGTAGTTAAAAAATAATGATATTGGTTTTTGTTGAGAATATTAAAATAGAAACCAACAAAAAAATATATAATAAAAAAAACATTAATGCATAGCACTAAGGAATAAAATATCTTAAATAATGTGTGGATCAGGGTAACCCCTTCTTAGTTAGTATAATGTTCAAATATTAAAGATTGTTAAAAGAAGTATTGTAAACGCTATTAATATTATTTTTTTCCTAGAAATAAACAGGTTTTAAACAACAATCTGCTTTACCCAACAAATTAAGTTCGACTTTTGCATGTTAAGTGTATTCTATTTTGCAATAAAGATTAAATAAAAAAACAATGAACTTGAAATTTACCTTTGATGAAGCTCGGTTGCTCCAATACTTTGTATTGATCTCGTGGAATCTGAAACAATAAAAAAATACCTTTAGAGTGTCGAAAAATAAGCAGACCCCAAACCTAAATCGATTTCGGTTTGGTTTAGGGTTACCGGTCTACGAACTGGTTAGTTGAAAAACCGGTTTTTCAAATATTTCGTTTTGTTTATCGAAATGAACCGGTTAATTTGAATTTGACACTGCATTATAAATATAGATAAAGCGACATACTTGTATGCTAGCTTTTTACACGTTAATTCCATTTTAAGTGATTATGTGTTATTTAATTATTTATTTGGCACACCCACAAAGTACAAGGCTATACATTATGTAACTTAATTAATACGGATCACATTTAACCTGTACCTCAATAACAGGCGTGCAACAATATTCACAATGAACTTAATTAAATTTTAACCATTGGTAATTTGGTAGCAAACAGAAATTATATAAAAATAAAAATAGTTACTTAAAAGAATATAAATGATAACAAGTTATTGCACTGATAAATGTTGGATCTTAGTTTCCCCTTAAATATTAGGTAACTGTTTTCCGCAAAAGCATTTTACGCCTCCAGCAAGTAATAATGTCGAAATAAACGTCTAGGTCGTACGCCTTTTGATGTTGGTTATATCGTGTTTGAAGTCTGTGCAGTACGGAAAATTTACCCAGGTTTGACTTGGTCACCTTAGGCCGGAAGGTAGTGATGCGAGATGGTCTGACATTAGCACTCGAAGATGATGGTTATGTTACATCACTCGAAGATCACATCGTGAGTCTAAAATTAACCGGTTCAAATAGGTCTAAATCAGTTCTTTAATTTCGTTCTTCCTATTTAGCTGTAACATAAATAATTTAGTTTTTTAACCGTTCGTCCCATTAACCGGTTAAGGGATGAACGAAATTATACCGGTTTCAAGAACGATATTAACCGGTTATGAGTCACCTATTTTCGGCACGATGCACGTTAATGGACACACACAAGAAATGGTCCACTCGCTTTCGTGATATAAAAAAACTGTATGATATTTTATAATACACAATATAGTTTTTTTTTATCTAAGGATTCGAGCCATAGTCGTAGAGAATAAAAATATACATATAACTATAAGTATAGGGGCTGTATTGTTCTCGGAGAAACTATTACATAGCTTTTAACATGTTATGGTATGGTTTTTAATTCGGCAGCCATTACTGTCAAGTAAATAAGAGCTATTAAAATATAACATGCCATGTCAAAGGCCGAAAAGAGGCCATGTAGTATCAAATAACGATAAATTCCATTGTATTGAACAACCCATAACCTACAAAACAAAGCCATAACATTGATTTCTCCATTTAATCAGCAGAACAAAGCAGTTCCAAATAATAAAATAATAATAAAATAATAAAATAAATTTTATTATTCCCAGTAATAATAAAATATTCGACAGGAAAATGTTGACATTGGAAGAAATATAACACAACATCAAAGAACGCCCCGTGGGGTGAAAAAAGTTGGGAATCAGGTGAGTACTCTCGGTAATGCGTACGCAATTGATACCGCACTAATTAAAGTCCCTAGGTGTTTGTGTGTCAACGTACTTTTTATAAATGTTACATACATATAATTAAACATACATAACATCACGTCTTCATTCCCAGAGTGGGGTAGGCAGAGCTACAGAAATACCAAAAACTCTAAAAAGAGACTTGTTGATAAAAGATAAATAAATTTATTGTATGTATGTATGTAAACTCTTCATTGTACATAACAAAGAAACTCAGATACAATATTTACAGGATATGAATGTACAAAGGCGAACTTATCCCTTTAAGGGTTCTCTTCCAGCTAACCTTTGGGTGATTGAGGAAAATAAGAAAAGGAAAAAGTGGTATTAAGTATACTCTTAACAAAGCGAAGTTTACAGAAACATCGTAAACTAACCAGTATATTTTACACGTAATATAGCTGTTTTCCGCGACTCCTACCTCCTATCGATATTCCTTCAGGAACGTCAAATTTTTCGGCATAAAAAGTACCCTATGTCCTTCCTCAAACTATCTCCATATCAAATTTCGTCTAAATTAGTTCAGTAGATTCAAAGATTTCCCCATACAACCTCACAAACTCAGAAAATTTACCTCTTTATAATGTTAGTATATTCGTAGATACATACATACATACATTTAATCACGCTTGTTTCCCAGAGGGATAGGCAGATACCACTTTTTTCCATATCTTTTGCTTCTTCCACATTCATACATCGAGTGATGCATGCACGTCGGATTCGAGTACATAAGATTCGGCCCTTTTCCAGTATTCCTCATAACTGATTCAAAATAGAACACCTAAAGCGGCCCCTTTCGACCCTTCCACTCACTTTCGCAATGTATATCTCTTTCATCCATACTTTCCAAATAACCGACGAGGCATACTCTTTCAATCTGAAGCACTACATCTTCTTTCAGGCCACACTTCTGTCTGATCTTTCCATTCCTCTATCAAAAAGTTTCACACCACACGTACGGCATGGCAATTAAACTCCTTGACTGTACTACTGTATAGATAAAGTTTAGATTATAAGACTTATGATCACACACAGAGGTAAGTAAGTAAAGTAAGAGACATCGCCATTAGGTTCATTTTACCGTATTTTAACAACGCATAGAATCCACAGTGCTAATCCTCGACATCCATTAGCACTGATCTCAAGTGCTTATTGTTTATTCAAGAGCCAAAGTAAACAGTGGGGCTACACAAGTCGCATTTGACAATCGTTAGCGATTATGTTTCGATTGAAAAATATATGGAATTGACGTAAGCTACCGAGATATTCAGAATCAGAATCAGAATAATCTTTATTCAAGTAGGTTTACAAATAATAAACTCTTTTGAAACGTCATAGTAGCGACTTAGCCTAAATTGACTGCAGGTTCAAATCGCGACCGATCAGAGAAGAACCTGTAAGAAACTCTGTCGGATGTCTTTTTTTTTTTCGACGTTCGCAACCTTTTGTCGTAAGGACTAAACATTTTATTACAAGCAATTCAGTCCCAAGCATTGTTATCATTAATATAGTCTTTAATACTATAATATGCTTTAGAAATTAGTTTACGCTTAACGTAACTCTTAAATTTATTTACTGATAGTTCAGTAACATTACTTGGGAGCTTATTATAGAACCTAATACAATTACCCATAAAAGAGTTTTTTTATTTTATGGAGCCGCGTGAAGGGCACTGCGAGCTTATATTTATTTCTGGTATTAACATTATGTATGTCACAGTTCTTTCTAAATTTAGCGATGTTTTTATGAACATACATAATGTTTTCATAAATGTATTGACTGTGCATGGTCAATATGTTAATTTCTTTAAACTTATCTCTAAGCGAGTCTCTCTGGCCCATCTTGTAGATAGCACGAATAGCCCTCTTCTGCAGAACAAAGATGCTATTTACATCAGCAGCACTACCCCACAGTAAAATACCATATGACATAATACTATGGAAGTAACTAAAATAAACTAATCGAGCGATTACCACGTGACTATCTCGGTGGGGTGTCTATCATTTCATCGAAACACCTTTCATCAAATGTGTCATTTCATCGAACGCTATTTTCTGCTGAAACCAAAATGTTTTCGAGGTATCTTAAACATAAACTACGCAGGTAAGATGTTTAAGATACCCTGAAAACATAATGGTTTTGATTCGATGAAATGAGACATACGATAAAGTGAAATTCGATGAAGTGATAAGTTACCATCTCGGTAGCTTACGTCAATTTCATACATTTGTCTATAGAAATATAATCGCTAACGATTGTCGAATGCAACTTGTCTAGCGCCATTGTTGGGTAACTCATCACTTCATCGAATTTAATTACATCGAATTTCATTTCATCGAACGCTATTTTCTGCTAAAACCATAATGTTTTCAGCGTATCTTAAACTTTAATTACGTAGGTTAGGTTAGATGTTAAAGATACCCTGAAAACATTATGGTTTCAGCAGGAAATAGCGTATTCTACTGGGTTTAAACAATATTAATTTGACGTTTTTCCGTATCGTCATCGTTTTGATAACTCTTATTTATTTGTCAGTAATGGCGGCGTTAAAACAATACTAAAACACTTCAAACGCAATATCGTTTTAACTGGGCCTCTATTCTACTGCGTTATAACGATATCGCGTTTGACGTATTTTAAAATTGTTTACGTCATAGTTGCTATTATCGTAAATGACATAAGAGTTATCAAAACGTTGACAATACGGAAACAAGTTAAAGACGATATCCTTATTACCAGGGCTCGGACAAGTCATCGCAGAAACTGATATGGACATGGGACAAGACTATTATAGAGTCGCGACTTAAGATTATTATTATCTAAAGCTGATATAATTATTATCGTAATTTATAATTTAACATTTGACCTTTTTTGTCGCATACCTGTCATGGATTTGTCAAAGTGGCTTGAAACAGTTTTGTGGTGACAATTTAAACAAATACAATTATTTGCTTAATTATGGTTATTTCTAAATATTTTAAATATGGTGCAAATAAATACAATTAATAAGTGGATTAAGGACTACCCCGAGCTCCGTTATCAGGAAAATGTCAAGGAAATATTGTGTACAGCATGTGACATTCGTATTAAACAGTTAAAAAAAGATAATATTGATAAACATATTAGGTCAAAAAATCACAAATCGAAGACAGCTCCGTCAGAAATTTCTTATGAAACTTTTTGCATCGATTTGTTGATGTTCCTAATTTCTGTTAATATTCCATCAACTCAATAATTCACGCTTCAGGGCATTTTTCAAAAAGTATCTGTGGTGCCCGTGGGAAATACCTGATGAATCCTATATTAGGAAAAAAATCTAATTGAAAAATATAATTAAATAATATTGTACATAATGCGATTCTATTGATCTTGTTCTATTGCCGTCTTGCGATTGTTTTGCGATGACCGTGTAGAATCCTAGCCATGAATGGCATCGAATGATTCCACCTTACCAGAAGTTCGCCGCAGGCATATTGCTCTCGCAGGTATTTGTCCAAATATTTGCCTTGCAAGTTATTTGGCCTCGGCAAACGTCTTGATATTTGAGGAGCAGATGTTCGACTGTCGTATTTAATCACTTCAGCGTCAACAAGCGTTGACAAGGCGAGTATCAAGACGGTTTGGTGATGTTCATTTGTTTTTACCTATTTAGCGAATGCGATGTAATTTTAAAATTGTTATGTATGTGATAAAAACGATGTGCTTCGACTGTAATCCCTAAACCTTAACACCGATTTTATTAATATTTTTAAGTATGTTAAACAAGATGCCCATTTAATCTTTAAGATAAGATGTATGTGTCATTTAAGAAAATAAAGTGAAAAAAGTACAATTTTATTGGGGAATTAGACGTCTTAAAGCACTCTCTACCCAGTACTACAAAAGTAACTAAACAAAAAATGCTATTTTATATAAAGCGAAGCGTTCATAAATATACTATTATTAAGTGTGATAGAGGAGCATATCACGAGATTAGATTGTCTGGAGAGAGATAGTCGAAGGGTCTTCACAGATGACTGGCTTCTCGGAAATGACAACCTCCGAATTACCCAGAAACAGCCTTGTTTATTTGGCTGGTCTGATGTTTTCTAAATGTTTAAGTATGTATTTCTTTATATAAATAAGTTTATAGTTTATCTACTACCGTTTATACGGTAAGCCTTATAAGTAGCTGCACGCTTTAGCGCTTTGCCATTTTAACGTCATGTTTGAACTGCTGCACTAATCTATCATAGGCGTTTAAGCGACAAGGTACCCTAGTTGGCGACTGTACAAGCGAAGAGCTTAGTTCTAAGACTAGATAAATTTATATGTCATTGTCCCCCAAATATAGTTGTTATTATTTATTATTTAAATACATACAGTTTACGTCACACTTTCAATCCTTGAGTGGGGTAGGCAGAGCTACAGTGTACGAGTATTAGTGGCAGGTTGCAAGCCCATCACCTAGCAGTAACAAGCCTTTATTCCCTTATTCGCCACTCACGACATCCACGGGAAGACATGGAGTGGCACTATTCTAACCCGGCAACCACACGGGGGGTGATTCTTCATTATTATTGTATTTCAAGAGCCTGAGTAGGGTAGTTTAGCCGATTTTCGGCCAGTTAAGCAAAATTTTGAATTCAGATGGATTTACTGATCAACGTATTTGATGAAACTTGGTCATTGTAATATTTCTATATTACAAATTTAATGCAGTTTTCAAGAACGTGGCATAATCCGTCGTCAATTGCATGGTTTTATATATATAACTAAGAATATCTGAAAACAGCTATTTAGCCTGCTTTCGGCCACCTTTTTCAGTTGTCGGCCGCTTATTTAACCAGTTCTCGGCCACTGTTATTTATTTTTCTATTGGGTCTTATTGCAAATGCAGTAGGTTTCATTTTTAAATAAAAAGAAAAAAATATAAATTAAATACCATATATTTACTTAAAGTAAGTTTTGTGTACTTTGTTTAACTAATAGGAACTTTTTTTCAAATAATCAAAAATATTAAATATATTATAGGTATTAAAATATGGAAAGATCTTCATCGTCGCTACTCAACACCCCAACGTCTTTTTGAATCTTTCTGTATGAACCTTCAATAATGTCTTCTTCAGTCTGTAAATCTGTTGAGTTTTTTTCTATGCACTCTTCAGGATTATTTTCCATTGTCTTTGGTATTTTTTCTCTAGCCTTTCCTTTGCCTAGACCCCTATTTTCCTTTCCAGCTTCTTTAATTTCTGCGTCAGTTTCATCAGTTCCCACTTGTTTTGTCCATCCCGCCATTTTTCTTACAGGATTTATTTTCAACTGAAAAAAAACATCATTTATATACAAAAAACCAATAGCTCATAAGTTCTTAACTATCTTATCTATTATAAAGTTATTGTAAACGCTTATTATTTATTTATTATTACCTGATTAGTCTTTATTAAACCATCCCCAGTAATTTTTTTGTCTTGAATCTTATCAACCTTCAGATTCCCTAGTTTTGTTCGATTGCTTATTTCTTTTTCATTCTGTTTTGTATTTTTTTCAGAATTTACGTTAATTTTTACCTTCCCTAGTTTTGTTCTATTGCTTATTTCTTCTTCATTCTGTTTTGTATTTTTTTCAGAATTTTCGTTAATTTTTACACATGTTTTGTCAGTTTCTTTCATAATTTTGATTTGTTTTGTTTTAAGCTTTTTTTCATCAGCATTTTTTTGTTTCTTTTCAGCTCTTTCTATTTTTTTTTGTTCTCGTTCCATCTTTCTTTTAGTTTTTGCTTCATTATTTTTTTCTTTTTCTTTTTCCTTTGACTCGTAGTAATCTCTCCACATTTTTGCTGAAATAGCACTTGGAAACTTAGTAGTATTTTTCCTTTTCATTTTGATGTCATTCAACTTGTTGACGAATTTCAAATGTCTTTCAAATGGATCAATTGAGATTTCTCCATTTGGAGCATTCGCTACCTTCAACGACGTATCTTCGTGTATTTCTTGTATTTCATTGGAATTATTATTAAATTGTGTATTTTCTAATTTGTTATTTGGAATTGGCGCTGATGAAGACTCTTTTTGCATTGTTCCCAGAGTATTTACATTAACCTTAAGCGATGTATCATTGTACACTTCTGCTATGGCGACAATCTTTGAATTGTGTGCCAAACTTTCAACTGGTGAACAACGTAATTCCTCTACAGTACAACTGTCTTCTATAATATCTTCCTCCAAAGTATGGGTTGCGTTAGGGTATTCAAAATTCAAATCTGATATGTTGATGAGCGATATATCGTTAAGTGATACATATGATCCTACATCAGGAATGGAAACGTCTTCGAGCACAGAATTATCCAGATTATCAACAGAACCACAAGCTAAGTTATCCGTTCTTTCATGTGAATTATTTTTAGCAACCTCAGTCGAAGTTCTTGGTGTTTTGGAATTTGAGCGTCGTTTCTCCTTCAAGTTATTTTTTGCCAACTCTATTCCTCTGCAGACAATATCTGAATCAACCCCGCTCTTTAATAAATCGGTTTTTATAGAAATTATTACTTTTTGGGCACTAATAAAATCGCGTTCTGTTAATTCATTGGATGATAATGATATTTTCTTCCTTCTTTCTTGAAATTCCTTAACACATTTCGTAAAATCTACTGCTTCTACATTGAAAGGGAACAATCCACACTTTCTAAATCCGTTTTTGATAGCTAGTGACAAATCTTTGTCAAGTGCTTCCTTAAATACTTTGCAAAAGTTCGTTTTAGTTACGGTGCTGTTATGGTTCTCTGGTCTAGATTGCCAGTCAGATACAGTTTTTTTCCACTCTTGCTTCAGAGGCCGAAACACACTTACATCCGCTGGTTGCGTAATATGTGTTGTGTTTGGAGGCAAGGCATATAAAATAATATTATTATTTTCACAAAATTCACTTAAAGCCATCGACATATGAGATCTATGACCGTCTACGAATAAGATTACTGGCTTTTTTACACTGTTCCTATCTAACCAGTTATTAAAGTCATTTGCGATGTATTCGTAGAAAACGTCAGAACGCATCCAGCCGGATTCAGTTTTTCCAATAATCCACCCCTCTGGCATATTTTCTACGACTGCCTTTGGTGGTCTAACATATGGGAACACCACAAGAGGGGGACATATTTTTCCGATGCAGTCATTGTTATAAGAACCGTCAGCGTTTCTTTTTCATTGCCCCTTTTCACAGTGTAAACATTTTTGTACCCTTTGGGTGCTAGAACTTTTCCTGTGTTAGGACAGAGAGAAACCCCAGTCTCATCTCCATTTAAAATTCGGTCTGGATCTTCCATCATATCTTCTAAACCTCGTTCAAGCAAAAATGATTTAAGTTCTGCAAACCATCTCCTGATTGAGCTCTCTTTGACTGATTCTCTAGCTTTATTTATACTTTCAGGTTCACAAACACTGATCTCTGGATGTCTTCTTAGAAAATTTTGATACCATGTTTGTCCAGGTGTTTTCCCTTCAGGGAGCTTCTCTATTTTTCCCATATCTTTAATAATGTTTTTTACTGTTTCTAACAATTGTTGCTTATTTACAGGTATCCCACACTTTGCTAAGTCGATAATCCAGTCCACCACTTTCTGTTCACCATCAAACCCCAATAAAGGTTCTGGACCTACTTTGCGTGGCTTTTCTACCATCCTGCCCGATATCCTATCTTGGACTGTTGAACGAGGAACACCATATTGGCGACAAGCTTCTCTAATGGCAACATTTTTGGTTCTTATAGCCTCAATAGCTTGTGCTAATGCTTCTTCTGTATACTTAAAATGCGTTCTTTTTTCTTTCTTTGTTATTTTTATTTTCAGGAACTCCGTCTTTTTTACGTAATTTTTTCGTAGGAGCCATTTGTACGTTTCTAAAAATAAAAATAAGTTTAAATATTTGATCTGTGTCATGTTAATTTATAGGGCCGAAAACGAAATTTATAGCAACCAATTTTCGGCCAATCAGTTAAGCACGGCCGGAAACAAAAAGAAAATCAACTGATTTTCAGCCATCTTATGTTTATAGGGCCGAAAACTAAACTCAAATAAACCTTTTTCCAACCATTCGATAAAAAACGGCTGATAACTAATTTTATTTCAATTAATTTTCGGCCGCCTTATTTTTATAGGACCGAGAACTAGATACGGATCAACTATTTTTCGGTCGCTCAATAAAACACGGCCGACGACCAAAATGATTTCTGCCAATTTTCGACCATGTCAACCAAAATGGCCGAAAGGTAACTTTTTAGAAGCTAAACTTCAGCCATCATTTATTCTGCTTATTGTAGATCTGCCTTTTAGAAAAAGCATTGAAGAAGTTTATTTAGACCTGGAGTGAAATAAGGATGAACGTAGATGGAAAAAAAATGTTAAATGAATTGATTTACTACCGTTGTCAATGAACTGACCGAAAATTAAATTAAATATTCTTGTTTTTCGGCCAGTGTTATTTTCCTAGGCCGAAAAGTAGTTTTTCTAAATTTATTACTCGGCCGTCAAAAACAAAAAAAATAAAAGCTGATTTTTAGCAATTTTTTGTTAATGAACATGCGGCCGACAGTTAACTACCTAAAATAAGGTTGTATTCAATTTATTATTTATTAACATACTTAATAAATAGATTTGTATTTACTAGCGAATGTTATCAAATAACGATCATGGGCTTCGAGTCTATTCTCGGCAGGGCGGCCGAGAACCAAATGACCATCCAAAATTGCATCTAACTACCCGACCACCTAATTTAAATTATATCTAATATATTGAAGATTTCTATCCAAATAACATTACTTCAACTTATCTACTACACACATATATAATAGCATTGTTTCCAAAATCAAATAAAGAACATTTTAACTCACCTCGTAAAAAATGTTGCGCACTATTTTTCTCACTGACTAAGACACACATCCACATTGCTTGAATTGCGTTGGCGTACTGACAAGACAATTGCAACCTTATTAGGCGAATATTTTTAAGAGGCGTCGGCGTTACGTGAATTTATGGGATAACATTGTTTCTTTGAATGAGTAAGGTAACCTTTTCTTATTATTATCGTTTTACTTCCTTGTGGCCGAGAACCGGAGGTGGCCGGTAAACCGGCTAAACTACCCTACGTAAAACGCTAAGGCAATTTAATTTTTAATTTTAATGTTATTAATCCAATCAGGGGCCAAAAAAGAGGCTTTGCCCTACAAAACGTGCTGTAGTCTTTTTTTTAATTTTTATTGCTTAAGTATAGGCTAGGCTAATCATGAAAAATGTAAGTTTTCGACCTCGAGGGGTCACAGCGTTAGCATCTTGAATTGAAAGGGCTAAAATTACAGCAGTTGACTTTATGAAAAATTGTCTAGAAGATGTGCAAAGACAATAAAATTTCAATTATTTTTGTGGTTGTATTAATTCTATACGACTTTTTAATATACAAAATTACAAAAGAGGATAAAATATATTTACAAAAATCATCTACATTATAAGGTATTATTTTAAACTAAATGTTTGTAAACTATTTATTTTAAAACCTCTTTGAGGTTCCAAGTAGGTTAGTTAACGTGGATGACCTCATTATGCACGCTGGCATTTTCTGTCTCTTCGCATTGTGCAGTTTCTTTATTATATCCCCGGTTTCTATGTCAATTTCTGGTGCATTTTCACTTGCACCACCTACCTGACCCCTACAGAACCTTTTCCAGTTTTTCTGCAGCTACTTGCTGTACTGCATCCTTTTTTACACTTGCTTGTAATTTTTTATCTATACGACTTACAAAATAAATACAATATATGCAAAAAAATATTGAAATTTGATTATATTTATACTTCTCATAAAGCTGTTGAAGCATTATGTAAAAAAGGACAAATTTTGGCCCCTTCAATTCAAGATGGCAGCTAACGCTATGACGCCTTAGGGTCGAAAACTTAAATTTTTCATAACTAGCCTATACATAAACAATACAAATTAATAAAAATCTTTTTATGATAAGTAGAAAGCACAATAGCTTTCTGGCCACCTGATGGTAAGTGGAATCTGAGACCCATACACATTTGAATTCTCAAGACTATAATCCTAAGACCTCAAATGCGTTGCCAACCCTGAGGACTAAGATGGAATGCCTCTATGCTAGTAATTTCACTGGTTGTTTCATTGTTTTTGTGTCTTATGTTTAGTTAATACATGTCAATATTCTTCTTCTATCCATATTAAATAATATATTTGCTACTGATGATTAAAAAAAAAAAAAGCGGCCAAGTGCGAGTCGGACTCGCCCATGAAGGGTTCCGTAGCAGCAAGTAACATAATATAAAAGTTCGTTGTAGCTTTGATCAATGTTTTTATGACGTATTAAAAAAAAACTACTTACTAGATCTCGTTCAAACCAATTTTCGGTGGAAGTTTGCATGGTAATGTACATCATATATTATTTTTACATTTATCATTCCCTTATTTTAGAAGTTACGGGGGGGGGACACACATTTTTCCACTTTGGAAGCGTCTCTCGCGCAAACTATTCAGTTTAGAAAAAAATTATAATAGAAACCTCAATATCATTTTTGAATACCTATCCATAGATACCCCACACGTATGAGTTTGATGAAAAAAAAATTTTTGAGTTTCAGTTCTAAGTATGGGGAACCCCAAAAATTTATTGTTTTTTTTCTATTTTTGTATGAAAATCTTAATGCGGTTCACCGAATACATCTACTTACCAAGTTTCCACAGTATAGCTCTTATAGTTACGGAATAAAGTGGCTGTGACATACGGACGGACAGACGGACAGACATGACGAATCTATAAGGGTTCCGTTTTTTGCCATTTGGCTACGGAACCCTAAAAACAGAAATTGGTTTGCAGTATCAGTTATAATTTATTAGCGTTCATAAATCATAATTTATCAAGTATGACAGAGGACCAATATCACAAGATAACGCTATCAAGATAATTGTCCGAAGACATTCGATGGGTCTGCACAGTTGACTGGGCTCTGAAGCGACAGCCCGGGAATTACCCAGAAACAGCCTTGTCTATTTGGCGTGTACGCCTTTGATATATCGAGCCAGTTTTCCTTATTGAATAACAACTGAGAAATTCTTCGCGGAATATTATATTGAGCTATCGATCATATACATCTGAGTGTGTTATGTAATCAGTGGTGCTAGACCAGTTGCATTCGACAATCGTTAGCGATTATGTTTCGATTGAAAAATATATGGAATTGACGTAAGTGTCACGTTACGTTGTCATTATCTCTGTGGTTTACGTCAATTCCATACATTTATCAGTCGAAACACAATCGCTAACGATTGTCGAATGCAAGTTGTCTAGCACCACTGTGGATTTAATACAATTCAAAAAAGGAAGTCGTCAAATTAGTTTGTAGTTGGTAGTAACCTTGCCGGTAACCTCAAATGTAAGTGTAATAAGCGAAATATTTTTATATTAAACCATTCTATCCACACTAATAGTATAAATATGAAAGTAATTGTCTGTCTGTCTGTCACTGTCACGGGTAAACCGCTCTACCGATTTAAATGAAATTTGGTACAAATATTGTTTGAGTCCCGGGGAAGAATATGGGGTACTTTTTATCTCGAAAAATTGCCCGGTTCCTTAGAGAATAGCGATAAACGACTTGTACGCGAAAGGACTCGCAGGGAACAAACCGTTTTTCTTTGTAAATACTTATGTTTATCAGTAATTTAGGTGACTTACTATGACTCTAGGTTTATTTGTGTGAGATCATCCCTATTTTTTGTTTGAAGCTGTAAGCTTTTCGCTATTATTCATGCATATTTTATCTCTTAAAGAACGTCTGCGAAGTATCAAATAAAATTTAGCCTGATATCATCGTAAATAATCTGTAAGAGGCCAAACCAAAAAGGGATTTTTTCGACCAAAAGCCGATATCACAATACAATACACACTCCACATACATAACTTCACGCCTGTCTCCCAACGGGGTAAGCAGAGACTGTGGAACACCAGGTGCACCGGTATAAACATGCAACTTTCACTTCTTCTACATGCATCAACCTCATCATGCACGTACGTTGAATTCGTGTGCTTTTGATTTGGCCCTTATGCAGTACATTGCAATTCTGTTCACTGTATGTGCGTCTAGGGCATCCTCTTCCGACATCTCCTCTCGCTTTCGCTTGCCATACCTCTTTAGTAACTCTTCTTTCATCCATCTTTTCTACCAAACCATCTTAGCATACCCTCCTCGATCTCTTTTTTTATGTTAAGGAGAAGGCACACGGGCACTCAGGCCACCTGATGGTAAGTGGAAACTGAGATCCATAGACATTTGAATTCTCAAGACTAAGAATAAGCCTAAGACCTTAAATGCGTTGCCAACCCTGAGGTCTACGATGGAATGCATCTATGCTAGTAATTTCACCGGTTTTCTTATCCCCACGCCGGAACACAACAATGCGAACACTGTTGCTTGGCGGGTGGTTAAAGGATAAGATGGTGGTAGCGATCTGTGCCTCTATTCTACGGAGTTATAACGATATCGCGTTTGAAGTGTTTTAGAATCGTTTATGTCACAGTCGCCATTATTGTAAATGACATAAGAGTTATCAAAACATTGACAATACGGAAACACGTCAAATACGATATCGTTATTACCGTGTAGAATCCCAGCTCTGGACGGACTCTTCGTCACTACATCTTCTTTTAATCCACATCGTTCTCGGATCTCGCCCTTTCTTCACTCTATGTATCATCCTGACTCCACACATACTTCTCAGAGCTCTCGTATCAACAGCATTAATCCTGCTTTCATACCCTACCATAGGTACACATGATTCACTACCATACATAAGTGTTGATGTCAATACTAACTCTACTGGGCCTCTATTCTACTGCGTCAAAACGATATTGCCTTTGCCGTGTTTTGGTATTTTTTTAACTCTGCCGCCATTACTGACCAGTAAATAAGAGACAATACGGAAACTAGTCAAAGGCAATATCGTTTTAACCCAGTATAATAGAAGCCCTGTGCCTCTTTTCTACTGCGTTATAACCGAAGCCCGGAAGACGTGAGAAATTATGTGTTGACGTCGCAATAGTGCGAGGAAACACATTTTATAACTCGATAAAATGTCGATAAAAAGCACGACGTACAGGACCACCGTTACGAAATTCAGAAAAATTATAGGTAGTTGTAAACAAAATTAAAATGAGCTGTTTGTATATTTTTTTAATATTTTATATAATTTTCGTAATAAACAATTAGTATTTTTACTACATTTTCCGATTTTAAACTCTTTCGCCTAGGTGATAAAATTCGTTTCTAATATAGGTGATAGAAAATTAATTTGTCTTAATGTAATTTCTAAAATTGAGATTGATTGACTTGAGTCAATGTCTAATATAATTATTGATATTGATAATAATTATAGTATGTTATTAGTTTACTGAAATAATATACAATAACAATACCTAGGTAGCTGATGTGATATTGTGTAACAACCTGACATGTAAGATAAAAAGTTTGATCAATAAATTTCTGATTCAAAAATTTTGTCGATAGAATAGTCGATATTTAATTAAGCATTAGAGAAAAGTTCATTTTGTCCCCGTCGTCAGGGCTTTGGTTATGACGATATCGCGTTTGACATGCTTTAGAATCGCTTATAATCACAGTTGCCTTTATTGTAAATGACATAAGAATCCAAAACGTTGATAATACGGAAACAAGTCAATGACAATATCGTTTTAACCCAGTAAAATATAAGCCCTTACCAGAATAAAAACAATACACGGAACAGGGGGGTTATCATGAGCTAGCTTTGCAGTTCTGTTTACGGTCAGCGTAAAGGACAGAGCTATGGCAGTTATATAGCTCTGTCCTTTTCTCTGAGCGTAAACAGAACTGCATAGCTAGCTCATGATAACCCCCCAGTACAATTTATTAATAGAGCAACCATCCAGTTATTTCACAGATAAAATTGACAGATGAAAACCATTTTGCCTTTTGTCTAATAAGCCTGGCTCAAGTCGTCCGACCGTCGTTGGCTCCCATCACGACACGCTACAGACACGGGATTATCTGAAGTTAGAAATTGAGCGACATCTAGTGAGGGTGACATAAACTAATACCCTACATCTTGTCGGAGATGTATTAGCTCGAAGTGTTTTTAAGGTTCCAATAGTAACAAGAAATCCTTTTAGTTTTGCTATGTTATTTCAATAATTATAAAAATTATCATCTGTCCGTCGGGCCGTCTGTCTGCGGTTTATTATAGAGTTTCTTGGTTCTACAAAGCTGTAATTTGGTATCGTTGTACATATTTATCACGTCAACAATGTTGTGAAATAAAATCAGGACAAAACCTGTTTCAGGGACCCGCCGAGGATGATTCTTTTTATTCATCTATTTCAAAGTGTAAAAATCAGTAGAGGTGTGTCAAAACATCTATGTATTGAGTAAACACTTTCGCACGTTTAGTCAAACAAAGAAATATCGTGAAATAGAAATACATTCGAATTTCAAACCTGACTTCTGTTAGTAGAGTTTTATTTAAAACTGAATTTGGTTTTGAGTTAATTCTTTATATGATTAAACATGCGCTTTATTGTAAAAAACACAGAAATTCAAAATACAACATTCACTGATTAAGAACGTACAAAGGTGAACTTATCTCTTTAAGGGATCTCTTCCAGTAAAATTTATATGAATAATTACGTGAAAAGGAAAACTATCAGTAGGCTTTTCAAGTTAACGAGTAAGGGATTCCAAATACTTTTAGAATGCGTGTTGATAATAGCCTCTATTGCAAATTAGCGTAGTGTAGAAACTTCGTAAAAGACCTTTATGGCGGCTGTGGGTGGGACATATCGATTGGAGAACTGATGGCTTTAGGAACAGGTTCTAGAGTTGGAAAGCGATGTGCTGGTGGCCTCCAACAAGGTGGGCCGACGATCTGGTGGAGGCCATGGGATAACGATGGGTTCGAGTAGCTCTATACCGTCCTTGGGGATGACCTATGAGCAGTGGACGTTTTTGGGGGTAGTATGATGATGATGGTGGTGATACCATAAGTAATTTATGGTAAAGTCAATAATAAGGTATTTAAATAACATTTAAAAATGTGCGACTACGACGATGTCGTAAGAGACGACTAGCGACGGGAATAAGGGCTTGTTTATACTTGGGCGATGGGCTTGCAACCTGTCACTAATACACTGGTAAATATCTCAGCCTGTTTGTGCAAAATTTGGTTACAGCGTACGGCACTCATCACTCACGCTCATCACACTGAAAATCCAACCGGGGACCGCTAGCTTATTACGCAATGTCACTACCATTAGGCTAACATTTAATAATTATGTTTCATAAACCATAACTTTTGACACTGAAAAATACAGCCTCAAAATTAACTTCCACTTCCACATTAAATGTTTTGTATTCAGACAGACGTATAGAATATTCCCGTAAAGTTCATTAGTAGATTGGGCCTCATAAATATTTAGCAGTACTCTAATACATTGCGGTACTGCATTATTTATTAAGACGGACTAGCATAGGTGTATCTGACCGCTATCGGGTACAGCGGAATATTAAGTGGGATGAAGAAGCTAAGTGTAACCGTTTCAATGCGTTGAGGGTCCCGTATTCTTAAAGTTGATAAAGGGTTCTCCGTGTGGTTGCCGGGTTAGAATAATGTCACTTCATGTCTTCCCGTGGATGTTGTAAGAGGCGACTATGGAATAATGGCTTTTAGTACTGTTAGGCGATGGTGGAGACCGTGGGATAGCGATGGATTCGAGTAGCACAATACCGTCGTTGAGTTCCTTGGGGGTAGCATGAAGATGTTGATGGTGATACCATAAGTAAATATATAGTAAAGTCACTAATAAGGTGTTTAAATAACAAATTGAAAAGATATGTGCCACTTCATTTCTCCCCGAGGTCGTCGTAAGAGGCGACTAGCGACTAAGGGAATAAGGGCTTGCAGTACTGTTGGGCGATAGTCTTGCAACCTGTCACTAATACTGTAACTGGTAAATGTCTTGGCCTGATCGTGCAAAATGTGGTGAGATAATTATAAACAAGTCTTATTAGAGTTGTTGGTATTTCTGTGGCCCTACCTACCCCACTTTGGGGGTGACGACGTGATGTTGTGTTGTGTCTGTGTTATAAAGCGTTGCATTTTAAGGTTCCGTCCCAAAATGGTAGAAAAAGACCTGAGTGATACGCGTGTGTCTATTTGTATGTCACGGCAGTTTTTCTCTGAAACTATAGAATGTATCAACTTGAAATTTGGCATAATTGTATAACTTGCTTGCCCGCATCTGTTTTGAGTAAAAAAATATGAAGTTTTTTTTTCTTAATATTTGAAAAGGGGTTTAAATGTGGGTCTGAAAAATTATAGTGAATTGATTATAGCGAAACGGTATGTCACATGAAAGGCCTCAAAAACTACATTTTAAAACCCTTTTTTATTATTAATAGTACCTTATTTTTGATTTATCATAAAAAAAACCAAAAATATCTGTCCCTATTTTTAATAATTACCTACTATGTTATATTATGAAGGAAAATTTTAAATTAATTTAATTTTTTTATTATAAAATTTTCCTACAATATACTCGTATTTGCATTATTTTATTTAACTGACAGGGCCTCTTTTCTACTAGGTAAATACGATATTCCGTTTGACGTGTTTTAGTATTGTTTTTGACTCGGCCTAGTAAATAAGAGTTATCAAAACTTTGACAATTCGGAAATCCGTTAAAACAATATCGTTTAAACTCAGTAGAATAAGGGCCCAGAGTACTTAAACCGCTTTACTGATATATAACTTTTAAAAATTTGTACAACCTTTCGGCAAAACGTCATGTATTTAATTATGTTTGTATGTAAACACTTTATTGTAATACAGAAATTAAAATACAATATTTACATGGGATGGTTTACTTAAATATTTTATAGGATCTGCTTTTTAGGGTTCCGTAGTCAAATGGCAAAAAACGGAACCCTTATAGATTCGTCATGTCTGTCTGTCTGTCTGTCCGTCCGTATGTCACAGTCACTTTTTTCCGAAACTATAAAAACTACAATGTTGAAACTTGGTAAGTAGATGTATTCTGTGAACCGCATTAAAATTTTCACACAAAAATAGAAAAAAAAACAAATTTTGGGGGTTCCCCATACTTAGGACTGAAACTCAATTTTTTTTTTCATCTAACCCATAAGTGTGGGGTATTTATGGATAGGTCTTCAAAAATGATATTGAGGTTACTAACATTATTTTTTTCTAAACTGAACAGTTTGCGCGAGAGACACTTCCAAAGTGTTGAAATGTGTGTCCCCCCCCCGTAACTTCTAAAATAAGAGAATGATAGAACTAAAAAAAATATATTATGATGTACATTACCATGCAAACTTCCAACGAAAATTGGTTTGATCGAGATCTAGTAAGTAGTTTTTTTTTAATACGTAATAAAAACATTGATCAAAGCTACAACGAACTTTTATATTATGTTACTTGCTGCTACGGAACCCTTCATGGGCGAGTCTGACTCACACTTGGCCGCTTTTTTATATTAGTGTTTTTAACAAATAAACAAATTCCAGCCTATTCTATTCTAAAATGTTCATCACTAACGAACGTGTTATTTTCCATTTTGGGAGAAGGGATTTGTTAGAGATTCAACGTAATTGCGAAAATGGAATTATAAGATATATATATTTAAGTATGTATTTCTCTATCTAAGTATGTTTATCGTTATCTAGTACCCATATTACAAGCCTAGAGCTTAGTTTGGGACTAGGTCAATTTGTGTGAGATTGTCCCCTGATATTTATTTATTTATTTTATTTAAGACTTGTTTGATGATATTATAAAACTTGATTTACGATTCGTTTTTAAACAACACTTATGCTGTCGTGTTATAATGCGTATCATTACGCATCAGTCACGTAAATATCAATGGGTTCTCGTAAATGCAATTTTATTCTGGTATTTTAATAATTTAATAATTATTATTTACGTTAACTCAAAAAGTCCCTGAACCCATTTTGTACGGAACCCTAAAAGGATTCGATGAACGCGCCAATAAAATGGGCGCGAAAGTAAAGTAAAGTCATCCTTTTTCTTCTTACGTGGAAAAACAGTGACGGGTTGCGTTTCTGCCATTAACCCCTTTGGTCATTTAAGGAATATTTCTGTATATTTGTATATTTCTTTTATTTGTATGTTTAAATATTAGGTTTAAAAATATTTTTTTTTAAGGAATTACCCTTCATCAAGGAACAGTTGCAAAACATTTGTGCATAGTATATCCTGTTAGCTCTGTTAATTATAATTATAATTATATAAATAAACGGATAGTTAACTCACCTTAAAGTATTTAATGTTGACGGGTAAATAAAAAAAAAAAAAAAAAAAAGTAGAATTTGAATATACCTACGACTAACATTTGTACGCCTGCTTGCATGCTGAATACAAGTGCAAAAATAATTATAACACCTTATTACTGTATTCTGACAAATAGATTATTTTGATTTGATTTGATTTGATTTAAAAGAATAAATTAACTTATTTTATTAAGTAGCCATAAATCCGAAGCAGTCTTTAATAGAAAAAAAAAAACTTTTTGAGTTAAATATCAAATGATATCAAGCGAATATTGGTGAAAAGGCGATATGATATATTACATCATAGCTATCATTATTATTTATTTAATTTTATTTATTTAATTACTTTATTGTACATGGTTAATCATCATCATCATCATCATATCAGCCGAAAGGCGTCCACTGCTGGACATAGGCCTCCTCCAAGGCTCTCCACTTAGACCGGTCTTGTGCCTTCCGCATCCATCGCGATCCCGCCATCCTTACGAGGTCGTCTCTCCATCTTGTTGGAGGCCTACCAACAGCTCGTCTCCCGGTCCGTGGACGCCCTTCGAGAACTTTCTGGCCCCATCGGCCATCAGTCCTGCGAGCAATGTGCCCCGCCCACTGCCACTTAAGTTTCGCTATTCTTCGGGCTATGTCGGTAACCTTAGTTCTACTGCGGATATCATCATTTCTGATTCTATCCCGCAGAGAAACCCCGAGCATAGCTCTCTCCATAGCCCTCTGAGTGACTCTGAGCTTTCTTATGAGGCCCATCGTTAGCGCCCACGTCTCAGATCCGTAAGTCATCACCGGCAACACACACTGGTCAAAGACTTTTGACTTCAAACACTGCGGTAATTTGGACGAAAAGACACTGCGAAGCTTCCCGAACGCTGCCCAGCCGAGTTGGATTCGACGAGTGACCTCTTTCTCGAAGTTGGACCTACCTAACTGGACCGTTTGTCCCAGGTATACATAGTCGTCAACAATTTCGAGTGCAGAGCCTCCGACAATCACGGGAGTTGGCACAACATGGACATTAGACATGACTTTCGTCTTGTCCATGTTCATTTTCAGGCCAACTTGGTCGGAAACTCTGCTGAGGTCAGCGAGCATAGCACTGAGGTCCTCCATGGTTTCAGCCATGACTACGATATCGTCGGCAAATCGAAGGTGAGTGATGTACTCGCCATTAATGTTGATGCCTCGTCCTTTCCAGTCCAGAACCTTAAAAGCATCCTCCAATGCAGCGGTGAACAGCTTCGGAGATATCACATCCCCTTGTCTAACTCCTCGCTGCAGAGGAATAGGCTTTGTGCTCTGGTCCTGTAGTCGGACGGACATAGTGGCGTTTTCGTACAGACACTTCAACACTTCGATATATCGGTAGTCAACTTGGCACCGCTGGAGAGACTGCAGCACAGCCCAGGTCTCGATCGAATCGAAGGCTTTCTCGTAGTCCACAAATGCAAGGCAAAGAGGGAGGTTATACTCTTCAGTCTTCTGTATAACCTGCCGCAACGCATGTATGTGGTCTACGGTACTATAGCCTTTTCGGAAGCCGGCTTGTTCGGGAGGCTGGAAGTCGTCAAACCTGCGCGCGAGACGATTCGTGATGACTCTCGAAAACAGCTTGTAAACATGGCTCAGAAGTGAGATGGGTCTGTAATTCTTCAGCAAGGTGTTATCACCTTTTTTGAAGAAGAGCACTACCACACTTCTGTTCCATGCTTTTGGCGTTCTCCCTTCGTGGAGGACGGAACTAAACAGCGTCTGAAGGCCTTTAAGAACTGGTTTACCACCCGCCTTCAGGAGTTCGGCTGTAATTCCATCGTCACCTGGGGCCTTGCCATTCTAAAGCTGTTTGAGAGCCATACTAATCTCGTACAGGCTGACGTCCGGAATATCGTCGGTATAGTGCCGGGTTAGTCTAGCCCTCGGGTTTTTGGCTAGATTTTCAACGGGTGTTCGGGTTGTCGTGTAGAGTTGCCCATAAAACCTCTCGATTTCCCCCAGTACCTCAAGCCTGGATGAAACGATCCTGCCGTCGTCGGTCTTCAGCTTCATCAATTGGCTTTGGCCAACAGACAAATCTCTGGTAAAAACCTTAGAGCCCCTGTTACGCTCAATAGCCTCTTCAATACTTTTAGTATTAAATCGGCGTATATCGCGCTTCAGAGACTTTGATATCTGTCTGTTGAGCTGCCGATAGCGACAAGCATCACCAGTGGACTGCAAAACCATCTCGCGCCTAACCTCCATGAGCCTAAGGGTGGAGTCCGAGAGCTTCTTAGTTCTGGCACGGCGGATCTTAAAGTACTTAGACCCAACCGCATGGACAGCTTCCACGAACCCGTCGTTGAAATCGTCCACGTCACTTCCTAGGCATTCGAAACGGTTTTGGAGTTCGAGCTGGAAGCTCTCGGGGTTTTGGAGCTGGGCGGGTACCGGGCGGAGCGTAGACTTCATCAGTCGAGACCTTTCAAGCTTGAACTGGATATTCAATGAGCCTCGTACCATACGGTGATCACTCCCGGTTTTAACCGCACTGATCACGGAGACATCATTGAATATGTGCTTCTTCGTCGACATGATAAAGTCTATCTCGTTCCTCGTTACACCATCAGGGCTCATCCAGGTCCACTTCCTATGCTCACGTTTTCTGAAGAAGGAGTTCATCATATAGAGTCCCTCCTTCTCCATAAAACTGGCCAGTAGGTGACCCCGGTGATTCCTACGCCCCACTCCAAATTTCCCCACTCTCAGCTCTTCACCGTCTCGTTTGCCCAGCTTTGCGTTGAAGTCCCCCATAACAACCGTGAAGTGAGTTCTAGAGCTGTGCATGGCTCTGGAAACATCCTCATACACAGCCTCCACCTCATCGTCGGAGTGCCTCGAGGTCGGAGCGTATACCTGTATGACCTTCAACGAATAACGTTGAGTCATTCTTAGTACAAGGCACGCTACCCTGCTCGACACACTCTCGGTCTTCACCACGTTGTTTACGAGGGACTTGTGGACGATAAACCCGACACCTCCCTGGGACTGTTGGTCGCCCTCCCGGAAATAGAGCAGGTTCCCGGACTTCAGGGTTATCATGTCCTCGCCCTCTCTACGGACTTCTGATAACCCTATGATTCCCCATCGTAACCTGCTCAATTCTTCCTCCAGTTCCAGTAATCTTTCGTCGGTCCGCAGTGTTCGGCAGTTGTATGTTGCCAGGGCCAAAGGTCGTCGTTTTTGGTAGCCGGGTCTCTGCCGGTGATTCACTGAAGCACCCCCTGCCCCACCGTTACCATGGCCGCTACCGGAGCCAGGAATAGCAGGGCTGCCGGGGACTAGGGGTCTGGGCCGATATTGTGGATTCATTTTTTTAATTTGGGGGGAAAATGCCATAGTCGCCACGCTTGGCAGGCGGGTTGGCGACCGCAGTAATACCTGGTAGTTCGCGGAGGACGCTGCTGCCCATCCCCCGGTTTATCCCTTAGTCGCCTCTTACGACACCCACGGGAAGAGATGGGGTGGTGCTATTCTCGACCGACACCACACGGCACCGCGGCACATGGTTAATATAGAGTACAAAAGACGCACTTAACGCTACGAGCATTTTTTACCAGTCAACCTTAAGGTAATACAGAAGTCAGAAAGTAGGTACCGTAAAACGGGGTAAATAGGGACTAAGGGGTAAATATAAGACTGAAATAATTTCTAAGAGAACAATTTCGTTATTATTATTGCATATTTGATCTTATTTTTAACAATTTATGCCTTATTTAGGTTGTGTTCTTATTTACCCCTTAGTCCCTATTTACCCCGTTGTAAGGTAGGTGCAAAAAAATGACCATCTTTCCCACCGACCAATATGCATCGACCCTAGAACTTCTATTCCACGTTTTCTTGAACAACACCCTATTGTTATCATATTATATCTTGTTAAGTTGACAGACAGTTGACAGTTGGCTGCTGGTCCTAAATTGCAATAGGGGTAAAAAGGCCCAGGAAATGCGAAACATATTTGGCGCGACATCTATAACGTAATAACATAATGTACAGGATGATTCGCGTCACGCCCTCGTGTGCTCAGTAGCTCTCATTACAAGATTGGACAGCTCTCTTCATAAATATTCAAGCACCTCTAACCAACCGCTGACTGGTTCGCTCATCTTGGATCTCTTATTTTGTAAGCACTTTTTAAGGCATGAAGAAGGCAAATAGGCATGAATTAGATAAAACACTGTAGAGAGCATGCTATACATTATGGCGATAGGTACCACCTTAATGAATGGTAAGTTTATTATTTGAAGATTTGTAACAGAAAATATATTATTACTAAGTGCATTTTAGCGCCCTATTTAGGGTTAAATGAAAGGAAACTGGATTGTTTAAGAAGCAGATTATTTTAATGACTAATCTTTAATTAAATATCTAGTATATCAAATAATTCCATTCGATAAAAAGCTTTTAATAACGACTACTACCTGTTAAAGCCATTATTGTCTATGAATAATTACAAACATGTTGCTACCGCATAATCATCATTAATCAAACAGATATGTAGGCATTTTAAAAATAAAGTGTACCCTATTTAAGGAAAATTAAGAAACGTTAACTTTTGTCAGTTTTGTAAAGAAACTAGCAAAATATGTTCGGCACAAAATTGATAAAGTTAACGTATCTTAATTTTCCTTAACTAGGGTACACTTTATTTTGAAAATGCCTATCTTTGATTTTTTTATAGAGTAGAGTGAGTGCCAAGTGGAACACACCGTTAAATGTCAGGCCGTGGCATACGTAATGTGCTCTAAGCATACCAAATGCTGTAACTATACGCGTGTATACTACATAAAGTTTGCAACTATGTGCTCACGGCATAAGTTTCTAGGTACACTTAGGAATTATGCACATTGTCGTGAAAATTGTGCTGGTAATCATTACTTTAACTTTACTCGTATTAGCGCCTTTGGCTGCGTGCAGCGAAATATATCCAGGTCTTAACGAGGAGTAAGTCTGTTTGCCAAATTTTAGTTTTATCTTGCCCTGATATGTAATTCATTCTAAAACTAAGCACACATTTATCCACAGCCAGGCTAGCAAACATATAAATATTTATTTAACATATACATAGAAGAAATGATCGACCGGGAATTTTACGGAAAGGCCTCCAGGCGTCCAGTAGCAGTGGATATATTTTTGGAAATACTTATTCTGCATTAAAATCTAATCTCAACATTTGTTATCTCCGTACAGCTAACACAAATAAAATACGAGCTTCTGTTAAAAATAAGCACTATATTTAAAGCCGCTTAGGCAAAAAATAACACTATTAATTACGCCAAACTATCGGAAATAAGCCCCGCAAACTGCAGTGCACTGCAAACTGCAATAGCAGCTGCGGATTAGGCAGATGCAATCCGCTTGCTGGCCAAATCTCCCCGCGCAGGTGCAAAGTATGTTTTACATCCAAACTGGCATATTCTATATGCAATTTTAAAATGGCAATGCGGTAAGGGTACTGGAATATCGAAAAGATTGTGCGTTATGCATTGATACAGTGATATATATTAACGGACATGGTTATTTTATTTTATGAATGTTAAGGTAATGTATGTTGGTTTTCAGAAGAGCGAGGCGTCCCAACACAGGCTTTGTAAGTCTCAAGGGAAGCCTCATCAACTGTAAATCTAAAAAAAAAATGGGTACTAGACAACGATAAACTTACTAGTATAGAGAAATATATACTTAAATACATAGAAAACATCCAAGACTCAGGAACAAATACTCATGCTCATCACACAAATATCTGCCCTTACCGGGATTTGAACCCAGGACACCTAGCTTCGGTGGCAGGGTCACTACCAACTAGGCTAGCTTGTCGTCAGTCGTGGTCGTAAATTGATAATAGACTTTTTTTTTTGATACAGCTATATAACTTAAGCTTAAGTTAACCTGTTGGCTAACTTCGTTTGAAGAAGAGGAAGTATATGAATATCGTTTGTGTAGTGCAAAACTCAAAACAACATTAATAAAATGACATCGAAGTTCACTATCGATTACGGTAAAAACGTCGTCATAATAAGAAAACCCTGTTTTTAAAGTAAATATAGATACTAAGAGTATAAATAGATACAAATGAATGATCAATTTCTTTGTTGGTTTGGTTGTAAGCTACCAAAGCAATGATTTAAAACGATCAGTAATTGTCATCTATTAAAACATATATACGCGCTAAAATAAATTACAAACATACATAAATCACGCCTGTTTCCCAGAGGGGTAGGCAAATACCACTTCTTTCCACCTGCTACGATCCTGACAAAGCTCTTTCGCTTCTTCTTCCTTCATTCATACATCGAGTCATGCATGCACGTCGGTTTCGGGTACTTAAAATTCGGCCCTTTTCCAGTATTTCCCCGATGTGATTAAAAAAAATACGCCTAGAACGCCCCCCTCCGACCCTTCCACTCAATAAATAAAATAAATTAATGTATAATAATATAAAAGATACATTAAATATTAGGTAACACTAGTGAGTTTTACTCAAAGTTAACTTAAAAAAATAAATATCATCACTTTTGTACCACCTGGTCACGGCGTTTGATTTCTACTCACTGCTAAAAAAAAGTTATGTTTTATCATTTTTCTTGGCATTTATTCCTTTGTAGCAGACCATTTTGCAAACATTCAAATATTGTAATATTGGTTGTGATCTGCCTCAAAGCCATCCTCTTCTACGTTTATAATGTATAAATAAGTGATGGCAATAATGTTGAAATATGTTTTATTATTTGTTGGTTTTCCCACACCATTTCGCCGTAAGAGATAGCGGATCGACGATCTGTATAAAGGGCCGGGTCATCCAATTATAGGAGGTCAAAAGCATTTTCCGTCCTTCCAACTATCCCAGTGCAAAAATATGTCAATCGCTTTGTTATAGCGAGAAATATGTGATACAGTTAACATCACGGGTTTATATTGTCTACCATAAAATTAAAGAACATTTTTTTTTATAATTACTGCTAGGTTACTCATAATGTTGAAATGAAAAACTTATTAGAAGTTTTGATTTTCGCGAGTCATATTTGTCGAAACTCATAAAAAAATATAGTCATAATTTTTTATGTAATGAATGATATTACATTTCATGTTGTTCAAGGTAATTTTGTGTTGTTGTCGTGATATTTTATTTATTTGTTAAAACGATTATCACTACATAGTATAAAATAAGTCGCTTCCTGCTGTCTGTCTGTCCCTATGTATGCTTAGATCTTTAAAACTAAACAACGGATTGTGATGCGGTTTTTTAATAGATAGAATGATTCAAGAGAAAGGTTTATAATATGTACAATACTTTAACCCGGAGCGAAGCGAGGGCGGGTCGCTAGTGTAAGGATTAAATTATTATAAATACAATTCTAAATAATTGAATATATTTAAATTAAAATCATCAAATTTATGACTTTAGAATATTATAACATTTATAACGTTTAACATTATGGATACTGCGTAAGCGTTATCCATAATGCCAATAAGCCAATTTTTATGACTATTGATACTTATGAGCATAAAATAGTATGAGAATCAATTTTTGACTTATGGGTGAGTTAATAAGTTATGATAGATATTTAAGCAATTCTGTACATTTTGTCGGTTTGAAATCTACCCGATCTTGTTTTAACACGAAATCATGCTGTAACTGAAAAAAAAAAAACTATCGTAACGTCAGCAATATGATTACGATGTCAAAGTAAGATGAACTACTACTATGTGGAATGGAGGCCTGTGTCCTAGTGCCAGAGCTTGTTTTTTTTAATATATTATCGCTCGAAACGCTCTATCTTACTCTATGCACTCTAAATTGGTACACAATATTCTACACGCTGCATTTAATAAGGCTAGGTTTTGGTTAGGGCGGAATTACTAACAGGTATCGAGCGATTATCGTTCCTTTTTCTTTCCCTTATAACCAGAGATCGGAAAAATTTGCGACATTATTTGCAATTATTTGGACAATACTCCAAAATTAATCAAAGTGTTATTCAGTTAATTATTTTTTTACTTGACATATAATTTGATTAAAAGTCAATAAATACAAAAGTTTGTTAAAGATAGGTTTATAAAAAAAAATAGTTAGTATTTTTTCCAAATTTTCTGCTGTCAGTCTATTTCTTTTTACATCGAGAACATACTTAAGTGCTGAGAAACTCCGCTCGCAATCCACTGATGTTAATGGGGCAAATTTCAGTAGTTTTATAGGAATATTATCATTCCAGCGTTTACTTTCTGTTGTAAGTTCTGGGCAATAACCTCAAAATCGGGATTTCTGTTAAGTACGGCTTTTATTTTAGCTTGCAAACGGTTCATCGTCGTCGTAACGTCATTTTATTTAAAGTTATTATAAGCACTTTATAAATAAACTATTATCTCCAAAAATTCAAATTATATTTCAATGAATAATTAATTAACATTTTGATTAATTTTGGAGTCATGTCCATATAATTGCAAACAATGTCGCAATTTTTTCCGATCTCTGCTTATAACCGCATCTTTTGGTTTATATACTCAGCTCACATACAGTTTAAACGCACATATGCGTTTCAGGCACTGGACAATAAGCTTAGAGCTTGGATCTAGATTAATTTATGTGTCACGGTCCCCTGCTGTTTAAGGTTCCGTAGTCAAACTACCTTCTACCCCTTATAGTTTCGCCATGTCCGTCCGTCCGCAGCCTAGCTCAGAGACTCTTAGTACTAGAAAGCTGTAATTTGGCATAATTATACATATTAACTCATGCCAAAATAGTGGTCAAATAAAATCTTGAACGTTTCACATCATTGTTTCTTGAGATACAGGCGATTAAAGTGTTTATACCTACTAAAATCATCTGAGACGGAACCAAATGACTTTAAATAGAACATTAGTTATTACTTGTTTTGTCCGGAACCCTACATTGAGCATGGACCGACATGCTCTTGCCTCGTTTTATATTTTTCAATGTTAATTCTGAATTGGAAAAACGCTACTCGCTACGCTCATGATAGGCCTCGGATATATATATACGATGTCAAGTCATTAGCCAAAACAAGGATTACGGGCTAAACCGTTATGTTCAGAATTAGTCCAGCCTCCCAATTTATAGCCTCTAGCCATTTCTACGGGTTTAATTAGAGATATACAAGGTGATTGGTTATTCCAGATATTCCTTTAAAGGGAGCAATATAGAGCTCTGTTAAAAAAGGGATGTATTTATTCATTTAACTTTTATCTATCATATAAAATTCTCGTGTCACGGAAACGGCTCGACCGATTCTTATGTTTTTTTTTGTGCATACACCGGGTAGGTCTGAGAATTGGCCAACATTTATTTTTCATACCCATAAATGACATGAAAAAAAAAATTGCAGCGGGCTAAGCCGCTGGCGGGGGTCGCTAGTAGGACATAAAAAGGACGTACTTAGAAATGCTCGTGGAAATGACTGCCGATGAAATGAAAATTAGACGAAGTAAAACATTATTATGAAATCTGCTCTGCTAACGCAACTCTAGCAAGTGCAACCTTATTACCAACAGATTAGGATTGAATTTGCTTTGGCTAATGATTTTGAGATACTGGTTATTGGTTTAGGAGGGCAGAAATGAGTTTCAGTGATTCAAGGGTAAACCAGTTACCTCGTGAGACCCAGTGTACAACAGGAGATACATAATCAAGGCAATAACAACTATATTTCAATGATCTTAAAGTTAATTTTTTATTGTTTGAATTTTTAAAATGGTATTTAAGAGCGAAGGGACTGAACTTTATTTCCTTGCTGGTAGATTCATTTTCCCACTTTTTTTTTTAGTGAAAAATTCCCCGTTTTTCTTAGTGAAAGAAAATCACTTTTTCACAATCATAACACATCGACACAAAAAAATACATTAAACAAAGAAAAAAAAAAAGGCATGAACTAGTGCAATTGTTGCAAAAACGGTCCCAACTATTTTTTTCGGAAAAATATACCCTTTGAAGGTGATGTAAACTATATCTGTGCTTTTAACGAAAGTACTGAATCTCCACAGAGGAAATCGCGGGCGGAAAGCTAGTTTGAGTTAAAAACAATTTTTCGACCATTTTTTGTGACCATAACAGATGTCTCAGAGGAATAGTGTTCCCGCGCCATCGATTTCTCTTATTTCTTGTACGTCTTATGTCGCAAACAACTTTTAATCCGGTAGAATCCGCTTTGAACCGGTCAAAAGCGGGTTTAGCCAGATTCCGGCGGTCGTAACCTGCTGCTATTCTAGGATTTCGGGACGCAATAGGAAGGATTTTTGAAATAAAGATGAAAAGTAGATAAAATGTTATAAAATTATTTAGTTATCGTCTAAAATAAAGTATAATACAACCCTGCCTTCGAAGCTAGGGGTCCTGGGTTCAAATCCCGGTAAGTGCAGATATTTGTGTGATGAGCACGAGTATTTGTTCCTGAGTCTTGGATGTTTTCTATGTATTTAAGTATATATTTCGATATATAAGTATGTTTATCGTTGTCTAGTACCTATAGTACAAGACTAGAGCTTAGTTTTGGACTAGGTCAATTTGTGTGACATTGTCCTGTGATTTATTTATTTAAATTAATGTGATAGTTAGAATTTTTAGGAATTATATTAATAATTATATTACACTGGTAAACATCTTAGCCTGTTTGTGCAGAATGTGGTTACAGAATTATCAACAAGTTTATAGAGTTGTTGGTAATTCTGTAGCTCTGCCTACCCCACTCTGGGAATGAAGGCGTGAGGGTATGTATGTATGTATGGATATTAATAGTTAAACTTTGAAGGTAATCAAATAACTTGATAAAGTAAATAAATCCATACTAATAACACAAATGCGAAAATAAATCAGTCTGTCTGTCTGTTTATGACACTTACATGGATAAACCGCTGAACCGATTTAGATCGGGGTAAGGACAGAGTACTTTTGTATCCCGAAAAACTGGACAGTTCCTGATGAAATAACAAAAAGCGGTTTCTCCATCTGAAATATTAACGTTAAACCTTTAAGTTTCGTTATTCATAGTAATATATATCCCATAAAAATATGTCAGCTAAATCTAGTGCTCCTAAATCGACCAATTAAAAGCGCCGTCAGCCATACGTTACGTAACAGGCTGCGTAAGTCCAGAATTTATGCGGAACTGCTCAAATCCGGTTTGATCCGGTACCCGCCAGTTTATCCGGTTCGTGGGCAGCGGCGGCCAATCACTGGCGGTTTACGGTTAATCTGGTGGATTTTATTTTTCTTCATTGCAATAGTTCCAATTAATTATTGAATTTATTAAAACTGCTTCATGCATAGTATTGGTTCGCTGTTGTATTAAGGCGTACAATTTTCAATCGTGAGTTTCAGTCTTTTTCAGAGGAAGCTCTATCACATACCAGATTATCAAAATTTCGAACTTTATTTCGGGCTCTAAATTAGTTTTCAGTCCGTGCCAGGCGACCCGTCAGATTACGGCTTGACCTGAAATCCCATTTCCAGGGGTTTTTCAGGACCCCCTATGGGCCTTTGAGGTACATTTCAGTATAAGGTGAATTTTCCACTAAGAGTGAAACAGACAGAAATACTGAGAACCTTTAAGAAGCGTATAAAAGAGAACCTGACTCGAAAAGAGACAGCAATGCGTGGAACATTCCAGACCCATAATCCAAGAAAGTCTCGGTTATCCTTGGCGGGTCAAAGTACAACGATCATTAAAGATAAAGATACATATAAATATCGTTTATTTGTATAACACAGAATTAAATATAAGGAAGTTTACTAGTGTATTAGTGACAGGTTGCAAGCCCATCGCCTAACAATACTAGAAGCCCTTATTCCCTGAGTCGCCTCTTACGACATCCACGGGAAGACATGGAGTGGCACTATTCTAACCCGGCAACCACACGGGCTAAACTTCTTGGCCTGATTGTGCAAAATGTGGTTACAGAATTATCAACAACTCTGGGAATGAAGGCGTGATGTTATGTATCTATGTAAATATAAGGAAGCGTCACCATGTTGCGCCGCGAGGTATAATAATAATTGTAGATGCAGTTAACGAAGTTGTAGCATGCACGTGCTCGGATTTCGTCAACTAATAAAATTGTAGTCACACAAGTATTCATTTACTGTGTAGTAAGCTTTTTGTACTAGAAAATTATGTAATTTGTGTTTAAATTCAGCCAAAGTTTCCATATTTACTACATCCTTTGGTACTTTATTATAGATTCTGGGAGCCATCCCGAGTATGCTCTTCCGAAATAAAGCGGTCTTAGAAGACGTTGCGCTGATTTTATTTCTAAGACGAACATGGTTTTTTTTTTTAAATATAAGTGTTGAGATCTTGTAAAAAATACTATTTCATATTATGTATAAGTTTGGAAAAGTTAATATGCGTAATTTCTGGAAATACGGTTTCCAAGAGTCTAGATAGTGAATGCCACACAATGATCTTATGCATCTTTTCTGAGCATATAATTTCTCTATCAGCTGAATTTTCGTATCATTCAAGAAAGCTTTCTGATATAGTCGGAAACTGGGACTATAAAAGGCGAAACGATTGCGGCTACGGATCATTCTTTACTTGGACAGAGAACAGCGTAAAATAAAGTGAATTAGGCGAACATCTAAACATTCGAAGCTTATCGTGCCATAATCGTTAGTCACTGTAAAACGAGTGCGTTAATAAAGCTTAGGTTTTTACCATCGTTTTAATTGTGCATTTCTATCAGTTACCAACCCCACGTATGTAACAGTACTTATAGCATAAACCATGCTACCGGGAGACCGATTAACAGCAGTGAGGAATTTTATCTTACTCCTCACAGTTGGCTACGCAGTCGGATTGTAGTCTTAAGACTACAAAATGACCTCAGATCCTACTTATCATTAGGTGACCTGAGAGCTCATTTTCCTTACAATTGCCATAATAATGCGGAATCTTCAGCAAAGCTACAAATAACGATAAATAACCGGATAAGTGCGAGTCGGATTCGCGCGCGAAGGGTTCCGTACCATTATCTATAAAATCACGGTATCTGTATTAATATCGAACAAAAAACGACAAAAAAGTTGTGAAAATTTAAAATTTCTAGCTTTTGCGGTTTTTGAGATACAGCCTGGTGATAGACAGATGGATGGACGGACAATAGGGTCCCGTTTATACCGTTTGGGTATGGAACCCTAAAAAGTAAAGTCTTAAAAAGACACTATCTGAGCCAGTCTTGTGACCCATCCCAAAAGCGTATTTTTATACCTTGTCAATTAATGATGGGTTCTATGAAAAGTCGTTCTTTAAAGTCCTAGGAATATATTGCGTCAAAGTTGATCTTTACTAATATAGCTAATGTGAAAGTAACTCTGCCTGTCCATTTGTTTGTTACGCTTCCACGGATAAACCGCTCAATCGATTTAGATAAAATTTAGAGCGGCGATAGTTTGAGTCTCGAGGAAGGGCATAGGGTACTTTTTATCCCAAAAAATTGGTCAGTTTCTGAGGGAATACCGATAAATGACTTTTATGCGGACAGAGTCGCAGGAAACAGCTAGTATTGTATATTTATATACGTATGTACAAGGTACGACGAGTAAAGGTCCCCGTCTGTACAAACGCGACCAAATTACTCGACTGATCGAGATTTCAATTTAATTACGAAAGCGCCATTAGGGCTCGCAAGTGCCGCAGTGTACGTCTAGCCACGTCACAGCGTGCCACATACTACTAGCCGCATGCCACATACGATGGTGTAAGTGGTTAACGTTGCTAATATGCATAAAACGACTTGAAAATTGGAGCCAAATAATATAGACAACGATATACACAAAAGTTAAACATATTCTTTGTAACAAAAATGTTTGAAATATCATTGCAACTTAATTAATTATGCGTAGTGTTAAGCTCTTATTCGACAGAATATGCTAATAAAAACAGCCTTACAAATGATATCGTCCATTGTATTGGTGTAATTTCATTAGAAGTTCGTGTGTCTGATCTTTTTACTAAACAAATGATGACATTTACACATGTGATTTAGACTATTGAAATGTTTGTAATAAAATAAATAATTCAGGAGACTAGGGAAGTGCCTTATAAATTTTGATTCCCATGAGAATGTCGAAATATACGTTTTTTTTTTACGTTAACTTAGAAGGTTGATTTTTACAGCTACAAGGGACTGTAGACCTGAGTATATGGTTATAAATTTGCAACTCTATTTCTCTACTTGTTTCCGAAATAAATGTCTTGACAGACAGGCGGACGGATGGACAACAAAGTGATCCTATAAGAGTTTCCATTTTTCCTTTTGAGGTACAAATCCCTAAAAAAACCTATATATTTTATGCTATATTTAAGCTATCCCTATATATTCACAAATGTGGCATGCGTCATTGCGGTATAGTGTAATCAGGATTCCAGTCAAGTGTGACCGCAGCAATATTACGTTTACGGGGGGTTTAACTGCACTTCGGATGCAGTTTGGGAAGGTGTGGCTATGTATTTAGTTTATACGGCTATGTACGTTCCGTGCCAAAGGTTCATTTTATGTGGAGATCAAGTCACAGTGAATCTGTTTTAGTGGTGGAGTTAAAGTCAAGTATGCTGGGACAATGATGTTTACAATGAATTGAATTAATATAGTTATACTAGCGACCCGCCAGCGGCTTCGCCCTCTGCAATTTTTTTTTCATGTCACTTAGGGGTATGAAAAATAGATGTTGGCCGATTCTCAGACCTACCCGATATACACTCAAAGTTTTATTAAAATCGGTCCCGCCGTTTCGGAGGAGTTCAATAACGTACACCGTGACACGAGAATTTTATATATTAGATTGAATAGTAATGCACTATCATAAGATATTCAAAGCGAGTCAGAATTGCAGTATTACAATTTAATGCTCCGAGTGTACTCTGCATGTACTGGCATCCTTATGACTGTACTGTCATTGTGGATTCTAATAGTCTAAAGCATACAATACAATACAATACAAATATTCTTTATTTAACACCCCATACAATAACAAAAACATTTTAGAGTTGAGTTCTTGAGATTGCAAATATGGGTGCCGTTAATTTGGCATGTTTTTTACTGTCCGTATCGTATTTAGCATAACATAATTCATCATCATCATCATCATCATATCAGCCGAAAGACGTCCACTGCTGGACATAGGCCTCCCCCAAGGCTCTCCACTTAGACCGGTCTTGTGCCTTCCGCATCCATCGCGATCCCGCCATCCTTACGATGTCGTCGCTCCATCTTGTTGGAGGCCTACCAACAGCTTGTCTCCCGGTCCGTGGACGCCATTCGAGAACTTTCTGGCCCCATCGGCCATCAGTCCTGCGAGCAATGTGCCCCGCCCACTGCCACTTAAGTTTCGCTATTCTTCGGGCTATGTCGGTAACCTTAGTTCTACTGCGGATATCATCATTTCTGATTCTATCCCGCAGAGAAACCCCGAGCATAGCTCTCTCCATAGCCCTCTGAGTGACTCTGAGCTTTCTTATGAGGCCCATCGTTAGCGCCCACGTCTCAGATCCGTAAGTCATCACCGGCAACACACACTGGTCAAAGACTTTTGACTTCAAACACTGCGGTAATTTGGACGAAAAGACACTGCGAAGCTTCCCGAACGCTGCCCAGCCGAGTCGGATTCGACGAGTGACCTCTTTCTCGAAGTTGGACCTACCTAACTGGACCGTTTGTCCCAGGTATACATAGTCGTCAACAACTTCGAGTGCAGAGCCTCCGACAATCACGGGAGTTGGCACAACATGGACATTAGACATGACTTTCGTCTTGTCCATGTTCATTTTCAGGCCAACTTGGTCGGAAACTCTGCTGAGGTCAGCGAGCATAGCACTGAGGTCCTCCATGGTTTCAGCCATGACTACGATATCGTCGGCAAATCGAAGGTGAGTGATGTACTCGCCATTAATGTTGATGCCTCGTCCTTTCCAGTCCAGAACCTTAAAAGCATCCTCCAATGCAGCGGTGAACAGCTTCGGAGATATCACATCCCCTTGTCTGACTCCTCGCTGCAGAGGAATAGGCTTTGTGCTCTGGTCCTGTAGTCGGACGGACATAGTGGCGTTTTCGTACAGACACTTCAACACTTCGATATATCGGTAGTCAACTTGGCACCGCTGGAGAGACTGCAGCACAGCCCAGGTCTCGATCGAATTGAAGGCTTTCTCGTAGTCCACAAATGCAAGGCAAAGAGGGAGGTTATACTCTTCAGTCTTCTGTATAACCTGCCGCAACGCATGTATGTGGTCTACGGTACTATAGCCTTTTCGGAAGCCGGCTTGTTCGGGAGGCTGGAAGTCGTCAAACCTGCGCGCGAGACGATTCGTGATGACTCTCGAAAACAGCTTGTAAACATGGCTCAGAAGTGAGATGGGTCTGTAATTCTTCAGCAAGGTGTTATCACCTTTTTTGAAGAAGAGCACCACCACACTTCTGTTCCATGCTTTTGGCGTTCTCCCTTCGTGGAGGACGGAACTAAACAGCGTCTGAAGGCCTTTAAGAACTGGTTTACCACCCGCCTTCAGGAGTTCAGCTGTAATTCCATCGTCACCTGGGGCCTTGCCATTCTTAAGCTGTTTGAGAGCCATACTAATCTCGTACAGGCTGACGTCCGGAATATCATCGGTATAGTGCCGGGTTAGTCTAGCCCTCGGGTCTTTGGCTAGATTTTCAACGGGTGTTCGGGTTGTCGTGTAGAGTTGCCCATAAAACCTCTCGATTTCCCCCAGTACCTCAGGCCTGGATGAAACGATCCTGCCGTCGTCGGTCTTCAGCTTCATCAATTGGCTTTGGCCAACAGACAAATCTCTGGTAAAAACCTTAGAGCCCCTGTTACGCTCAATAGCCTCTTCAATACTTTTAGTATTAAATCGGCGTATATCGCGCTTCAGAGACTTTGATATCTGTCTGTTGAGCTGCCGATAGCGACAAGCATCACCAGAGGACTGCAAAACCATCTCGCGCCTAACCTCCATGAGCCTAAGGGTGGAGTCCGAGAGCTTCTTGGTTCTGGCACGGCGGATCTTAAAGTACTTAGACCCAACCGCATGGACAGCTTCCACGAACCCGTCGTTGAAATCGTCCACGTCACTTCCTAGGCATTCGAAACGGTTTTGGAGTTCGAGCTGGAAGCTCTCGGGGTTTTGGAGCTGGGCGGGTGCCGGGCGGAGCGTAGACTTCATCAGTCGAGACCTTTCAAGCTTGAACTGGATATTCAATGAGCCTCGTACCATACGGTGATCACTCCCGGTTTTAACCGCACTGATCACGGAGACATCATTGAATATGTGCTTCTTCGTCGACATGATAAAGTCTATCTCGTTCCTCGTTACACCATCAGGGCTCATCCAGGTCCACTTCCTATGCTCACGTTTTCTGAAGAAGGAGTTCATCATATAGAGTCCCTCCTTCTCCATAAAACTGGCCAGTAGGTGACCCCGGTGATTCCTACGCCCCACTCCAAATTTCCCCACTCTCAGCTCTTCACCGTCTCGTTTGCCCAGCTTTGCGTTGAAGTCCCCCATAACAACCGTGAAGTGAGTTCTGGAGCTGTGCATGGCTCTGGAAACATCCTCATACACAGCCTCCACCTCATCGTCGGAGTGCCTCGAGGTCGGAGCGTATACCTGTATGACCTTCAACGAATAACGTTGAGTCATTCTTAGTACAAGGCACGCTACCCTGCTCGACACACTCTCGATCTTCACCACGTTGTTTACGAGGGACTTGTGGACGATAAACCCGACACCTCCCTGGGACTGTTGGTCGCCCTCCCGGAAATAGAGCAGGTTCCCGGACTTCAGGGTCATCATGTCCTCGCCCTCTCTACGGACTTCTGATAACCCTATGATTCCCCATCGCAACCTGCTCAATTCTTCCTCCAGATCCAGTAATCTTTCGTCGGTCCGCAGTGTTCGGCAGTTGTATGTTGCCAGGGCCAAAGGTCGTCGTTTTTGGTAGCCGGGTCTCTGCCGGTGATTCACTGAAGCACCCCCTATAACATAATTAGTACCTATAATATTGTTTCGACAAACAAATAAACATCCGAATGATTGTTTGGTAGATTTTTAAATAGTAAGTATAGGTAGTATTGATGAGAGCAAATTGCATTACGAATAACTTCGTTTAGTATAATGGTTATGTTGCATTATGTTCTGTTAGCATATTGGGAGCGAGCGAAGCAAGGGTATCCTATCATTTCATAACCAATGTTTCACAAATGATTCATTTCACAAACGTATCATTTGATAACCCGCTTTTTTTTCCGAAGCTGTAAATAATTCTGGATTTATTTCAGGAATGTCGTGTAGAACCCTATAGGGTAGGTTAGGTTAGTTTTAGAAAAATCCTGAAATATTTGTAGTTACAGAATAAAACGGGTTGGCAAATGAACAAGTTGCGAAACGATGCATTTGTCAAAGATTTGTCGGCGAAAAGGCAGAGAACCGAAGTAAGCGGGCCACATGGGCCCGGCAAAAGTGATTCGGATAGGTTAGTTTATTGGAATCCTATCAATTCATAACCAATGTGTCACAAATGATTCATTTCACAAACGTATCATTTGATAACCCGCTTTTTTTTCCGAAGCTGTAAATAATTCTGGATTTATTTCAGGAATGTCGTGTAGAACCCTATAGGGTAGGTTAGGTTAGTTTTAGAAAAATCCTGAAATATTTGTAGTTACAGAATAAAACGGGTTGGCAAATGAACAAGTTGCGAAACGATGCATTTGTCAAAGATTTGTCGGCGAAAAGGCAGAGAACCGAAGTAAGCGGGCCACATGGGCCCGGCAAAAGTGATTCGGATAGGTTAGTTTATTGGAATCCTATCAATTCATAACCAATGTGTCACAAATGATTCATTTCACAAACGTATCATTTGATAACCCGCTTTTTTTTCCGAAGCTGTAAATAATTCTGGATTTATTTCAGGAATGTCGTGTAGAACCCTATAGGGTAGGTTAGGTTAGTTTTAGAAAAATCCTGAAATATTTGTAGTTACAGAATAAAACGGGTTGGCAAATGAACAAGTTGCGAAACGATGCATTTGTCAAAGATTTGTCGGCGAAAAGGCAGAGAACCGAAGTAAGCGGGCCACATGGGCCCGGCAAAAGTGATTCGGATAGGTTAGTTTATTGGAATCCTATCATTTCATAACCAATGTGTCACAAATGATTCATTTCACAAACGTATCATTTGATAACCCGCGTTTTTTTCCGAAACTGTAAATAATTCTGGATTTATTTCAGGACTGTCGTGTAGAACCCTATAGGGTAGGTTAAGCTAGTTTTATAAAAATCCTGAAATATTTGTAGTTACAGAAAAAACGGGTTGGCAAATGAATAGGTTGCGAAACGATGCATTTGTCAAAGATTTGTCGGCAAAAAGGCAAAAGTGATTCGGATAGGTTGGTTTAATAGGTATTTTTTTATATAAGCCGGAAACATCTTCCTCACCTTGCTTTTAGGTATGCTTGCTTGCTTGCTTGTAAAATACAAAACAGTCATGCTGAAACATTAATCTCCTCAATATGTTTAACTAAGCGTTTGTCACATTAGTAGTAAAATATTTATTCTTTATAGACCGTTCCATTTTGTATAAGACATAATAACTTTTAGCATAATCGTCAATAAGCAGAAACGCATATGGCATAGTATTGTTTCGCAGAATTCATTATGCATAAATTATTTTGCGCGAATAATCATTATGCAGTTTATTGATGTGTCGAATGTTCGTAAGAATTAAGGTAATTAGTAGTTAATATTAATTCATATAGAGATAGTCATAGTTTTATGATATTTTCGTACTTACCATTCGCGATATGTCCTTGGAGACTCAACGACCTGAAACAGAAAAAAAAAGCTCAATACGAATACCGAATAGATTTTGCGAATAGCCAAGATACAAATAAGAATAATAATAAATTTATTTAAACAAAACACATGGTTACAAACGCAGGCATTATCCTGTGGATACTAGGCTGAGCCTGAATCTTGAGATCCACCGAGTCGGTTGACAAACTGCCTAGAAAGATCACAGGTAGGCCGTGACATAAGATTTTTTTTCAAGACTTATAGCATACATTATTGTGTGTGTGTGTGTTCTTCTAACGTTTTCTTTTCTATCACTAATGTACTGAAGTCCTAGCCAAGATGCGTACGAAAACTAGCGTTTCCATTCGTTTTATTTTTAAGCCATAAGACTATAATAGTGTCTAATGTTGTATGTTCGGAACCCTTCATGCGCGAGACCGACTCGCACTAGGCCGGTTTTTGTTAAGAAAATAATACCAAAATGGGCTAGCTGAGCCAAAATGATAACGTTGCTAAAATTAAAAATAATTCTGTCTTTTCAATCAACAAAGGCGTGCCCCGCCAGTTGAATGGGCGGGATTGAAAATACAATACTCATGACGAATTAGTATCTCTTGCCTTAATATACTCGTAGTTAAGTACCAATTTCACCATACAATGTTAAATTGAATAAATGTTAAACGAATGTTAATTCATACATTTTGACAACTGTTAAGAGGATTGTGAAAGGATGCTTAAATCGCGAAGCTGTCAAAAATAATTTAGCTTCGGGCGATAACGTTTCTCGAAATCTTATCCGATTTCCACGATTACCTAGTTTTTCGTAATAACTACAACGTATTCAAAAATCGTAATAATCAGACAATGTTCAAGGGAAGAAAAACGTTATCGCATTTTGTATGGATGTTTTTTGCTTCACATTTCTCTTAACGCTCTAATCATCTGTTAAGTGGTTAATAGTTGCCAAAATGTATGAACTAATAGTCGATTAACATTGATGTAATTTAATATCATAAGGTGAATTTAGTACTTAGTCTTCTAAGTTAACAACACTGTCCTCAAATAACTTATTAATTTACCCAAATCTATTAGCTCTAACTATTCATCAATTAATTTAGCTAAGTAAGTTTGATCGGTCTGCCCATCAATTCTATATTAATTAAGGACGGTCAATACTTGTTTTAACCTGATTAGGGTTTTGTCTTGTTTAACATCTACCTACATAAATATAAACCGGTGTAAGTCGGACTCAAGCACCAAGGGCACAGTTGCTTGCGAAGATCCACCGACGAAACATATCTATCACTCTTTAAAATAAACAGAAACAGACACATTCTTTATACAACTTGTGGTATCTCAATAAAACACAGTAATTTATTAATCCCGGTTTTATTACAACGGAGCCTAACCACGCGTTACAGTATGCGTATAGAGAGAGAGAGAAGATAGAGGTGGGAAAGAGTGAAGTGAATGCTTAAGCTGCGTTCAGGATACCACACAACTCTTTGTGTTTTTTTTTATCTTTTTCTACTATTCCCGTTGCGTCTTTCAGTACCGGTTCCAAAAAGTTGAATTTTTTTTTTATGTTAAGGAGAAGGCACACGAGCACTCAGGCCACCTGATGGTAAGTGGAATCTGAAACCCATAGACATTTGAATTCTCAAGACTATAATCCTAAGACCTCAAATGCGTCGCCAACTCTGAGGACTAAGATGGAATGCCTCTATGCTAGTAATTTCACCGGTACTTACTATAATGCAGGGTGACATCAAAGACGTGATCAAAGTGATTTAATTAAGCATTAAAGTGGTAAGAATTCAGACTTAATCACGCAATGATCAAATTAAATAATTTATTGTAAACAGTGTGGTCTTCTACTTGACAAAAAGAGATGCAAAGATAAACATTGTAACAACAAAACAAATTATTGATAATGACTGACTTGAATTGTCACTGTGGCTGAAGTGTCAGTAAATTAAAATAGTCACAAAGGATCTATAGAGGGTATGGTTCTAAAATAGGGAAACCATGGTATACTAAATCGGTGATTTACTTAGAGATTAGGAGAAAATTAACAAAAAATAAATAGATTTTGTTTCTTGTAACTAATATTACTTGAAATAAACGTCAATTACTGAGTCTGAAAAACTGGTTTCTGATCACGTCTTCGATGCCACCCTGTATATTAAAGACATTAAAAGGATCAAGTAAGTTAAGATAATAAATTTGAACTGTCAGTTTTCACTGAACTGCTCAATTTGAATTTTAAAACTGCGCGTGTCTAGAATACGTACATAACATCACGCCTTCATTCCCAAAGTGATGTAGGCAGAGCTACAGATTTACGAAAATTAAAAAAAAAAAGATAATTCTGTAACCACATTTAATGTACAATAAACCCGGTTTTTTTTTCATACAACTTGAGTTTTTAATAACAACTCAAACAGCTTAGTGAAAACTGACAGTTTAAAAAGATCTTAATTGTTCTCAGTAAGAAAATCACGGGCAAAAGTGAGTTTATAATAAATATTTCACAACAAATAACAGACCCCGTTCTGTACAAATAAAGGCGACATAATAATCCTTTACGAAGCTTCGCCATGTCTTCAGGCCGGCAGGCGGTAAGCCGATTGGAAAAACTTACAAAGTCAACAGACGTAATAGGATTGCTGCAAATATTGTACCTTGGAATTATCAAGAGGGCTAGTTGGCTTATGGTTTAAAATAGGAATTTCCTTATTACCACTGGTAATAATAGCTATAATTAACAGTGAATAATGTCACTTTGTTTAACCTTTTAACTGACTGCAATAAAAAGGTTCTCAATTGGTTGGAATCTTTTTTCATTCACGTTCCCCGATCACACAAACATCGCAGGATGGATTTGAAATTAAATATTGTTTCAATGGGTATACTTTCAGGCTAATCCGATGAGAGATATCATAAGAAGCAGGTATTGTAAAAGTGGTTTTATTCAATACCTATATTTAAATTGAAAAATTGTTACCGCTAAAAAAATAGCTATATTCGAATTAAAGGTATTATTGTCATTCGGCTTTTGTTTTTATCGCTATGTACCTATACACTATTTACAGTATTAAATACCGCTATTAATTGCACCTGATAAGTAAGATGTAATTAATTGTGATTTCACACTTACGTTAGGCGTCTGAGTTTTTTGTAATAACACCGAAAACATTTACGGAAACAAATAAACAAGTATATTGACTCTGACAGGTTTACTAATTATGGTTTTTAGGGGTAAAGTATCAAAAAGAGGTGTTGTTCTCAATTGGCTAAATCGTTAATATACTTGAATACCGGTATTAATTATTAGCTTTAGCGATATAAATAGCGAAATGCAATTATAACCGGTTATACCTCATTTAAAACCGGTAGTCAGAATACCGGTAACGATCCCTGATAAGAAGTACAGTCACCCAATAAAATATTTAAGGAAACTTAGAACCTTGTCATTGTGGTTGTCACTGTCAAGCTTGTCGTTTGATATTCAGATTGTCGTTTAGGTACTATGACAAGGAACTAAAGAGCTTAATATTTTTGTTGAGGTACTATACACGTGCAATGGCAAATCTCTTTGTTACAGTTTGTTATAGTTTATAGCCATCGACATACTAACCAATAGACGCCGGGTCCCATACAAAATTCTCTTCAAAAAGTGTCCTAGGGCGACCTATACAAACTTCATACTTGTATAAAATCATTGTCAAAATAAAACATTCTAATTTGAATGGTATGTTGGTAACGCAATGCTTAATTTTGCTTGAAACAATTTATCATCTTATTTGGCTTTGACTAGATGCTCGTTTTTTACCTTATGAAGCTTCTACTAGCGAAGTGCCAATGTCATCGCGAACAGAGTACAAATGGAGTAGCTTTACACTTAATATTATTTCTGTTTTGACGTCTCAGGTGGGTATGGGTTTAATGTAAGAAACAACTCATCGTTATTTTACAAGCTTTTATTTAACTTGCTCTGTATGTATGTATGCATGTACGAGTACGAGTATGTAAGGGTCAAATCTTGCAAGTTAAATTTGACCCACATCCCGGTTTCCAATTAAGCTGAAAATTTGCATACGCCTTTATTTCTGATGACAATACAATAATGTGGTATCATCGAGCTGATCTGATGATGGAAACTCAGGGTGGCCATAGGACTCCTACTCCTGGTGGTAGAATCTGTTTTTAATCATTTATGATATTAGTGTCATACTTAGCTGCAGTTCCACGTCATAAAAATAATGATAAATAGCATATTATATTATTGGCAAGGTAAATAACCTGCAATTTAGGGACACCTAAAACACGCAATCGACGTCTTTGCGAATTTCCTACGACATTAAATTTGTCGAAATGGATCGAACATAACAATACCATACTACGGAACTTTTTCCTGGTCTAAAAAACTCCTCCTGCCATTCAATCGCGACAATTGAATTCCAAATTGCACATAAAAATGGATCACCAGGAAATCTACAAATGAATATTCAATTTACGACTGCAAAAAATACAAAGTATTATTACTACTCCATAGATGCACTGTTCTGCAACAACCAAAATGATTGACAATTGTTGGTCGGAAACTAAAATAAATTATTTTATCAGAAATACTTAGTTATTTATTCATTGATATTACGAATCGACATTTCCTTATTAAAAGTATGATATTCCGTCTGTATTTTTTGTTACGGTGATTATTTTTACAGTTTCTGAAAACACACAGAGGCATTGCGACATACGTGTCACTGTTGGCGTAGTTGACAACGAACTAAATTCAAATAAGCTCCCAATTTGAAGTGAGAATGTATTCGGTGTGCCGTGTTTTGTCCTCTGATCCGTTATCTAGTAGTTGTATAATGTTGATCGAAGTTTATAGCTGATCATTATTTATTTTCATAAAATAGAACGTTGAAATGTAGAGATATAAATGTGTCGAGCCTTATTCCTCTTTTCCTTAGCCCCTTTAATTATTGTAATATATTGCAATACAGCCACCATTGCTAGCACGTTGTATCGTAAACAATATGGTAGTATTGTTTTAGACATAATGGAATAGATGCTCGTTTTTTCACCCATCTTTCATACTTTTCGTAAAACCAAAGAAGAACGTGAAAATTTGCTACGCTAAAATTGCAATCCCATTGCCAATCAAGCCACGTATGGAAATAGAACGCCTTTTGCTAGTTATTTTACTGATTGTCTTACGCCACGCATGCTAAAACATTACATTGCCTTTATTGTACTGTGTAAAATCATTATTACTTATAACTAGTGATCGGCAAGGACACAGCCATGATAATATTAATTTCCTTATACAAAATCCGAGACTCTGATATAAAGTTAAATTGAACACTAATCTGCCATTAATGTTCTTATTTTTCTTGGTTGTAAGTTCTCCTTTATGACAGCTTTAAAAGTTTTGTTAAAATTTTGCTCCGTCCGACCGATCACTATTTATAATATACTAGCGATCCGCCCTCGCTTCGCTCCTGATTAAAGTATTATACATATAAACCTTCCTCTTCAATCATTCTATCTATTAAAAAAAACTGCATCAAAATCCGTTGCGTTGTTTTAAAGATTTAAGCATACATAGGGATATAGGGACAGAAAAAGCGACTTTGTTTTATACTATGTAGTGAAGCATAAGAATACATTTATTTTAAACAAAACACATGGTTACAGAATTCCATTTCCTTTTTCAATGATGCCTAATGTGAACTAAAGTACTATAGTACGTTTATTCTGCCCTTTAACCCACTTTTTACTTAAAACCTCCCAGCTTATCATATTCAACAAAACCATGTTTCTTCTTTAAAAGGGAAACAAATAAAAACTTTTCATCTGCAGTCACATCCGTTCTCGTATTCTTTTTCCATTTCACATTCTCATTATAATATTAAAATTACCACTATATTTCAGCTTTTATCAAGAACCACCCTTAATCCGTTCAGAATACGTTTCAAATTAAATCCTCAGCGTGGTAAAAGCTACGTTGCCCCACAAACGAATATCAACCATAACTTGAAACCACGAAGTTGAAAATCACGAAAACGTTTCGAAATTCAAATGTGACCGCAAATAAATTTCATTTCAAAAACAATCTTTATACCGTTGTAATAAGGTTGTAAATACTTACGTTTCGAGTGTTGGAGAGATGTCTTGGCGAGATGTGCTCACAATAGACGAATGGCGTATGTTGTCGACGCGCAGAGCTTCTGAAAACAAATAACGTTGTTTATAGCGCAATATGTTAAGGCTCCAAATTTACGTAAGAATTATGAATTGCGTCTGTTGTTAAAATAATAGAAAGATGTGTGTAATTTGGAAGTCGTTCATCGCGGTTCCGCCGAAAAACAATTTTTTTTTCTGGATTAAGGAAAGTTTAAATATTGATGGCTACTCGTTTTCTATTACCTTAACGTAGACTTAAACGCTTTCTGTGATGAAAAACATTAACAAATAAAAAATATTGCGTTTTAATTACTGTAATCCTGGTTGCGGCACCAAAAATTCAAATAGTTTTACATGAATATTCAAAACGTTTTTAGTATTTACGCAATCCGATATGCGCTATCACAAGTAATTGGTTTATATCATCGACAACCTCCCCCCGAGCTAAAACTCTTAAAACATCACAAATTAACAAAACAAACGCCTTCGTAACCCTTTCAAATTGGTCCAAACATCCTTGAACACTAAATTGCTTAACAAAGAGATTACATCTAAAAAAATGGGTTCCGTATTACTGATTAGTACATTCACTTTGGTATTCACTGCATTTTCAGCTGTTGTACGTTATTTGATTTTTTCGTATTGAAAAATACATAAACTGTCATAAAGGAGGGAGTGTGATAGTGATAGACAAATGAAATCTATCAATATCTTGGAATGGTTACTAATATTAAATAATAATGATGTTTACTATACCTTAATAGTTTGCGATTATTTAGCTATATTGGTTCCTTTACTTTGTTCTGTACATCTTGAAATCTTGCCTATTTTCGTAAAATTTCCTCAGTCATGGTCAGGTTAACTGAAAGAGATCTCTCAAAGGGATGAGTTCGCCATTGTACGCGTTAATCATCAATACATAACATGTCGCCTTCATTCCCAGATTGGGGTAGGTATAGCAACAGAAATACCAACCGCTCTAAAAAGACTTGTTGACAAAGACAAACACATTTATTGCCAGAACATAGTCGTTATACAGATCGTCGTGGAACAGGATCGTCGTGTCGTCGTTGATATTTATGTAACCACATTTTGCACAAAAAGGCTGAGATGTTCACCAGGTATCAGTGACAGGATGCAAGCCCATCGCCTAACAGTACTACAAGCCTTTATTCCCTTAGTCGCCTCTTACGACATTCACGGGAAGACATGGAGTGGTACTATTCTAACCCGGAAACCACACGGTAGTTTGTGTAGGGTAAATGGTACAGTTTATAGCCAGCGATTGCGCACTACCTTTTTAGAGACTGCAATCACAGAAAAAATATTTGCTTACATTTCAACGTAGTCTCATAGTCTCTAAAAAAAGAAAGTGTGCAATAACTGGTCGCGGGTAATAATGGTATGGTTTACCACGTGTTTACTTGTTACTCGTTTTATAAATTAAACAAGATTGTTTACCACGAAGTCGTCCACGTAGATTTCATTTATTGTCATTTTAATAAACAAGTTCAAATGCATAATGCCAATTTGTAAATACCACATGGCAGTCACAAAATATAATTTTAGGACCTAGGTAGAAATACAAATACTTATTTGCAGGCTGGACCCTAAACTGAAGTACTTAGGAGTTTAATGGATCTGGCGGTAGGATTACAACTTTGCTTGTTAGAAGGCTTAGGGTGTCGTCACGTGACGCTAATGAGGCCTTATATAATATTTATAGCACGAGGACGGGAAAAGGTGTTTTGAAGGCGAGGGAATATTTTCGCTGTTTTATTTTAAGGTGAATATAAACCGGCTCAGTGCAAGTCGGGCTCGTATGAGATCGCTCTGAAAGTAGGTGTTACCATTAGGTATAATAAATATTTATGATTATAGTGTTTTTTAATACACGCTGTGACTCGTCAGTCAAATTTATATTACAAGGTTGCATTTGTATGAAAAAATCGACTGAGTGCAGGTAGGCACATTTTTTTTTTAAATTTATGGTCATAACTTTTGTGAAAGTTCAAATTTTCTTCCTATTGATTCATGTGATACAACTCCTAGACAGACAGACGGATTGACGAACAGCAAAGGCTTAGTAATAGGGTCCCGTTGGTACCCTTTGGGTACGGAACCCTGAAAATAAAATTTAGGATGGGGCGGTTTTCATGAAAGTGTACATCGTTAGAACATAAATTAAGACACTTTAACTTTTCCATTTAGTCACGAAAATTAGTCCAACATTTAGATACGTTAATTTTCGTGACAAAATGGAAAAGCTAGCTTCTTAATTTTTGTCTTTAACGGTGTACTTACTATTTTTTGAAAACCGCCCCTGGGGGCTTATTGTGGCCGTGTTTTTCGCGTGACAAAACGTGGATAAAACATCCGTCACTTTCTGACAAGCACAGTGCGAGAGTGACGCATGCTTCATCTACCACGATAAAGGCGACCACGATACGGGCCCTGGGCGTTGTAAATTGAAATCACTATAAAAGTAGTGTACGTAGATGAACACTTCTGATTCTGATGACCGTTTGATAATTTTATACTGTAGTTCAAACATGGCATTAAAGTGACAAAGTACTATACCAATTTCTTACGAAGGTGGCTTTACTAGCTTTTAACAGTTTACTAGAAGCACGCAGTATAATCAGGTTTGTTCATGTGATACCCTTGTGTTTCAGTTGCTTTGAGACGCAGTTTTAATAGGTGACATACATTGCGTCGCCGTTGTAAGTCTACAATCAATAAAGCGCATACCAAGTTGTCAGTACTTGTCAGTGTATTGCTACTGGCATGCTATTATCGAATAATGTAAATGCGCTTTTAATAGCTAGGTATTAAGTGGATGCAATGCATCAGTATAAAAAAGTGGAATATTTAAGAAGGCGTGTGATCTTCAGTTGTTTGCAGTTATTAATATTATAATACTGCCGAAACGAGATGGTACATGTATTTAAATTAAACGCTTAACGCTTTCGTATGGAAAAAATATATGACTAAGTAACCAGTTTTCTTTTATAGCGTTTTGGTTAACTTTCATAGCTGTGGTTCAGTAGAATTAAGGGAGATATTTTTAGCAAATTGAAGCTTTATTTATCAAGGTTAGTGAAGCAATAGAAGTCTGTCAGGGCGTATTCATTTACGCAACTTTATTTTACATTAACTTATTAATTTTCAGGCTTCAGAAATTAATCTCAGAACTAGACACATTTGACGGTTTTAAAGAACAATTTGATTCCAGCCTATGACATCATCCTGACAACGACAGGTGACAGGTGACATTTCATTTCAAAGCTAATATAAATCCCACTGATGTGAAAGATTGTTAACTTTGCAATGTATAGCGAATCGTGACCTGTCACCTAACATTGTCAAGATGGTGAAACAGGGGGCATATAGTGTGTAAACTATTACCCATTAGAAGATATCGCGATAACAAACCAACGTAATTACGTGTAGTCACCCAATAAAAATTATAAGCATACTTAGAAACTTGTCATTGTAAATGTCATTCTCACTATCATGCTTGTCATTTGACATTCAGTTTGAGGTTTATTATGACAATATTATGATAAACTGTATACGTATACATACGTATGTAAACACTTTATTGTACAAAAGAAAAACCAAAACAATACAATTAATAAAAATAAAAGGATGTACAAAGGCGAACTTATCCCTTTAAGTACTTAAAATTATATATGGGTTACTAATACAGGGCGTCCCACGGCTATGCTACATGGAGGGAAAGTACCTTGAATATAGTAGATGGAACATTTTACTGAAAGAAGACATTATTTTAATTTAAAAAACAATTTAAACTGCATTCATATATTTTTTAATAACTACATGGTTGAACCGGGAATCGAAAAAATTACCCTGTAGCTTTATCATACCGATCGAAAGGCTTCATCATAATAATATTTTTTTGCTAAATAACATAGTGTCAGAAATAAAAGAAAGCATGAACTTACATTATTGATTCAAAAAATATTAATTTAGTTAACAAATGATCAAAAAGATTCCCATTCTTTAGTTGCTTAAGAGTTTTAATCTCTCTCAATACGTAATCCAGGAAGATTCAATGTTAAACGTTTTTAAAACAACTAACCAACCACATAAAAAGTTTTACAATTTCCATATCCACTCCAAATTCACACAGAAAAAGACACCCTAACCTTTTCTAGGGCACAAACATACATATATGTATGGACCAAACGTATGCAGACTGTGTTTGCATATGGGGGATGCACCGGCTCTCATTAAAATGCATGAACTGGTCTGGGACGGGGAGTATGCGGCGGATTATGCCTATGCATGTGACGCCTCGGAGAGGGTTTAAAACTAATGTGACGCCATTTGTAGTCAAATTGCTTAAGTATTATGATAGTGTGGACGATCAAAGCTTCTTGCGGTTTCTCACGTTCTGTGTAATACTTTTAGAGTTCCTGGGTAGTCAACAACGGGTCCTTATAATTTCACCGTGACCGTTGGACCGTTGTTGCTTGGTACTACAAAACTAATTTGACGGGTGTGTTAATTACTTTTTTTAGCGTAATATTAAGCTGGTATTTTTTTCTATTGAGTCACCTATTTGATTGAAGCCGCAAATGCGCTTACAGCAGCACGGCTAGCACATGACGGCGTGCGAGTTATTTTTGCCCCAAAGAAAGACTACCAGGGGCCCTAGCCAAGATGCAAACGCTCCTAACGTTTTTCTTTTCTATCGCTCAAAATGTATGGGATGACATTTTCGTGCGTTTTGATAAAGCACGTGGTCGACTGTCATCCCATACATTTTGAGCGATAGAAAAGAAAATCGTTAGGAGCGTTTGCATCTTGGCTAGGGCCCCTGTTTTTTTCTGACCATCTAATTAGACAATGACGGCTAGTCTACGCGCACCGTCATGTGCTAGCCGTGCAGAGGCGGCACGTTGTCACGTTACCGTTTTAAAATGGCTCAGCCAATAAAATAGAACGGTTGTGGAAGCCTTTGTATTATAAAAACGCGCCAAAACGTGCCGCTTTCGGTCCTTAGCTCCTTAACTATTGACAAAACCCCTCTTTTCTTGTCGGGGCTAAAAAAAATATGTTAACGTTACTAAGGGCCTGTTGTTTGATCAGTAATTATCTAAACTAATTGTTAAAATTCGATTTTTTTATATATTTGCTTGAGACTTAGTTACGATTTTTACCAATTAGTTAGTTTAACTACTGATCAAACAACTGGTCCTTTGTATACCTATAGCCAATCATGGTTTGTAATTTTATAAGTTTGGAGTTTATTGTTGCAGTGGTTTTATTTCATGCATCTAGCATATTGTAATAAACTAAATAAAAATGTTACAGTGAGATGATCAACATACTCGTACAACATATCTGCCAAATTGAATACAAGGATAAACATGTTCTTCAGGGCAAATAATTATGTGATGAGTATTTTGTTTCTGAGTCTTTTGAGTATTTTCTGTGTACATGGCTAAGTGTTTTTTTCACTATCTAAGTAAGTTTATCGTTGCCTAGTACCAATAGTACAAGCCTAAAGCTTAGTTTGGGACTAGGTCAATTTATATGAGATTGTCCATCAATATTCATTTATTTACTTGTTACTCTGTCAGGTGGACGGCATTCGCTATTGGCACTGTAAATGTCCTATCGCATACAGATGTTGGGGCGCGCGGGGCAGCACAGTAGATGTGCCATAGACTTTAGAAGTGTCGCAGTTACAGTAGTTGTATTAGGATTACCAACAACTCTAAAAAGCTTGTTGGTAATCCTGAGACCACATTTTGCACAATCAGGCCAAGAAGTTTAATGCATCTGATTAGTGACAGGTTGCAAGCCTATCGCCTAACAGTGCTAGAAAAGCGGTGGACAGCAGTGCTATAAAGTGCAGACCTTTGTTATATCTGCGGAGACACTTTCACAGGGTCATTTGAAAGTTTCTCCACAGATAGAACAAAGGTCGGCAATGTTGTTTTGGGGCATTTATTCAGTAAGTTACATCGCATTGGCTTTACGGTCGCGTACCTAATCCTTTTGTTTTACGAGCTACAAAATGATTTAAAATTAGTTGTCACTTTTCGCGCTCTAAAATGACTCCTAATAGCCATGTATAAGCGGACTAAAGTGATGCATTTAATCCCTAGGGACTAAAGTAGTTTTTCTTTTAAATTTAAAGTAAAAGCCTTGGGTGACTACGAGTACAAACAGCCAGATACATGTTGTACAGGGCAGGCTGGGACTGGGCATACAACCTTCACCGCCTCAGTCTTCGTTCCTGAAATGTTGTCTATAGACTATTTGTCGTGTTCTAACAATCTTGTTGATGTTGTCTCTTTCTGCATTACAGGGACAAGTTGAGAGGAAAAATAATAACGCTATTAAGTTGTACTTTTTTACAGGGATATGTTAAAACGATTATATATTTTTTTATTAGAGACTAAAAACCCATAATGACTCGCTTTGCTCAGGTGGATAAATATCTCGTGTAATAATGGCTTACTTAAGTCCCTTGTTGAACAATCTACTATTAGTCCCGATTTCAAGTAAGTAGTTTTCTGTCTGTTCACATTCGTTTGTTTACTCTTTGCCACTGTTCGCTGTTAGCGCGCGCTTTGTCGGAATCTGTACGATCAACAAAAAATGTATTTTTTCCTCACATTTGGGAACGGGCTGTTGGCTGTACAAAATGCATGAAGTTATTTCTCTTCGGAAGTTTTATTTGATGAGTATTTCGTTGCAGGTTCGTTCGAATTTCATTTTAGGTCACAATTTGTTAAGGTTTCAAAAATAGAGTATACTCCTAAAAAATTGCATGCGTAGAATCTTGTCATTGTTATAATTATTGTTACTGTCGTACTTGTCGTTTGATGTTAAGCTTGTGAAAAATTACGACCTGGTACTAAGGTACTTTGTGATACTGGGCTGGAATTCTACAAGGTAATAACGATATCGTTTTTTACCTGTTTCCGTATTGTCAACGTTTTGATAACTCTTATGTCATTTACAATAATGGCGACTGTGACATAAACGATTCTTAAACGAGTCAAACACGATATCGTTTTAACGCACCTGAATAGAGGCCCTGTTCATCTCTACACGGCCAAATGTGTTTTGTTTGACGTGCAGTCTATTTTTTCCTGAAATTTGAATGATTTCTAATTATTACTTAGTTTTCTTTTAGTGTGTACATCGTGAAAGATTGTCCACGGGTATTTAAATTGATTATTTATACAAGTAGACATTTTTCAGTGTGGTTGACGGGATAGGATAGTGCCACTCCATGTCTTCCCGTGGATGTTGTAAGAGGCGACTAAAGTAGTAAGGGCTTGTAGTACTGTTAGGCGATGGGCTTGCAACCTGTCACGAATTAACTTCTTGGCCTGTGTGTGGTTACATAATTATACACAGTCTTTTTAGAGTTTTTGGTATTTCTGTAGCTCTGCCTACCCACTCTGGAGATGAAGGCATGACGTTACGTGTGTATCTATAGTCTTCATTTTCGATGTAAATCATCAAAATGCTGTTGTGTCTTCTAATAAAGATCCGATTTATTTGGACTTATTTATGGAATAACAACGTACCCAGATTTAGGTTACCGTCTCTCCTGTGGACACCGAAAGTTAACGTTTTTAAGGCCTAATTTTCTGGCTAAGCCCATTCCCGCAAAAACGCCGTCAAAACTGCTTTAGACCTATTATATAAAAACATAACTTATATGCACACAAGCTTTTAACTATTGGCTACAGGAGACACAAATTTTGTTTTAAAGAGTGTGTATGACCCAGATAAGAGATTGGTTCCATAATACGCATCATCGTAGATGTAACACAAGCCTAGACATTAGATTTTACTTAAACTAATGTACCGGCTTAGATATTCATCGTATATTCAGAGAAAATTAATCACTTGATCCTATAGAAAAATAAAAATCCCTTATTTATAATCTCAACCATGAAACATTCGTTTTAAAAGCCATTTTATAATTATTTACTGGGTCTAGAGATCTACAAAAAGATAGTTAAAAACTAATAAAACAACATTAAAACTGGTTTATTGGTTACCAATTTAGATGAAATTTGGTATAGAGATGGATCTCTAAAAATTAGACGGCTCCCGAGGGAATACCGATAAAAGACTCCTTGGCGGCCGGAGTTACGGGAAAAAAACTAGTTAGAAATACCTAATGCGCATGAATTTAAATGAAAATAAAATCACTGGCAGAATGTTAAAATCTGACTCTTCGCCGAAGCATTTTCATGAATTTTAAAATTCCCGCGGGAATTTACGTATTTGATGTCAGTCGCTCGCTGTAATATCCGGACCTGCCAATTCCGGAATTTCACCAGAGCGGGTAACGAAATCGAGACATAGCTTTGGAAACAAAGATGATGACCAGACTTACCTGGGCACAGTTAATCAAATGATTAACTTAGTTAATCGCTAATCCATGTCTAAAAAAATTAAGTTCGTTGTTAAAGCCTTACATTTCGGGAGATTTAACCCAAGTTAATCCGTTAAAACGTGATACATTTGCATGCTTTTTGTATCGCTGCGATAGTGATCTACTTATAAAAACTGGTGGTTTAGGTTTTGGACGTTAACAGGTTAGGTACAAAAAAGACGTGTATGTGGAGTGGGTTTTTTATTCTGGCATAATGTTCATATTTCCCTTCATGAACATTAATAAGTTCTCGTCTGGAAGCAAGGCTGAATGTATTTTTCACGACGTGACGCGGTGCGTACGGTATCTTTTTAGTAAATAGTAGGTACTGAATTAAAGATTAACGTGTTGGAAGGCAATCACGTCGGGGTCACCAATGAAGGAAGAGAGGGCTATAGAGAGATCTCTCTCCAGGCGAATGTTATGCCTGCGGACCGAAGTCCATTTGGATGAAGTTGAAAGTGGTATATTAGTCAACCGAGTGAAAAAACTTCGCTAGCGCGATGTAGCGCACTGTCAGATTTAGTTGCGCTGTCTGACGCTGCTGGCGTTGTCGAGTTGGTTGTTGCAAGTGTCACTAGATGTTGCTAGTTCGTCACAAACCAGCTTAGGGAAATTATACGGAAATTATCGAGTCCGTCAACTTTTTTAAAAGTTAACTTAAAAGTTAATCAATTACTCGGAAAGTTACCTCGTTAATTGACGATTAACGGATTAACGAGTTAATGCCCAGCTTATACTAATAGAGTGCAGAATGCTTTGAGTATATATATATATATATAATATTACATTTAGCCGCCATATGTTGGGTAGCAGCAGAGTTAGTTGTTTTTTACGCCATGGGGAAGGCAAACGAGCACACCAGCCACCTGATGGTATCTAGGTGGCATCTGAGACCCATAAAAATTTGCATTTTTAAGACTACTTTCTTAAGGCCGCAATTCTAAGACTGCAAAAACATTGAAAACCCTGAGGAGTACGATGGAATGCCTCTATGCTACTTAGTGATATAACTGGTTGTCTTATCCCCACACCGGAAAACTGCAAATGCTGCTTGGGTTAAAGGATAAGATGGTGGTAGCGATCCGGACAGACCCTGCACTAGGTCCTACCACCACTCAACGACAACTACGACTTATGTATATACGGTTTTGCCTATATATAAGTCTTATTTTATTTTTAACTTGCACTGTTTTTATGCATGTATGTAAGTTGTTTGCATGAAAATTTGGAATAAATTTTAAACCAGGACCTGTTAATAGAATGTTAAACCGATGTCAATTGAGTTGGAAGGTGGCGACAGGATCAAAGCTATACTTAACTTAGACCAGCCACGTTGGGACTCATGAGTTTTTTTTTTTTATGTTAAGGAGAAGGCACACGAGTACTCAGTACTCAGGTCACCTGATGGTAAGTGGAATCTGAGACCCATAGACATTTGAATTCTCAAGACTATAATCCTAAGACCTCAAATGCGTCGCCAACCCTGAGGACTAAGATGGAATGCCTCTATGCTAGTAATTTCACCGGTTGTCTTATCCCCATACCGGAACACAACAATGCGAACACTGTTGCTTGGGGTTTGGTTTTGATAAGCAGATAATGACTTTACAAAAATGTACAGTCGACAACAAAAGCTCGTCTCAAAAATGACTTTATTGATAGAAACTTATTTATAGTAAGTTAGCCTATAGGGGACGTATTTTAAAGTGTACAAGTTCCAGGCTGTGAAAGCGTTGAGCCTCAGTTACATTTTTATTTTTATTTTACTGCAGCATCCCATAGAGTAACGAGGGAAACTGTATTATTCAAATGTCAATTTAAGGCATCTTCTCTTTTAGGTGAGCTCGCTTCATCATCAACCAAATCTTCGTCCCCCAAGAACAAGAGTTAGTCAAGAGCTAACCCATTTTCAATAAAAAAAGTATCAACACATCATTCGCGGGGCATTCACTCGTTAATCCGTTAATCGTTAACGATATTACTTTCCGTTAATTTCCCCAAGTTTGTTAATCGTTAACTCTGTACCTATTTACTATTTACTAAAAAGATACTGCATGCACCACGCCACGCTGCGCCGCGCCACGCCGCAAAATCACGTTCAGCCTCGCTTTCAGATGAGAGATTCAACATATTTTTTTATACAGCCATGAATCCCATTAAGTCAACTACAATGATGACTTAAATTATACACATCTTTTTATATTCCTATCCTGTTAACTTCCACTAACGCAACAATATTAAAAATGCTATTTATATTGCGTGTGGATGGATTAACGATTAACGTTAACTTGCGTTGAATTTTGGGTAATAAATAGTTAAGCGTAGTTAACTTATACAAACAACAAAAGTGAAAAAAGTTCCGTGGTTACACGAAAATTATCCCTACAAATGTATGGCTAATTTTTGTGTCACAACGGAAAAGTTTCATAGATAATTTAATTGAGTGAGTTAGCGTGGACAACTTTTTGGTCCTTATGCAACACAGCACAATTACACTGGGGACAACTGAAGACAAAATATGGTCCGACATCAAACCAAACTCTTTAGTCTACTAAGTCTTATAATTACAAATAATGATCTGTAAGATGTCTGTACTGTACTCTCAAGGTTGGCAAGACATTTTTTGCAACTTTGCCGGTATAATTTGAATGTATAACTATGACAAATTAAAAGTTTGTAGTACCAAGACGCTATGAAAAGCCACGGACCAACAAACTAACGTACAGAAGACGGCCAGGACGGACCTTGTTGCCTACGGAACCCTAAAAAATAAATGACAAGTCATAGAAAACTGTCAATTCTGACGCGATATGAGACGGGTTTCTCAATTAAGATTAGTTTGTAACTACTACCTAAACTTGAGTTAGCCCTGTCCAAACCACCACTTACGCCAATCGATGATTTCCAAAGGCTTAGATTGGAATTCAACTAAGTCCTATTATGAAACGTCGAGAATTCTCCAGCAAGGATGAGCCCGATATTGGGTTGCCTAAAATACCTGATGTTCAAATTAGCTAGCAAGTCAAAGGGTTAAGAAAGGCGCCTATTCTGCCAGTGGAATACCTATAATACCTTCGTAATAGTAAAGGGTTGGGAACGAACGTGGCTCGGGGAAAATCGAGTTTTCCCGAGGATGATAATTTGACATGTCGACTTCTTGACACCAAAGACCTATGACGTTGTTTACACTATCGTTTCCGAGAAGCTATCAACCGTATTGTTTTTGACATGTTATCGTGTGGAGAACATGCATTTTTTTCTCACGCTATTTCGAAAGTGCTATTAAAGAGATGGATAACTTTGTACGCGAAACATTTATGTGTTATTTTTTCTTATGATATGAAGCTTTAAAAAGTCATAGTCCGACCCCTCCAAAAACACTATACAAAATCGACGACAGGAATGTTGTCACAGCTGCTGTTCCATGTTTAACATAATATACGGACCTTATAAAGAAATTTGCATTTATATCAGATCCAACTGCATTTATGTCTAAACCAATATCGTTGAATAAAAATATTTCGTAAATAAATTAATGAGGATGGCAAAAAAAATTATCTAAACTTTAAAAGAACTTTTAATAAATATGTCGGAGATGGTCATGATCACGGGAGGAAAACGAAGCGCAAGCGCCATCTACAACTACCGGAAGGCGCTTTGACAGAGTCTCGGTGCGAGCGCAGCTGGCGCAGGTGGGGCAGCTCCGAAGAACATTCTGCTACCAGCCTTCGTTGAGTGCGGTCGACCCTTGAAACTGTCGTTACGTTTCGTTTTAATGAGATTCTGTTAAATTAAATTTATTAACTGTAAAAGGTCCTTTTTATAAAACCATTTTCCACGCCTACACTCCGATGATGTCGGATGAGCCAGTTTATCAGCCTCTTGATCCGATTGATTAAAATTAACAAGCTATTATTTTGTATAAAATCTTAATTCAAAACTTAGTGCATTGCGTTTTGCTTGCTTTTTAGGGATCCGTCCGTCCGTCCGTCCGTCCGCAGCCTAGTGCAAAGACTATTAGTGCTAGAAAGCTGCAATTTTGCATGAATATGCATATTAGTCACGCCTACAAAGTAGTACAACAATAATAAGTAAAAAAAATATTTTTTTTAGTGTACCTCCCCTACACGTAACGTGGGGACGTATTTTTTTTTCTCCTCTTCTTTCTATTACTTATTTTGTTTTTCTTTTTACGATGTTTTGTGTGAATTGTCACTTTCCGTCTCTTCACCAAGCGGTTCCAACGGAAGACCAGCGCTGGCTTCACGGCTAGCTAATGCTGAGTTGGGACCATTTCGCAACAATGTCTCTGCTTTGTTCTTTTTATCTAATATTAAATAGCGTTTTTTTTTGGACTTGTGCCTTTGTGGTAAGACAGCAGTAAAGTGTACATATCGGTATTTATGACGCTGACTGTACATATTGCCTCCGTCTCTAATGTTTGGTATTCCTCGATAATAATGTAGGCGGGCGTGTGAACTTTAATGCTTTTAGTCTGTAGTGATACTTAAGAGCGTCTGTGGTTTAGATGTCCTAGATATAGCATACGAGAGACCTTTTTAGAGATAGATAGTTAACTAGGTCAACAAACTACTTAGCTACAGGATGATTCAGAAAATTGTGTACGTAATCCTGATCGGTTTTTTTACAATATTTTTTTTAGAGTCAAGACGTTTAATCAATGTGTAAGACACAATTATTAAGAAAAGCCTATTTGACGAAAATTTCGTAAGCAAATTTGATAGCTACGTGCGAAATTTATCACCATAATCGGCTACGACGTAGCACTTGGAAGTGCTACGTCGTAGCAGCGTAGTAACGCTACGGTAGAGCAAACGCATACAATAATTATTTATTGTGAGTGTGTTATTCGGAATCACATTATTTTGCTTCCTAGCTAGTGTTATAAGATTAACGTACGTATTGTGTATCTGTTTGTGGCAACGTAACTCACAAACAAATGGACCGTTTCAGATACAATTATTTTTAAAGATAATGCTAGTTTAACTAGGCTGGTTCTTAGTTAGTTTACTTAGATAAAAAATAGATAAACATCACAGGACAATGTCACACAAATTGACCTAGTCAAAAACTAAGCTCTAGGCTTGTACTATGGGTACTAGACAACGATAAATTTACTTATACAAAGAAATATATTATACTTAAATACATAGAAAACATCCAAGACTCGGGAACAAAATATACTCATCACACAAATATCTGCCCTTACCGGGATTTGATCCCAGGACCCCTAGCTTCGAAAGCAGGGTCACTACCAACTAGGCTAGCCTGTTGTCAAATAATTTAAATAGGTAACGCCATTTTGCCGTAGTATCTAGATTATTTCGAGTCGCTTATCTATTCACTAGAAGACGCCCGCGACTTCGTACACGTTGTAATAATTCCCGGCTACTCCCCCTATTAATAATAATAATAATAATATATCTGTCATCACGGACAGGACTATTGTTGCCAATAAGCATGATATCGTGTTAACAGATCGATCTCAACGCCGGGCAGTGCTCGTTGACGTCACCATCCCACATGACAAGAACCTCGTGAAGGCTGAGAAGGACAAGCTCAGCAAGTACCTTGACTTGGCTCATGAGGTGACCGCTATGTGTGATGTTGACTCGACGATCATTGTCCCGATAGTTGTTTCAGCGAACGGTCTTATAGCGAAGAGTCACGATCAACACCTTAAGAGACTCTCGCTAGGTGGCTGGATCAAGGGCCAGATACAGAAAGCAGTACTCCTCGACACGGCACGTATTGTGAGGAGGTTCCTCTCTCTGCAGTCCTAACCACCGGTAGCTTGAGCCCTGCCCCGCTGCCGGCGGCACCCGTAGGTTAGGTTTTTTATAGTGTTTGTTTTTTTATATGAGTATTGTTATTTTAATTTTATATCTAAACATTTATTGTAAAAAACTTAACTTACAGATTATAAATAAATATTGACAATAATAATAATAATAATAATATCTGGGGACAATCTCACACAAATTGACCTAGTCCCAAAATAAGCTCTAGGGCTCTATAAGCTATGGGTACGAGATGACGATAAACATACTTAAATAGAGAAACACATATTTAAATATTTAGAAAACATCCAAGACTCAGGAACAAATATTCTGGCTTATCACACAAATATCTGACCTTACTGGGATTTGAACCTAGGATCACTGGCTTCGGAGGCAGGGTCACTCCCAACTAGGCCAACGTGTCGTCGTGTGGTATTATAACCCCTTAGGGGATGAATTTCCAAAAATTCTTTCTAAGTGCATCCCTAGAGTCATAGTAAAATGTTTTAACCATTTTAGTATGTTTTTCCCACGGCGTCGCTTGATTATTATTAATTAATTAAATAATTAACCAGTAAAAGGTGCGTAATAAAATAAATAATTAAAAAAATAAAAACTATCTTGAAAAATCAAGAAATTTCCTTTAAAGTGATATGTCAGTCCAACTGAAGTCGGCGTCCCACAATATTTTTAATTAAAAGTCGAATTCATACATATTTGGATTGAGAATATAATCATTGACGTGCTGAAATAAAGAAACCTATATACGTCCCTTTTCCTCTTAATACAAAACACGCCCCAAGATTATCGCAAAGGACCAAAACAAATCAACCGAACCGTCGCAATTTGTTCCCTGCACAATATCTCACAAAATAATCCCTTCATGTCAAATAACAATACCATTTTCTATTCGATATCACTATTATATAGCGTGCTCCAATTTATATAATACATTTATATGATAAACGTAGCCCATTTTTCATATCAATACTTCGGCATTTCTCCCGTCGCCTTAGCGAGGTGACGTTGACGTATTGCCCGTATATATTTTGGTAACACCCTATATGTTAGTCGCTAATCGAATATAAAGCCTGTTCTATTGAAAGATGTTTTTTTGGCGCCATCTTGATTGGCGATGTGTCGCTTGTTTTTGTACAAGAGTTCATTTTGTGGATAAGTGGGTAACTGTGATAACTGACTGACGCTTGGTAATAAAATGAGCTTTGTTATAATATATGTGCACAAAAACACCTCATGGAGAGAGAAAACGAGCACACATGCCACCATAAACTATAGGTATTTTCATTCGCAAGATTACAATCTTAAGACTTTAATTCTTAGACCGCAAACTTAAGCACTAAGATGGAATGCATGTATTCTAGTTATTTCACTGGTTGTCTTATCCCCGCAACAGAATAACGATGTGAACACTGATGCTTGGCACTGCGGTTAAAGGATAAGATGGTGGTATCGATCCGAATAGAACTTGCATATGGTCCTACCACAATGTTAAATTTCGTCGCTTAGCTCACAATACCGCACAAGTCAAAATTCGCTGTATATAATTTTGGATTTTGTTTACATTAATTTAACTCTTAATTATCGTGCGTTCAATTATTGACTTACGCGGTATTGTTAGCTAACCGTCGATTTGTAAAACAATACAATATTTAATTTGATAAGGAGAAGGCACTCGAGCACTCAGCCCACCTGATGGTAAGTGGAATCTGAGACCCACACACATTTGAATTCTCAAGACTTTAATCCTAAGACCTCAAATGCGTTGCATGACAGCTTAGTAGAACATCATGACAAAGCAATTTTTATGATAAGGAGAAGGCACACGAGTTAGTGGTGGTAGGACCCTGTGTAGGGTACGTTCGGATAGCTACCACCATCTTATCCATTAACCACCCGCCAAGCAACAGTGTTCGCATTGTCGTGTTCCGGCGTGGGGATAAACAACCGGTATAATTACTAGCATAGAGGCATTCCATCTTAGTCCTCAGGGTTGGCAAAGCATTTGAGGTTTTAGGATTATAGTCTTGAGAATTCAAATGTCTACGGGTCTCAGACTCCACTTACCATCAGGTGGCCTAAGAGCTCGTGTGCCTACTCCTTAACATAAAAAAAAGCAAATAATTACAATACATACATAAAATCAAGCCTTGATGCCCAGTGGTAGGCAGAGCTACAGAAATACCAACAACTCTAAAAAGACTTGTTGATAATTCTGTAACCACATTCTGCTCATGTAAGCTAAGATGTTTAACAGTGTATTTAGTGTCAGGTTGCAAGCCTATGCCCTAACAGAGCATACACACGCCTTTATTCCCTCAGTCGCCTCTTACGACATCCACGGGAAGACATGGAGTGGCACTATTCTAACCCGGCAACCACACGGTTTTTTTTTTTTTGTAAAACATAGGTGCAAACATAGATCACTATGTTTTGCCGTTAGGCGTACAAATAGCTGCAATTAGCATGCATCATGTATCCTTAAAAACGAAATAATTATACATTTCTGATAAACGATAATGATAATAACATTAATGTATGTATTTATTTATTACTATCTATTTATTCATGTAAGTCATTATAATGTATTAGTTTGTATTAGTATGTATTTCATTATCTATTTATTAGTTTGGTAAGCGTGTATTTATAGGTATATTGTATTTTATACCTAGCATAGTTCCTTGTTATTGTTCGAAATTGGTCTGCACCACCTACTGTGTAAATTGTTTTAACTTGCACCTTATCCCTTCTAAGGTTGTCTGGAAGAGATCGCTAATCAGCGATAAGACCGCCTGTTGTTTACCTGGGTCTTCTAAATTGTGCAAATTCTGTGTAATGTTTTTATTTGGTGGACAATAAAGTGTTTTGTATTGTATTGTATTGTGGCATGCTACATTGTGGTTGAGATTTCCTATTAGATATAACAATATCTGTATCAGGAGACCTCGCTCTTCCAAATATAGTAAAGGGTAGTGATATACCTAATTTAAACTAGAAAAAAAAAACTATATAATATATTTAAACTTAGCTTATTACATTACTTAAAAGTAGTGTAGTGTGTGTGTGTGTGTGTGTGTGTGTGTCAGTAAGTGTTAAATTAAAGCCTTATACACTATTATAACATTTTGAAACGATTTAAACTATTTAACTAAACACAATATACATCATAAGAGTCCCACCGCTAAGACACAGTAGGCAAAAGTTTTTACGTTCTGATTTATATAATCATTCAAACATTCATATAATACCATCATCCAACATGAATCAGTTTCATATTTGAACATCGTTCATACATTGCAGTGAATTGAATTCATAATTGGGTCACATGAGGACTAAAGCGTTCCCTAGTCATGTGATATGAGCCCTTAAGGGTGCAAGAGAGCATAATTGAAGGTTCCTATTGTAAATTTGTATTAAAGGGTAGGTACATGAAATAATTATGGGGATCTTGGTATTATAATGCCTTTGTGTTCATTGTGGAAGTTTTGAAACGGTTTCTGTTACATTTAATCGTCAATAAGTATCAGCCTGTATTATAAAGTGATTTCATTAATAATTGAAGCTTAAGGGTGAAGCCAGACGAGCGTAATTTTTTGAGTTGTGAGTTCGTAATTTCTCATACAAAAGTCCTACTCATTTTGCGTCGCCGTGTGAACTAAACAGTAGTTTTGTATGAAACCGAATGTAGCAGGAATTACGCGACCGAAATAACGTAGCTCACAACTCGCAAAATTACGCTCGTCAGGCTTCTCCCTAACTGGTAAATTTCATGATTAAGCATAAAAAGCAATGTTCATCACATTGCTGCATTTATATCACGTAAAAACCTAAATATCAAATTAAACTAGCCGTTTAAGAATCTTATCAAAAGCAGTAGAGATGCAATAATTTTATCATTATTTACAATGAATTATCTTATATCTTAAGTTATAAAAAGTAATCATCTTATTTCACTCTATGTCTACAGAGATACTGTTTTAAGTGCATGCTTTAATACTTTAATAGAGGTTGTTAGCTTTCTGTAGTTTATTCCTAAGTGTAACATACATTGGTGATAACTTCGTTGGCTTATGAATTGGAATTACTCACTTATGTTTTAATACTCATGTATTATCTAAGCTGTTTGTTTCCCTTAATAAAGAAAATAAAATAGCACAAAGCCATCCCGACATTATCCGTTCATCTTAGTCCTTAAAATTAGTAACGGAATTGTAGTCATGATATAGCAAATGTCTATGGGATCCCGCTGGGATGCCTTCTCCATACCAAAACCTTTATGTAAACCCACAAGTAACAAATAAAATATTCATTCATTCATTCAAAAATAGTAAATTGTTCAACTATGGACTGAAGTTCGAGTGTCATTACGGCTTTTTAGTCTCGAGTTAAACACTCTGCATTTCCCTTCGATTGCAAGAAAAATAAATCCAAAATTATAATGTTGTTGTTACAAAAACTTAAACTACTGTGGTTTTTTTTTTATTAAGTAAATGTCAATTCATGAAAACTATCACTTTGAACATAATAATATCCAAGGCGTGCGCTGTTATTACTAAAATTTTAAGTAATAACAGCGTAATAGTTTTAACATAGACACCTTAAATTACAATTTAATAGCGCTATCATTGTTGCTGTAATGCAGAATGAAACAGCAAAAATGTTTTTTGGAGTTAGAACACTACAAATATAGTCCATAAACAACATTTTCAAAATATAGAATGAGGCGGTGGAGGTTGTAAGCCCCAGCCTGCCCTCAAACATCATCAAATGGCAATATGTATCTGGCTGTTCGTGGTATTTGAAGGCTGTGTATAAGGAAATTAAAAAAAAAGAGTACTTTAGCCTCTAGGGATTAAGTACTTTTAGTCCGCCTATACATTGCTTATGAGTCATTATAGAGCGGGAGAAGTGAAAACAATATTTTACTGATATTGATACATGAATAAAATAATCATCCACAGGCGTCAATGATACTTGAGTTAAAAAAATCTTGCACAATAATTTTGCGACACTCTGTGATTTGTCGAAGTGTAAAGTGCTCCGAGCATCCAGACCGCGGATCCTTTGCGAGTCCAATTTTACACAGGCTGTATAAACTCACAATATTGTGCTCGTGGAGTCATTGGTGTGTACAAATTTTAATGAGTCCACGACTACGTTCAGTTCTATCTCTTTTTTGCGTCGACAATTCGTTTATTTATCCTTGATAACGTTTTCAATGCAGCTAAATTCAATCTTTATACCCTGGAACAAGGTTGTATTTGTATTTGCACTGTTATACAGGTTACGAGTTTTAGAGAGTACCGCGGGAATTATTATTTTGCCGGAACCGCGGCAAAATACGGACGCGGAAATAAATCATCCTGTATTGTATACGGCTTTTGCTTTGATGTTTTTCGTGCGAATTTTTGTTTTTGTATGCAGTTGTTCGAATTTTATTAAAATTCGCAAAGGCATGTCAATTACGTTTCAATCGAATACAAAATGATGTTCGCGTGGAATATTTGATTTTGTTTTAAACAGTTCTTTAGTATCACTTATTCCTGATACCAGATGTTTTCAATAACAGGTTCTCAATTAACTTCTTCTTCACGTTAAAATAAATTAATAGAATCGACCTAGTCCCAAACTAAGCTCTAGGCTTGTACTATGGTTTCTAGACAACGATAAACTTACTTATATAGAGAAATATATACTTAAACACATAGAAAACAACCAAACTCAGAAACAAATATTTTATTGATAGACACGTGACCCTAAGAAGCTGGTGGTCCCGGGTCCACGTGTTTGTTAATATATCGTCACTACTTTGAAAAAACCTCGTATCCATATTTCGTTATGTACAATGTTAAACCTACTTCTTGTCAGGTTTAAGTTTAAAATCGTAGATCACGAAATTTGAGATACGAGGTTATTTCAAAGTAGAGACGATATATATTTTTGTTTACTTAATATTTTGAATTTGGTATTTTGGGTATTTGGTAATTAGTCAAAAAACCGTCAAGTGCGAGTAGGACTCACGCACCATACAAATGACAGTATCTCAGACAAAGTTCCTTTAGCAAATGTAACCTTATAACTAACAAAATAAGATTTAATCTTCTTTGGCTACTGAATTTGAGATACAGCTTATTGGCTCAGGAGCGAAAAATTGTAAAGCTACCTTCATCACAATATTTAGGTAACATTATTTGAAGTTCGTAAATTAGGAAAAAAACGAACATTTCTTCAACGCAAATATGAACTGGATTTAGCGACTTAACTTACATACATACATAACGTCACGCCTTCATTCCCAGAGTAGGGTAGGCAGAGCTACAGAAATACCAACAACTCTAAAAAGAACTGTTGGTATTTCTGTAACACATTTTGCACAATCAGACTAAGATTTACAAGTGTATTAGTGACGCAAGCCCAGCGTCTAACAGTACTACAAGCCTTTATTCCCTTAGTCTCTTCTTAGACCTGTGACCACCTGAACAATAATTACTTCTGCACGTGGACATGCCTGTCGATGAAATGAAAATTCAGCGAAGTAAACTATTCGTTCTTTTTTTTTTCGTTTATCCCCTATAATATTTAAAAATATTTAAAATTCATTAATTTATACTGCCTTTTGGTTTTGAAGCTCATAATGAATACTTTTACGTGTTTTTATACCAACTCTGCGAAGTTTTCAATTAGGACTCCGTTTAATTTGCACTAAGTATCGGAAAAAGCTCTTCAATCAGCTAAGTAATTGTTCAGATTACTTATCGCGTCTTGAAACTTCTCATTTGTTACGTAAATACAGTAAAGTTAATAAAAACAGTAATTCACAAAGTACATGAAGCTATAATTACTTAAACACTAGCTTCTTTCTGCCCACAATTTTATACGCGTATACCACCCTAAGGGAGCAGTTTATTGTTCGAGATAAAATATGGGTTAAGTATAGTATTGACTTAGGGTAAAAGGTTTATTGCAAATTTAAAAAAAAATACTTGTTTCAGCTTACCAGATTAACAAACCTACTAACACAAACTTCGCGTTTATTATATTTACTTAAAATTGGAACTGATATAAAAGTACAAATGATAACTTTTTAGGGACAAAAAGGTCAATATAATAATATCCTCATTTTTTGGTTAAAGGTTAAATTAATTAAAACATTCTTCATAGGAAAGTAATTTTATAAAATACTAGATAGCGGCTTCGCCCCGCTGCAAATTTCTGACTTTCCCGGTGGATTTTTCATTTTTTTTCTTTCATAAAAACATTCTCCAGACAATAACGATTTCTTAACATGCTGTCAATGTACTGTACTGTGCTTACCTTTGTATTAACCCCTAAAGCTTAGTATTCTTTAGTAAAGCCGAAAAAAACTTGGTTGCCAAGAACTTTGCTTATTAAAGTTTATCAATCGATTATTATTTTGAATACAACTTAAGTGTTTTTTCAGTCTAAACAGTTGTCCTGACTCATATCACAGTATAAGTATAATATTGTTTATCTTCCAACGCTCATGTGGTTACCGGATTAGGATGGTACCACTCCATATCTTCACGTAGAAGTCGTAAGAGGCGATTAAGGGAATAAAATCTTGTAGTACTGTTAGACGATGGGCTTGCAACCTGTCACTAACACACTAGTAAACATCTTAGCCTACTTGTGCAAACTGTAGTTACAGAATTATCAACAAGTCTTTTTAGAGTTGTTGGTATTTCTGTAGCTCTGCCTACCCCACTCTGGGAATGAAGGCGTAATGTTATGTGTGTGTGTATCTTCGAATAAACTTCTTCTTCATCTTGGACATACAACTTTATCGACTTAAAATCTTCATCAACAAACCGGAGATCGCCAGAGATTATTGTCTCAAATCATAACCACTGTTTACCTTCCATTCCCTACAACAACGAACTCAACACCGATCGCGAAACCCCAAAATTAAATTGAAAATGCAAACTTAATCCTGAATTAATTTTGTCCGTAATTTAAACTTTGACCAGGGAAATTGAATCTCTGTCATAGCTACGGATCGCTTTATGCAATTAATCTAAATTTTCGCGAAAAAGTTTCATGGCGACATGTTGCATGAACCCTTTTTTGATTAAAAGGTCCTGAATATTTATATTGCAGAGTGGGAGTTGGCTTTATTGAGTTTTGTTTAACTTTTGCCGGTTGTGGAAGGTTACGTTTTGGTTTTGGGGTTATATCAATTTAGATTTTAGCTCTTCTCTGTGTTTTTACTGATTAATTCATCCAGTTATAAAGTGTGATGAACTGATGAATGCAAATGTTTTTAGCCAAGTTATAGGGATTTCATGTAATAATATGAGAGATCCCTTAAAGGGATAAGTTCGCCTTTGTACATCTTTTTATTTTTATTCTTTGTATTGTTTTGGTTTTTCTTTTGTACAATAAAGTGTTTACATACATACATACATACATAATATGATTTTATGTATGATAGAAGAGACAAAGGATGTTTTCTATATGTATTTAAGGGCATTTCTTAGAAAGTTTGTACCTACGTTTGTATTTAAGGACTAAAATTAAGAAACGTTAACTTTTCCGCTGAGTTACGAAAATTAGCTATGCTTATAAGAGAAATGGTGGTATCTCAGACAAAACTCCTGTAGCGAGTGCAAGCATATCACTAACGGGTGAGGATTGAATTTTCTTCATTTATTGAATTCGAGATATTGCTAATTGGCGTTGGGAGTATTATGTAAATCGTTATGTTCCGTTGTGGGGATAAGACGATCAAAAATTAACATGTTTTCAATATTTTACTTGTTACCGTAGGCTTCATATTAGGGCCTTTAAAATCAGTAGGGTCGTCTGTCAGACCCTTATAATCATAGAGCAACGATCATTCAATGTGAAACTGTTTAGCTTATGGTTCATTCGCTCTTACTTCACTCACTCTCTCCTAATCACGCTCGGACAGCGAACGGACGTGCAAAAATCATCAGAGTCAGTAATCAGCCAAATTTCATCTAGAATAAGCCAGTAGTATACTTAAGGAATAACACAGATTGTGATAGTATATTAAAATCGATGTGATAATCAAGTCAGCGGTCATATTATTTCAACACCACATAACCCCCAACATCATAAGCACGAGCTTCCGATGAGGTCATCAGCAACACCTACGAGAGCTGCAGAACGACGCTTCGAACCCGCCGCCGGCGGTTCTCGTAGAGATCACCACATCAGCAGCGTAATCATCGCACAACTAGCATAGAGGCATTCCATCATAGTGTCAGGGTTGGCAACGCATTTGAAGTCTTAGGATTATAGTCTTGAGAATTCAAATATCTATGGGTCTCAGATTCCACTTACCATTAGATGGCCTGAGTGCTCGTGTGCCTTCTCCTTGTCATAAAAAAAAAACAAAAATGTACGACTAATTTTCGTAACTCAGCTGAAAAGTTAACATTTCTTAATTTTAGTTCTAAACTAGATACAAACTTTCTAAGAAACGCCCTTAAGTATGTACTGCTTTATACAAGTACGTTTTTTTTATGTTAAGGAGAAGGCACACGAACACTCAGGCCACCTGATGGTAGGTAAGTGGAATCTGAGATCCATAGACATTTGAATTCTCAAGACTATAATCCTAAGACCTCAAATGCGTTGCCAACCCTGAGGACTAAGATGGAATGCCTCTATGCTAGTAATTTCACCGGTTGTCTTATCCCCACACCGGAACACAACAATGCGAACACTGTTGCTTGGCGGGTGGTTAAATGGATGGTGGTGGTTTATCGTTGTTTAGTATACACAGTAAGTAGAAGCTTTTAGATAAGTTTGGGACTAGGTCAATTTGTAGGTATTAGATTGTCCCCTAACACTTATTTATTAATAATTAATATTACTTAGTCACAAGGAAAGTAATACCACCAATACCATTACCACATAGGCTAAACCAGGCCAACACATGCTAAATTAATCATATCATTATATTAAGATTATAGACTTCGTACGCGTATAAACCAGTTCCCGAGGGAATAGCGATATAAAAGGTAGCCTATGTGTTAATCCAAGGTATAAGCTGTTTGCATTCCGAATTTCACCAAAATCCGTCCTGTAGTTTTGGCGTGAAAGAGTAACAAACATCCATACTTACAAACTTTCGCGTTTATAATTTTAGTAGGATTATTTATTTACAGCACTAAGCTGGGTTTGGTTTTGGTTTAGTGTGATGTCATAATGGGTTTTTATTGGATCACATAACTTAATTTGCGGGTGATTGGTTTTTTTTGCAGGTGGTAGGACCTTGTGCAGGGTCCGTCCGGATCGCTACCACCGACTTATCCATTAACCTACCGCCAAACAGCAGTGTTCGCATTGTTGTGTTCCGGTTTGGGGATAAGACAGCCGGTGAAATAACTAGCATAGAGGCATTCCAACTTTGTCCTCAGGGTTGGCAACGCATTTGCAATCTTAGGATTGCAGTCTTGTGAATGCGAATGTCTATGGTTCACAGTTTCCACTTACCATCAGGTGGCCTGTGTGCTCGTTTGCCTCCTCAATGCCATAAAAAAAAAAAAAAAAACCATATTATGCATAGGAACTATTGGCATACCATGTCGCATAGGTACCTAATTGACTTTCATAAATGGACTTAAAACTCTTGAGTTTTTATAATTTTGTCCCAAATATTTTAAAATTATATACTCCTTTTCTATATTATTATCATTGTACAGTCGAATAAAACAAATACTTAATTTAAATTTTCTTTATATTGTATGGGACAGTTTGTTTTGACTACATTTCATAAATATGAACTAAACATAATATAATTTTGAACTCACCAACTGTCGACGTTGATATCGCAGCGAAAATCAAAAGCACTATCCCGGCCATTTTGAATAGTCAATCTGGAAACAAAATATTAACATTAAATCCGTGATATACAATTCAAAATTGATAACTGGGGGGTTTATTATGACATAGCTACATAGTTCATTTTACGACGAGCGTAAAGGACAGCTATATAACTGCCGTTGCCAGGTTAAAATAGTGCTTGTGCGTGGATGTCGTAAGAGGCGACTAAGGGATTAAAACAATAAAAATAAAGGTACGTTGACAAAACACATTTATTGTATGGGGGCCATCTGGCCAGAGGGTGTCCCACGCTACGTTTGCCAAGACGCGGTCTTCACTCCAGAACACGCTTACTTCAGCGGTTATCCGTTCTGCGTTCTGAGATGGTGGGATGGCTTGCATAAGAGGGCCGGGTGCGACTGGAGCATTAGATCGGGCTCTGTGGCGTTTCTTGGGAGAGGCCTATGTCCAGCAGTGGACTGCAACGCGCTGATGATGTATGGAGACCCCAACATGGGGGTTCAAAATGTACAGCTCTTAAAATTTAGGACAAACAGATGTATGGACCGCGTACGCAGTGTCCCGTTTGTCACCCTTCGGGTAAAGAACTCTGAATACCAACTTCAAATAATTATTGAGGAGCTCCTCCTTAGGTTCATACATAACATCACGCCTTCATTCCCAGAGTGGAAAAAGCAGAGCTACAGCATACAACGACATACCAACAACTTAAAAAAGACTTGTTTTTTAATTGAGTAACTACATTTTGCACAATAAAAAGTTTACTAGTGTATTAGTGACAGGTTGCATGCCCATCGCCTAACAATACAAGCCCTTATTCCCTTAGTCACCTCTTACAAAATCCACTGGAAGACATAGAGTGGCACTATTCTAACCCGGTAACCACACGGTATTACATAATTATGTTTTCAAAAATTAAAACGCTTGGAAAGAATACAACAAGCCTTTATCCCGGAAATCCTCTTTATCCCGGCATTCCGATACCAGATTGAAATATAAATCCTAATTAAAATTTTCCTGGCACACGTGCAAACTGAATTCCAAGCGTGCCTTTAATTTTACGGGAAGTTTAATTGAAAATACGGTAAAATGCATTTCATTACCTATACCAGCTACCTATATCTACATTCATATATAACATACCATCACGCCTTCATTCCCAGAGTGGGGCAGGCAGCGCTACAGAAATACCAACAACTCTAAAAAGACTTCTTGATAATGCTGTAACCACATTTTGTACAAACAGGCTAAGATGTTTACCAGTGACAGGTTGCAAGCCCATCGCCTAACAGTACTACAAGCCTTTATTTCCTGAGTCGCCTCTTACGACATCCACGGGAAGACATGGATTGGCACACTTCTAACCCGGCAACCACACGGAACACAATGGAATTAGACGCAACATAAACAGTACATAAATACGTTAATTTACAAAGTAAAACGCAGTTAATTTTACGTATGCAGCAATTTAAAAAGGAAATATTGTTTGTATCTTTCAATGAATTTATTGGCCACGTAACGAGAACTGATGGCACTGCCGTCACATAAACATAAGCTCTTTTTTATAATAGTAAAACCAAACGTAGTGATGTGAATGATGTGTTACGGATGCTTACGACATCAGATATAAATTACGAAATAAGAAAACATTGTATCACTGTTTTCTTATTTTGCAATTGTTTAAATAATTGCAAAATAAGAAAAGAGTGATACAATGTTTTCTTATTTCGTAATTTATATCTGATGTCGTAAGCATCCGTAACACATTGTACTATCATTCACATCACTACGTTTGGTTTTACTATTATAAAAAAGAAATTCAAAATATAGAAAAATTACGATGTATTTTGTCGGTAAAAAAGTAGAACGACCCTAAAACAAGATTTCGTTAGCTGGAATTTTTAAGTGGCTGCATCGATTTCATCGAACTCTGCTTTTTTCGTTACGGACGGCTAGCCTCGACTAAATTTTATTAGGTTCGGTCTGAATGTCCGCTTGGCATCCATAGGTTTTTAAATTCAAAGTTAAACTAAGCCCCGTGTGTTTGCTGGGTTAGAATAGTGCCACTCTATGTCTTCCCGTGGATATCGTAGGCGACTAAGGAAACAAAGGCACTCATATACTGGTAAACATCTAAGCCTACTTGTGCAAAATGTGGTCACAGAGTTCATCAAGTCTTTAGAGTTGTTGGTATTTCTGTAGCTCTACCTACTCAACTCTGGGAATGAAGGCATGACGCTATATATATAGCGTTTCTATTCGTTTTATTTTCAAATCTGTGTGATCTGCTAGTGACGTGGGGCCCTAGCCAAGATGCAAACGCTTCTAACGTTTTTCTTTTCTATCGCTCAAAATGTATGGGATGACATTCTCTTGCGTTTCGATAAACCTGTCATCCCATACATTTTAAGCGATAGAAAAGAAAAACTTTAGGAGCATTTGCATCTTGACTAAGGCCCCTGATTAGTTGCAAAACAACGAATAGAAACGCTAGTTAGCGTAACGCATCTTGGCTAAGGCCTCTGGTAGCATAACGTCAACGGTGTGATAACGATATGGAAGAAAGATGTCCGAAATCAAATTGGTATGTACAAGCCGTGATAGACCAAGGCAATATGGTTAAGAGGATTGTGAAAGGATGCTTAAATCGCGAAGCTGTCAAAAATAATCCATACAAATTGAGCTCCGGGCGATAACGTTTTTCTCCCCTTATACGTTGTCCGACTTTAACGTTTTTTGATTATGTTGTAGATATTATGGAACTAGGTTTGTACTTTTCCGCTTTTGTTATTTTATTTTTATTCCAATAAATATGTTATGGAAAAGGAAAATGTACAGATCTAGTTTTTCATAATATCTACAACATATTCAAAAAACGTTAAAGTCGGACAACGTATAAGGGGAGAAAAACGTTATCGCATTTTGTATGTTTTTTTTTGCTTCACAGTCCTCTTAATGCTGCTAACGTCACTGTTTTTTATCTACTTAAAATGCATAACGTGTTGACATAACGTCAGTGTACTACAATATCTCGTATCGAACAAAGTAAATTAGGTAAGGTACATTTTGCAACTTATTGGATTTGTTAGTTACGCGGTATTGCAGTATCACCAACGATAATTGGTCGACGCGATCTATCATAAGCTTACGTCAGCCCAGGAGCCCTAGCCAAGATGCAAACGCTCCTAAAGTTTTTCTTTTCTATCGCTCAAAATGTATGGGATTACATTCTCGTGCGTTTCGATAAAGCACGTGGTCCACTGTCATCCCAACGTTAGGAGCGTTTGCATCTTGGCTAGGGCCCCTGTACATTTTCTCGGTTTCAGAATATCGTTAACTTAACATTAATATTAAGCATCTTGACTATTGCCCTCTGCTGTAAATTTTAGGTGTATCCTAATATAAGTTTATTACCGTTGTATTATTTAATAGCAGCTGTTGCCTGCGACTCCGTCTGCGTAGAAATGGTTTATCGCTATTCATTCGGGATCAGTCCAATTTTTCGGGGTAAAGAGTATGGTATGACCTTCCCCGGGACCTTACTTATCTCCATACCAAATTTCATCGAAATCGGTTCAGCGGCTTAGCCGTGAAAGAAGGACAAACAACAACTGTGGATTATATACAAAGAAACAGTTCACAACGAAAAATACATTTAATTTCCATCGAATAAACTTAAAACTGCCGTGTGCCTGTCCAAGTGCATTAACCCCGTCTTGAAACATTCTCAAAAAAGACGCAGGCTTAAAAAGTTTAAGGGGATCTTAAGCTTTAAGCTGCACTTAGAATGTACTTAAGACGCGCTTTGAGACAAGATGGGTCTCACGGCAACTTGGTCTTAACAGTTGGAAAAATTTACAAGACATGTTTTAAAAGTTGGTTCTTAATACCTATTTCTGTGTTTCTTTACATAATTAAAGAGCGCCGATGTAAAGAAGGCGTATAAGCGTAATAGCGTATAGTAATTTTTTTATTAATTGGGATGTTAAGTTCAAATATTTCAGGAAAGCTAAATATAAAACCTAATTCGGTGAATTAGTAATTGCTTACCAAATAATAATAATAATAATAATATCAGGGAACAATCTCACACAAATTGACCTAGTCCCAAACTATGCTCTAGACTTGTACTATGGGTACTAGACAACGATAAACATACTTAAATAGAGAAGTACATACTTAAATATATAGAAAACATCCAGGACTCAGGAACAAATATTCGCGCTCATCACACAAATATCTGCCCTTACCGGGGTTGGAACCCAGGACCGCTGGCTTCGGAGGCAGGGTCACTCCCAACTAGGCCAACGTGTCGTCTTAAATGAATCTTAATTTAGTCGACACAGTAAAATTAAAGTTGCCGCGCCCGCTGGTAGGCTCGAAAGACAAGAGTTATGTACAGTCGACGTCATAAATATGTTTACACTTTAGTACCTTGTCACTTTCATCTACTGGGGCAATTACAGAAAGTGACAAGGTACTAAAGTGTAAACATATTTATGACGTCGACTGTACCTACCACTTTGGTCAAGATGTTTTGTCCTCAAAACCTGCGTTTAAATTTAAATTACACGCAGTAAATTATCAAGGGACAATCTCACACAAATTGACCTTAGCAAACTAAGCTCTATCTTATCTTACAGTTGGGCCCCTTCGGATACACTTCGACCCCTTTAGGATCTTTTGTGTAATTACCCTCTTACACAGCCAACTGTCCGAACGTGCAGGTTTCCTCAAAACGTTTTTCCTTCACCGTAAGAGCACCGGGAAATGTACTTAAGTTGGAAAAAACTCATTAATACATGGTGACTGCGGGGATTCGAACTGGGAACCTTTACCATTCCAAGGCGACCCCCTAAACCAATAGGCCACCAACGCTCTCAAAACTAAGCCCTAGCCTTGTAGTATGGGTACTAGACAACGATAAACTTACTATTATAGAAAAACAAACTAAAATACCCCCCGTGTGGTTTCCGGGTTAGAATAGTGACACTCCATGTCGTCCCGTGGATGTCGTAAGAGGCGACTAAGGGACTAAAGGCTTGTAGTACTGTTAGGCGATGGGCTTGAAACCTGTCACTAATACACTAGTAATTATCTCAGCCTACTTGCGCAAAATGTGGTTACAGAATTAATAACATGTCTTTTTAGAGTTGTTGGTATTTTTGTAGCTCTGCCTACCCCACTCTGGGAATGAAGGCGTGATGTTACGTATGTATGTATGTAAACTAAAATACATAGAATACATCCACGACTCAGAAAACAATACTCGCACTCATTATACAAATAATAACCCATATCGGGAATCGAACCTAGGGCCGCTAGCTTCATAGGCAGGGTCACTACCTACTACACTCAAGGCATCGTCGAATTGAAAAGCTATTTCTTAAATAGGATCACCTGAAACTACAGCGCTTCTATTTTCTAAATGTTTCTTGGCAAGCTTCGTTTTTCTATAAAACACGAGTGATAAATATACTGTCTTTACTGCTAGCACAAGTTGTATTTTCTCGCTTGTCGCTCAGTGCATCTCTATCGTTACCGACTAGATAGAAAGGGAAATTCGAGCGACAAACAAGTCGCGGAACACTATTTTGCTCGCCCTCCAGATGCGAGTGCGAGTGAGACAGCGACAACTAACCGAGAGGCATTAAGAAACTATCATGTTATAATTAGGGAACATACAATACAATACAATACAAATACTCTTTATTGAACACCAAAAATAAAAAATAAAAACAGAACATGGAACAGTACATTTAAATCATAGGTATACAACAGGCGGTCTTACCGCTAAATAGCGATCTCTTCCAGACAACCTTGTAAGAGAAATAACTGAGGACACATATTCATGGCAGGGGGTGTAAACTAATTCGTTTAGAACTCAAACTAAATAACTACAAGAAACAATTAAATTATTTCAATTTTGAAATTAGAACTATTTATAAATATACTAAATATAAATAAATAAAGTAAATAATTGAATAAATACATACTAAATACATATAATTATACATCTTATAATATATACATACATACATCCTCCAAAAACAGCCAAACAATGGCAACAGACGAAGCATGAGATATAACAAAGAAAAAAGTAAGGGAGATAATAGAAAAACTACGGAAGTGACAGAAAATGATCCTTATTACATACTTATTTTTCTTTTTTCTTACGTTCTCTTGAAAGTGCTATCAAATGGAGGAATGTATACGCGAAATAATTGTCGTGTATTTAGACTTCATATCATAAGATATGAAGTTTTTTAAAGTCATTGTCATAGTTCATACCCCCTGCAATGACACTCTATACAAAAATTACGTCACAGCTGCTGTTGTTCCATGTTTAAAATATAAGGACCTTATAAAAAAAATTGCATTTATTTCATAAATGACAGCCAATATCGTTGATTAAACGGTTCAAGGTCCCTAGCCAAGATGCAAACGTTCCTAACGTTTTTCTTTTCTATCGCTCAAAATGTATGCGATGACAGTAGACCACGTGGTTTATCGAAACGCAGGAGAATGTCATCCCATACATTTTGAGCGATAGAAAAGAAAAACGTTAGGAGCGTTTGCATCTTGGCTAGGGCCATAGCCTGAATATGCGTTTTCCTAAAATGTATTTTTCCCAAAATGTCTGCTCTCCATAATGTCAGCACGTCTTTTGCATAACGTCAGCTTCTCATAATGTCTGTCTCCAAGAATGTCAGTTTTCATATAATGATCGCTTTTCAGAAAGTGTTTATTATCAAAATGTGTGCATCCTCAAAATATCTTCTTCTTCTTACAATTTTTGCATTCCAGAAAAGTCTTATTTCCAAAAATTTTTGCAATCATGAACGCCACATTTACAATCTTTTCTTTTTTGGTTTTTCAACAACAGGAAAAGGGCCATTATCATAATAATATGAATAGTACTGCACAGTAATTATAGATATTTATCAAAGAGTAAGTATGCCAAGAAAATAACCCTCACAATTTAGAACATTGATATGAAATAAAGCAGACATTATAGGAAATCAAACATACAATAAGACGATAGCGTATATACAAAAGTGAACATAACGGAAAGCAAAACTTATGGTAATGCTAATATTATTGGAATGTAAATATTATGAATAGACGGCTTCCTGAGACTGTACACATTTTAAACACCAGTCATTTTGAGAAGGCTGACAAAATAGAAGTGCTAACATTGTGAGAACGCAGACGTTTTGACAATTGTACATTTTAGGAAAACGCATATTTCAGGCCTGAGCCGATGAAATTTTTGACGTAAATAAAATGAGGATTCCAAAAAAACAATCTAAATATTAAAATAAGTTTAATTTTTTAACAAGTTATGATTCTATAAAAAAATATAAATGGTCGAAACTTAGTGTATTGCGTTTTATATGCTTATGTTTTTTTTTCCTAAATCATATCTATGAAACTCAGTTCTGATGTTTATGCATGTTTTCTATTCAGAACATGCCCTATCTGTGTGCGTAATCTAAGTGCATTCAGCCATTCATATTATTTGAAAGACATTCAAAGTTCCCGAAAGTATTTCACATTTATAATATTAGCACAAAGTAAAAAAGGGTCATTTTTTACCGGTCAAAAATGTCTTAAAAGAGCTTGCTTTACGTACTTTAAGGGAATACCATATTATTTAAATAACTTCCCGTTTTCGTTCGGTGACTTGCATACGAATTATTCAACTTTGCTATATTTACACTTCCTGTGCACGTGTTAAAAGCGGTACGTTTGGCATTTTCGTCACACTTCTTCCACAAAATCAATATTCTCTAGATTTCTCATGTGAGCAGAGTTGACCCAATATCAGTGCCTCATTTTTGTAACAAGTTGACGTACATACAACAACTTCATGATTGTATTATTGTAGATCACGATAAATAAATAAATAATCACGGGACAATGTCACACAAATTGACCTAGTCCTAAACTAGGTCTACGCTTGTACTATGGGTACTAGACAACGATAAACTTATTTAGGTAGCGAAATAAATACTTAAATACATAGAAAATATCCAAGACTCAGGAACAAATACTCGTGCTCATCACACAAGTATCTGCCCTTACCGGGATTGGAGCCCAAGCGCAAGTGTTTTGTTTTGGATGATTTTATTGTATTTAAGTATGTATTTCTCTATATACTTAAGTATGTATATCATTGTCTAGTACCCATAGTACAAGCCTAGAGCTTAGTTTGGGACAAGGTGAGTTTGACATCACCATCGTCATCCTCATTATTATCATCTTAAAAAAATTAATTCGACTAGACTATTAAACAGACTAATTTTGCAAATTTTGCAGCACTGATAAAATTCCAAAGTAGCTTAGATAACAATTTGGTTGATTGTACCTTAAAGGAGTTCAGATATACCAAACTTGAGTGTTGAGTGGTGGTAGGACCCTGTGCAGGGTCCGTCCGGATCGCTACCAACATCTTATCCAATTAACCACCCGCCAAGCAACAGTGTTCGCATTGTTGTGTTCCGGTGTGGGGATAAGACAACTGGTGAAATTACTAGCATAGAGGCATTTCATCTTAGTCCTCGGGGTTGGCAACGCATTTGAGGTCATAGGATTATAGTCTTGAGAATTCAAATGTCTATGGGTCTCAGATTCCACTTTCCATCAGGTGGCCTAAGTGCTCGTTTGCCTTCTCCTTAACATAAAAAAAAACTCTTTAATAGAATGAATCACTTCGCAGAATTTTAGTTGCACAGAAAGCTAATTTCTGCTGAAACCTTAATGTTTTCAGATTATCTTAAGCATGAGCTACGTAGGTAAGGTTAGGTTAGACCTGTGACCACCAAAATATAATCTGAAATCAGTAAGTCGCTTGATAAATTCTGCGAAGTAATACATTATATGAAATGAGTTTCTGTAAAACAGTGTACAACCTGATCTTCGATATAGCTTATATTCTAAAGATAATTATGGTGAATCCCAACTTGAACCGGTAACACTATCTATGCGGTGGAGTTTCATGTTTCCACCCCTCGATCGGGTCACTTTGTATTATAGAAGTATGGCTATACATGCGGAAATAGACCATAAAAATAACGCACTAAACATAGTCACATTTCATTTACGCCCCCACACTTAGTTGAGTAGTAAAACTACACTGTATAACACAATTTATTGCCGTTTTGAGTTCAGCCAAGTTTATATCCGTTTTATAACCTTGCCCGCTGTTTCAGGTCGAACGAGACATACCCTAATAATTTATGTTACAAGGTCAATAAAACCAGAAAACTTTGCACCCTCTCTCTACCTGAAAACTCCTTGAAATATCTTCCAAAGATAAACAACAAAAGGAGCGGGGAAGCTCAAGTTATAAAAGTGGGATTCTCTTTCTTGATTTTTGTTGTCTTGTACATTTTTATGCCCATTGTTTGTTTTATCTCGTGTTTGTTACAAGCGTTTCGTTATCTCCTAGGGTTATAGTAGTTTATTATACCTTCGTATTAAGTTTCTCGTCGTTTACGAGTTTCGGAATGAACGTCTATTCGTAGATAACAAACCGTACCAAAGTTAATGATAGTTCTTGCGTAAACACTTTTTTAGTTGCTAATTATTTTGACTTTTTTTATGCTGTACGTAGGTGGCTGCTGCCAGCTTCACGTACGTCCAAACTTGTTTGTTTTTTTATAAATAATTGTTTTGTGAGTTCTGTAGCACGACTATTTAAAAAAAAGGCTTTAAAATGATCGTACTACCGAACACACGGAGTATACCGGTGCTCAACACGTAGAATTTGTGGAATTAAAAATGCCGAACAACGTTTTAAAGACAAAGATTTATTTTAACCAAATCCTAAGTCAACATACACAAATGAGAAATGCACACATTAAAATAGCAAGCCGTACAAATTGATTTTAACAAAACCCTAAATATAACGTTGATGTACACAATTCAAAAGGTACCTAAACAGATAGGTTCTTGACACGGTAAAAGAGGAAAGCGTGCCGGTTATGAGTTCACAAATACAATTATCGTTGACCAAATTAAAAAAACCGAAAAAGAACATAATAAATGCTGTTCGATCAGGCGCGCGGGCCTTTTTTGAATTTAGGGGGGAATAAAAAAAGGTGATAGGGGTTACTGGGTAGTATGAAGGGTGTGAGATGGTGACTAAACTACCAGTCAACAAATACTGGAATGTTACTACGGAGACGTCGCCTAAGCAACACTACGAAATGTGACAATGGTATACTCACGGTTTCTGGGGTGACGTTTGTGTACAGAGACTACCAGTTAAAACAACTTATACAGGAAAAATAATTAAAAAGGAAAAAAAAAAAATGCACGCGCGCACTAGTCGGTCTCCATCCGACCGCGGTGTTAGTCCGTAGCTGGAGTGTAAACTCGATACGCGCGCCGGGTGTAGTCTGGTGCGGGCTGAGCAGTGGTGGTGCGGAGTCAACCTCTCCACGCCGTGGTGCCGGTTAGGGTAGGTGGAAGGACTGGAGCCTGGTTGGTGCGTAATAGCACTGGTGCCAAATGGGGTAGGCGGTAGGAACTGGAAAGAATGGACTAATAAATCTACGAGAACCAAACGAGGGGAACGGAATCTTGGGAAAACGAACACAGACGAAGCGTAACTTACCCGGGGAATAAACCGGTACTGCGGTGCCTTCGTGAGGCAATACAAGGCTCAAAGTTGGCCAAAAAAAAGGTTGAAGACTGAGGCGTCTTGCAGGCGATACACTAGAGAGCCTTCACTGATCAAAACTTTTCTTCAAAAAAATAATCTTTATGTGACTATCAACATGTCAGCTCCGAATTCATAATGACCGAGAACAAACGAGCGGAGAACGTCAGGAAAAATTCGAAAGTTTTTGAACTTAAAAATTAAAAATTTTAAAAAACATACATGACAAGCGACCAAAGAATAACATCACGTACCGGAACAAGGAGGTAACAATACGACGGTGCAAAAAAGGTTTAACTTTGCAGCGGTAATGCTGCAGTTCCTATTAACACTATTTTTAAGATTTGTTGTATTGTATAACTAACACAATGATCCTAAGTTGATTGAAAAAAAAATTTAATTGAATTGATTATAACGTTTATTTTATTGCGATGTAATTAGATATCGAGATAGCTCGAGTCCAGGGGACGGATAAACTTTTTAAAATCTTTTTATTAACTTGCAATGTTTGTATGTATGTATGTTCGGTTTCATTTTGCAAGAAAGATTTTAACCACTTCCCGGAAACCGATTAAGCTGAAATTTGGTACACCTACGTAACTTAACCGAGATAATGTAATAAAAATGGCATCATCGAGCTGGTCTGGTGATGGAGTCAGAAGGTGGTGACTGGATCTATACTTAAAGTGGACCCACCGTGTTTGGACTCATTAGATTGGTCTTGATAAGTAGTGAACATACAGAGCAGGCAGAGCAGAGAGAGTGGGTAGGGTAGGCAGAGCTACAAAAATACCAACAACTACAAAAAAAGTTGTTGGTGTATACATACATACATAGCATCACGCCTTCATTCCCAGAATGGGGTAGGCAGAGCTACAGAAATACCAACAAATCTAAAAAGACTTGTTTATAATTCTATATCCACATTTAGCACAATCAGGCCAAGAAGTTTACTAGTGTATTTGTGACAGGTTGCAAGCCCATTGCCTAACAGTACTACAAGCCCTTATTCCCTTAGTCGCCTCTTACGACATCCACGGGAAGACATGGAGTGGCACTATTCTAACCCAACAACCACACGGGGGATCTGGTTGGGGGGTGGTTGGTAAATCTGTAACCATATTTTGTAAAAACAGGCTAAGGGTGGAATCACATCTATAGGCACCGATTCGCATTTTGTTAAAAGAAAATGTCTGTTATTTTTGAAGATGCGTACGCATGCGAAAAGAGAATAGATGCGAACGCATCTTCATACAAAGTAGCTATTTTCTATAGACAAAATACGAATCGCTGCTGATAGATGTGATTTCACCCTAAGACCAGGCAGGGTAAACGACATTGGAAAAAGAAATGTTTTTTTTTTGACAGAAACTTAAAATCCTGGAAAATAGAATAGTTCTCGAGGAAAAAGGGAAAAACGATGTACGGAGTCACGGGCAACGGTAAGCCTACTCGTAGTTAATAATCCCTTAACCATTAAATGCAACGATGCGTGTATGACCCATCAAGTCACAGAACCCTAAAAACCCCTTGCGGTTTCAATCCGAGCAAGTGATCCCTGTATGTGATCCCATATCAATCCCGAGGGACCTTAGAAAGGGATTTTAGACATTTATTTCTTTGTATCAGTGTTGGGTTTTTGCTGAATCAATGTGAATTTTTCCTGGCACTCTTTCTGTATTGAGTGCTTGTTAGAAGGTGATATCGTTTGTCAGGTTCTGCAGTGAATACTGAAACATATTGGGTAGGTGAGAGTCAAACTCGCGTGGAGAAGTATGTATTTATGTATGTAAACTCATGCACAAAAAAAAATATAACAAAGTAAACAACGAAACAGAAACAGAAAAGGTATGTACAAAGGCGAACTTATCCCTTTAAGTGGACGTGGGTAACAGTATTCTGAAAATTGCTTCATTTGTATGAAATTTAAAATTAAATGAACGCAAACTCTGTCAGTGGTAAAATTACAGTAATCGACCTGTATTTTTGTGTCGCAAAATCGAAAAACATACAATAGAAAAAAAACAAATGCAAAAATGGTCAAGCGTGAGTTGGGCTTGCGCTGATTCGATTTGGAATCGGTACCGAGTCGTACTCGTACTTGACTAATTAATATATTATTAATTATTATTTATCTATAAGGTGAATATTATACTATTTGTCTATTTATACATCAATCGTTATGCAATAACAGATTAGGTTTAACTTGACTTGTATATCATTTGATTATTATAAAAAAGGGATTAAAACCCTTTTATACAATTCGTGTTACGCAAAATTTGGTTTCAAGGCTAATCATTACATACCCTCTGTAACGTGGACAAATCCGTGGCCAAAAGCTATTTTTTTTCCCTAAATCTTTGACCGCATTTCCTCTCACGGATATCCACGCAGTAGGGCAAGATATAAAACTAAGTCTTATAAAACATAAAAATGAGATGGCGTTTTATACGACGGGGTTACTGGCCCGTCTGATTTTATGGTCGCACTTACATCGCCTTGTGTTATGAATTTTGCTTTATTAGAGTGGGTTGTTATACTCCCGTACGGTACACCCCATACTATGTAATATTTTGTTTAGGCTGTAGCATCAAGGTTAGGATAACTGTTGGAGATGTATTTTATCATCGTCTTTAGACCTGTAGGTCAAGACCCAATAATATCTGTGCATCGTTTTTATAATGTATAACTATATCGCGAAGAGTACGCTAACATGGTTTGATCCTTTAGAAAGGATGGATAAAAGAAGAGTTACGAAAGAGGAATGTAAAGCGAAAGTAAGTGGAGATGTCGGTAGAGGACGCCCTAGATTTTTTCACACCTTCAAAGGAGTATATGGTTTTAATTTCAACTCCATACCTCCAAGCGTTCCCGAGATAAAGGGTCTTGATACACAGACGGACAGATGAACGGACAAACGGACGGACGGACGGACAAAGTGATCCAATAAGTGTTCCGTTTTTACCTTTTGAGGTACGGACAACTAAATATGAAAGGTAATAAGGTTGTCATTGTATGGGCATGTCATAAGGGATGAAAGTCATGATAGCATGACTTTCAAAGATTTGAGTATGAATGTGGAGGGTAATAAAGCAAGAGGAAGGATTAAAAACATGGAAGGATTGTGTAAAGTGTTATTGTACTAGTAAATTTACTTCATATTACCGACGTGTAAAAGAGCCCTATGGCCTATTTACTGAATAAACCTCATGATTTGATTTTGATTTTTAATTTTATGAGAAAGAAGGGAGTGAACGCTCAGATGATGGTTTATAGGTAATGGCTATGTGTGGAAGAAAAAGCTATGCTGCGCCGACTCCTGATGATTGGGATAAGGACTACTCTAAGCCAATAAACAGTATGTCAGATTTAATTGGCAAAATAGATTCAATTCTATCTTCTTAGTTGATTGCTACAGGAGTTTTCCTATTTAGCTTAGCAGAACAGAGGAGATGATGTTGAGTTACTTCTGGATTTATAATATTAGTATGGATTTGGTTGTTTTGTTCTTGTTAGTAGCATTTATTTCACTAAAGTATGCGATGGCATAAGATCGAAGAGGGTGCGCCGAAGTTCATATAAAATTGCAAATTAGATTATTTGAACTCCGAAAATGTATCTCATACCATTTTACATCATAATCAATATTAATCATACACCTGTATATTTACAGGATTTAAAAAATATCTAACTGGTAAATAAGGTTAGGTTAGGTTAGGTTTCAGTAAAATTCACTTTAGGATAACGATGATTATGATTATTATGAATAACAATTATGAACAAAAAAATTGTGAATAAAATTTTTGGGAAAATGATGAGTATAGTCACGAATCGTTTATTGTAAAAAAAAATCGAAAGACCAATATCATATCGACGCTTGAAAGGCGAAATGGGATAAGCGACATTTTTTGTGATATTGAGTCACATATATCGTTCAAATCGGAAGATTTTTCTGATTCGAACGATATAATATGTAACTCAATATCACAAAAAATGTCGCTTATCCCATTTCGCCTTTCAAGCGTCGATATGAGCCAATATGGACCCGGTCGAAGAGCTTACTGCTGCTAGGCAGGAGGCTTGTAAATCCTCTAAAGTTAGAGCCATGTTTTTTCCCAGAGCACCAAAAAAAATACCGTGTATTCCTCGAGGCTAATATTTCATCCTTGTTTACAAGATCGATGTTGGCATATTTTATGAGGCTGATAAATAAATGTCGGTCGAGTAACTTCGCGAACTAAACGGAAAAACAACTCTGGAACTTTCCTCATTACTCCCGTCTGGAAGTTATTGCGGTTTTTCTAAAAGATGTTTTAAAATATTCTAGAATAAATCAACAGCCTTTGAGAGACTTTTAAAGCGATCGCATCGAGTTGTTGAAGTCTTAATACAGTTTCAAGTCATTCTGCGGTCTCAAGAAGTCTGATGTTCTCAGAGGGTAGTATGAATTATTATTTCCTTCAATGATGATTTATTTTTTTCAACTATTTACTTGGAAAATGCATTAATAAACGTTTATCATAAAAACTATTTTTTTAATGTCGTATAAATGACGAGTTCTAATAATTTCATAATAAAGCATTGTGACATTATGTATTATTTATAAATATTGTTGATAAATTACGCGTGTCGTAAATATATTTTTTTTAAATTTGCGTTGATGTTTTGCTGAAGCACTTTCATTTTGTACATAATATACAGGGTGACCCACGATAAATGACTTTTGAGTTAAGGGGTAATAGAGTAGGTCAAACTGAACCTAACTACAAGTTTTTTTTTTTTTTTTTAATTTTAGGCTTCCTCATAATTTAATTTAAGCATCAATATTTCCTAGTGTGGTTATGCCCTTATAACCGATACACTCAATGACGGACATGTGGGTTCCATTCATAGCTCAAAAGTTCATTAAACTTTAACCTTGACACCAACGGAATTTTGACATCGTCAAAAAGGATACATCTTCATTGCAATACCTGAAGGATATTAAACTCTGTACAATTATAAATAGGGTTGAATCTGGAATATTTTTTATAACAGATGCACCATTTTTAATAAGGAATTAATTGAAGTTTGTCTTCTGTCACAACAATTTAATTAATAGGCACCTCTACTCAGTGAAAAGCAATTGAAAGATAATTTATTAGAAATGTTACGTTTATTTCTTGCACAGATAAAGTTATTATTGTGTTAATGTACCTAGGAAGTAAAAATACAATTAAAAAACACTTACTGCGCCTGAAATTTTACCTAATTTCTCAACTAATCTTGAAAGTTATTTGATGAATAACTACTATTTCGTATGTCCTGTGTTTATATCAACAGTTTAAAACTCAAATTACATGAGACACAGTTGAGTAAACACTGAATGTTAAGATTGACTAAGTCTCCACAAACTAAGCACATTAAACCTACGTCACTGTAAAAATCGCACACATAGATGTCCATCGCACTTCCTAAAGTTATCAAAACAAGAATCATACTACTAAACCGTTTTTTACACAGAAATTAATAAAAAAACACCGAATTATTTTTAGCAGATGAACAGTTAACGTCATTACTCATTAATCAATCGACCATAGACCAAGGCGAGTCATGACAGATTTTTAGATCCTCTAAAGAGGTATTACGCTAGCAAACCTTCACCGCCTGCCGAGCAACATAAACCAAGTGATCACTTAATACGGTAATTAAGGCTTTTAAAACCATTATTTCAAGAGTGGTTCATTTAAGTATAAGAGTGTAATTATTACTTCAACGGCAATTTAATGAAAGTCTGGCGAAAAAGTCAGCCTTACTGCTAAAATCGAAGTTTAACGCTACAATAGCACTTTCCCTTTCTTTCGATTGCGTTAAAACTGTTGAGTGTAAAGGATATACCTAGCTTCCGAAGTTTCATATTTAGGAACAACCCTACCAGACTGCGATTTAAAACTGAATACCGATTACAGAAATCCTCATAGTCCTCAGTATCTTGGCAAAATAGGCGTAGAATGCTTTCTCTAAGTACGTAAAGGAAGATGTTTTTAAACTTCTTTATAAGTATGTAGTGAAAGAGGAATAGAGAAGTTTCTCAACATTAATAACGAGTACACTACTGACCTTCATTTGCAAATTAATTAAGGCTGTGGACGCAGCCATGCACTCAGTCGCCCTCTAGAGTCTTAAAATTGAAGACAGACAGAAGACAAATAATTATGATCGTCCCAAGCCCGTAGGTTGGCTAAAGTTGACGGTAATGAGGAAATTAAGCGCTACCGGAGGCAACTGCGACGCACCTCTCAACAGTTGCCTTACATCTTTAAGTTATCCTGCAACAAGCGGCATACGTAGCATGGAGAACCGTGAAGATCCTGGCCCTTTACGACCGCACCGCTCCAGCGCATCAACGGCATGGCTGCGCTTACATTCAAACACAAGGCGCTAATGCGCAGGCAACTTTCGTCGAGGCTACGCGCAGCAAGTTTACCATTATTTTTAAAGATGTTTCTGTCTTTTAAGATTTACAACGAAAATGATATTCTTATGATGAACCTCTTTTCGTGTGATATTGATTAACGATGGATGACATGTCATACTTAAATGACACACATCGACTAACTTTTTATGTGGCACAAGCCCTGTGGCTGCCATTAAAAGAGAAGAAGAAGAACTTTTTATGTGACAAATGTCACAGGAATTTTACATTGTTGTTCTCTGTTTTTGAAAAAGTATACATTAATATAAATACAGTAAGTATTACGATGAGTATTTAGTTAATATCGCATAAAATTATTCAAGGTGATCCTTACGTGGAAAACTTAAGTTCAGTAGTGGATAGCCAATTTTATACAAGGATCTTAAACAAATATTTGTTAATGTTACAGCACAAAGATATGAAATTAAAAAAAGTAATTGAAGGGGACTGTATTCCAACGCAAGCTTTTAACGAAGAGAGTGTAAGTCGGGACTCCAAGGAACTATCTCGGAATCCGTTTCAGCCAGTTGCTCAAGAACACCGGAACGATTTAGTTAAGTACCTACTCACTCAGCTTGGCACAGATTTGCTGTTTACTCCTCTATTGTAATAATATCTTGTCTTCTCTGTCTTTTATTATACAACGAATGCCAAATTTAGTTTGCTGGTTAGTTTGGGTGTACGTATATTAAGTTTACACGCTTAAACCATTTTTGATGAAATGTGGAAATAGTGGAAATGGTCTCTTTTTCTTGGAGTACGAACTGATTCATACTTCCATGCTAGTATTAAGAATGCGAAAGTAATCCTATTAGTCTGTTTGTATGTTTGTTTGTTGCGGTTTCACAGATCAACCGGTAAACCAAATTTAATAAAATCTGTTGAGGATATAGCTTGAAGCCCGGAGACCTGAAGAGGGTCATAGGGTACACGTTATGTTGGAAAATTGCATTATTCCCGAGGGAAGAGCGACAAACGGCTTTTACGTGAACGGAGTTCAATTTTAGCTAGTTTCTAGTATAAAATTGTTGTTTCAATGTCTATAAAACCTTATGTATGTCTTGTTATGTGGCCTTCATCGCTACACGACTGAACCGATTTTCATATAAATTATAAGAAAATAGTTTAACCCCAGTTTTGGTCCTGGGGTATTTTTTATCCCAGATAGTTAAACACTGCACAAACTACTTTACCATCGGAAGACGGAAATTGTAGTTCCCGATGAAATAGCGATTAACAACTTCTGCGCCGACCTGCGCGGGCTTTAGCGTATAATAGTATCTGAAGACAATGCAACATTTGGATGACTTACAGCTAATCTGAAAATACAATCGGAAAGTGGCAATAGGATCTCCGCTGAATTTTATAAATGCGAATTTGTGTCTGTCTGTCTCACAAAGTATTACATTGATCCCCGAAAATGCCTTAGGCTCTGTGGGATAGTTTTTAACCATTCCTACTTATTTTCGCTACTCCTACTGCCCTAGTACCTACTTAGTGTTTGTTTGTTAAATTTTCAGAGTATAAGGCTTCAACCAATCGATGGAATATTTTATAGCCCGTATACGAACACGGGTATTTTTTTTCCCGAATAGAACAGTTCCCGAAGATTAACGAAAACCTACTTCTGCGCTGTTGAAGTCACGAGCGAAATCTAATGGTATGCGTAGTAAGTGGTATAAATACCAAGCTAGGTTTTCTGTTTACTAAAAATCAGAAAAAAAACTTAAATGAAAGAGCATATTATTTTAACGAATTTCACAGGAAAACTATCACGGCTAAGTAGACATCATTGGTATCTTGAGATACAGGCCATTTTATACCTACTAAAATCATCTAAGACGGCACCAATTAACTTTAATTAGAAAATTAGTTATTACTTGTTGATTTTTATGTGCCTCTACACTGAGCATGGTCCGGCATGCTCTTGCCCAGTTTGTTTGTTTGTAGTACTTAACGGCTTCGGAACCCTACACTGAGCATGGTCCGACATGCTCTTGCCCGGTTTTTATGTTTGTAGTACTTAACGGCTTCGGAACCCTACACTGAGCATGGTCCGACATGCTCTTTCCCGGTTTTTATGTTTGTAGTACTTAACGGCTTCGGAACCCTACACTGAGCATGGTCCGACATGCTCTTGCCCGGTTTTTATGTTTGTAGTACTTAACAGCTTCGGAACCCTACACTGAGCATGGTCCGACATGCTCTTGCCCGGTTTTTATGTTTGTAGTACTTAACGGCTTCGGAACCCTTCACTGAGCATGGTCCGACATGCTCTTGCCCGGTTTTTATGTTTGTAGTACTTAACGGCTTCGGAACCCTACACTGAGCATGGTCCGACATGCTCTTGCCCGGTTTTTATGTTTGTAGTACGTAACGGTTTCGGAACCCTACACTGAGCATGGTCCGACATGCTCTTGCCCGGTTTTTATGTTTGTAGTACTTAACGGCTTCGGAACCCTACACTGACCATGGTCCGAAATGCTCTTGCCCGGTTTTTATGTTTGTAGTACTTAACGGCTTCGGAACCCTACACTGAGCATGGTCCGACATGCTCTTGTCCGGTTTTTTATGTTTGTAGTACTTAACGGCTTCGGAACCCTACACTGAGCATCGTCCGACATGCTCTTGCCCGGTTTTTATGTTTGTAGTACTTAACGGCTTCGGAACCCTACACTGAGCATGGTCCGACATGCTCTTGCCCGGTTTTTATGTTTGTAGTACTTAACGGCTTCGGAACCATACACTTAGCATGGTCCGACATGCTCATGCCCGGTTTTTATGTTTGTAGTACTTAACGGCTTCGGAACCCTACACTGAGCATGGTCCGACATGCTCTTGCCCGGTTTTTATGTTTGTAGTACTTAACGGCTTCGGAACCCTACACTGAGCATCGTCCGACATGCTCTTGCCCGGTTTTTATGTTTGTAGTACTTAACGGCTTCGGAACCCTACACTGAGCATGGTCCGACATGCTCTTGCCCGGTTTTTATGTTTGTAGTACTTAACGGCTTCGGAACCATACACTTAGCATGGTCCGACATGCTCATGCCCGGTTTTTATGTTTGTAGTACTTAACGGCTTCGGAACCCTACACTGAGCATGATCCGACATGCTTTTGCTCGGTTTTTAGCTTTACATAATGTTTGTGCGCCAGTATTTTCATTTATTTCAAATGTTACAAGTCAATTTGAAAACATTTAGTTCAAATGTTACAAGTCCTGTTATTGAAATGGGCTTTGCTTACTATCCATGTCTATATTCCATATTAACTCGTCTTTATCTTTTCTTTATTATTGCTATTTTATTACATAGTGCAAAACAAAGTCGCTTTCTGCATCTGTCTGTCTGTCTGCATATCCGCTGACTCCTCCTAAACCACGCGTCGGATTCTGATGCGGTTTTCAATATCAGATTACTTTTTTCACGGGAGGCTTTTAATGTATAATAATTTCCGTTTTCTGTACGGGTATTACAGAAACACACGTAAACCGAAGCGAAGCGAACCGAGGGCGGGTCACTAGTACTAAATGCAAAAGTAACTCTGTTAGCCTGTTTGATTATTTGTTATGGTTTCACAGCTAAGGAGGAGGCAGGCACACAAGCACTCAGGCCATCTGATGGTAACTGGAATCTGAGAACCATAGTCATTTGAATTCTCAAGACTATAATCTTAAGACTGCAATCCTATTAAGTACCTCAAATGCGTTGCCAAACCTGAGGATTAAGATGGAATGCGTCTATGCTAGTAATTTCACCTTTTGTCGTATCCCCACACCGGAACACAACAATGCTAACACTGTTGCTTACTTTTTACCTTTCAATTGCGAGGGAATAAGGGCTTGTAGTACTGTTAGGCGATGGGCTTGCAACCTGTCACTAATACACTAGTAAACTTCTTGGCCCGATTGTGCAAAATGTTATTAAGGAATTATAAACGAGTATTCTTAGAGTTGTTGGTGTTTCTGTAGCTCTGCCTACCCCAATCTAGGAATGAAGGCGTGATATTATGTACACGAAATTTGAAAGAGTAAAATTTGATAATGCTATTTTATGGTATCTAAGACCTGATCTGATGATGGAGTCGGTTTGTTGCGGAATTTTGAATGTGGTCAAGTGAAACATGGGAAATGTATCACTTTTTTACATATTCTCGATCCTTACGTACATTGTCAAATTGTTGTTGTACCTATGCTTAGACTAATTGATTTTAATTTTAGGTTCACTGAAGAAGAAGGAGACACTACGTATGACTATTAATTCTGATAAGGAATCATAAATAAGAGAAGAAAGAAGGAAACAATGATTTGAGGAAAATAAAGCTATAAGTGTAATATGAACTTCAAGACTATCAGAAGAAATGTTAATATCATAGTTATAGTTCATAAATAATGCTCAAAATAGGGTAGTTAGGTGCGGTCTGTTAATTGTGCATATAAAGCAAAGCAATAATACCCATGTAGCCATAGGTTGTCAAAGGAACTAAGTCCGACGAATAATCCAAATGCGAGCCATATCGATCCTGCATAGCTACAGAACCTGTCGGTAAAACCATATTGCTTTTAACACCGTATCGTATTGTTTTTACTCGTCCGCCATTACTTTCAAGTAAATAAGAGTCATTCTAACATTGGCAATACGATAATATGTCAAAATCAATATTGTTTTACCAAGTATATCAGAGGCTCATTATGTAATGCATAATCATACGCATCGTACACTGTCGGTTAAGTTCGTATTCATCCTGCTGTCTCAATTAGTTTATCGATGGGTAAGTACTGAAGCCACCCTGTAAAACTAACTGTTTTGACCGAAAAAAGGTGTAGTTATGACTCTTCAATACATCTGTCTGTCATACTACTTCGGGCGTCATCGACCCCACGGCAGAAATCTGCAGAGATGCAGTCGCGATACAGCATCGCTAAGCCATTGCTACAACCGCGATGCAGCATCGATACAGTCATAATGCAAAATTCTTTAATTTTTTCACTTTTCCTATACTTGTCTATCCAAAACAGTGTCGCGCGTAAGTTTAGTAGCGATGCTGAATCAATACAGTCGCGCGTTTGCAACGATGCAAAAGCTATACTATTCAATTGCACTGTATTACTTCAGAAAAGAATTCAGATAAAAAACTAGCGTTAGAGGACTTATTATACGTGTAAAACAAATCGTAAATATACTGCACCTGTGGCACCCATAGTGAAGTGTCACCGGTGTGTCAGAACAATGATTGGTCGCCTGTGTAAGTGCCAAAGAATAAGAACTAAAGGCATAGAAGGAGCGATAAAATAAAAGGTAACATACAGATAGCTGTTATACACAGTCTTTTTGGGATTCAGTGTGCCGAAAAGAGACGGCTCTGTAAGCTAAAATATCATGGTCGTACAATGTTGCTGTCGCACACTGTTGCATGTATAATCTGCGACCATGATGCCCAGTTGGTGTCGTTGGAGTCCAGTTTACGCAAGTTGACAACTGTGTACGGCTAGTAATTAGCAAGAACTGTACTCAATCCTTCTTTTAACTTAACGTATTGAAAATTTCGGACGGGTATAGATTTACGCTTTCGCTTTAACACGTTCCCTGTCCGGGTGCCCGCAATGTGGGGTCATGAACATGGGTTTTTGTTTGGGGACAGTGAACGTGTCTAAGCCTTTAAATCTTATTCTATGGTAAGTGCACCTTAACGCTTTTCGGTTATAAATATTATTATTTAAACTTCTTTCGCTATTGTCCACTCAAATAATGATTCGTTACTTTTAGGTTTTATATCAATGTTCTTAAGGTCCGAAAGTGACAAATCATCTGCACTCTGACTATGCATTATGTGTTTTTTGTACTTGGTATTATTTACGTCAACATAATAAAAAAGTACCAAAAATGTCTCATTTTTATTTGTTCGTTAATCAAACAGCACAATGTAGTCCCCTCATTGAGGCCAAACGGACCAGGGAACGCGTCAAAAAACTAATGAATAATATCAAGGTCATTACGCACTCGGCGGTCAGGTCGCCCAGTGCGTAGCTGAACTTATGTAGGTAGGTGTGCTTACGCTAAACCGCACCACCGACTCCGAGGAGGTTCTATTCATAAAATGTCGTTAAACAACGATAGTTTAGGGTTCAAACTACTTATTCAATACCTATTTCACGAAAAACGCCTGAAGCTGTCTAGTTAAAAGTAAATTATACTTACTGTCACGTAACTTTCTGTCATTTCGTCATACTTCATATTTTGTTTGAGTTTCGTTGAATAACAATTTAATTTGCTTATTTAAATAGAAACTTATTAAAATACTAAGTAATAAATATTAGTAAGTACACATATTATTATTATGTATACTTGTATTTATGAGAATGCAGTGTTTGAAATCGAGAAACGGGAAACTTATGAACGTGGTTAATCATTTCATAATGATAGAATGAGGATCAAATGGATTAACAAACGGTATGATGCAGTAAGAAAAACTTTACGCACTTCATATTTCTCGATATGTTGAAGAATATTTTAAGTAAATTGCGGTAAGTTTGGCATGTGTCAACAATGAGTGATCATTGATAGTGACCTTGATCTTGAACTGCTCTGACATTAAATACTACGATAGTACTACAAATTGTAAAGGTAGGAACACACCTATTTTAATATTTTATATTATGTTTTTTTTTTTTTTTTTAATTGAGTAGCTGAATGAAAACTTCATAGGCCTATTCAGTATAACTTACTTTATCACCCCTTGACTCCAAAAGCGATTACTCGCGGGTCACCCTGTATATAATTTGTTATTACGTTTTTGAAAACGGTCCTAACTAATTCGGTGAAATTTGCAATATTGGTGACAAAAAATCGATTTGACAAGTTAATTCATTTTCAACACTAGCGACGCTCCGTCTTCCACGTACTGAAATTATAAAACGTCTAGGGCCCAAAATAAAAAAAAAGCCGGTGAAGTGCGAATCGGACTTGCACACGGAGGGTTCCGTACAAACTTATAAGAATTTAAAATTGTATTGAGGGACCAACTTGACTTTGCCGTTGAAAAACAGTTGTCTCCATAATATTGACATAGGTCGAGATAACTAATCTCGACCTATGTCTGCAAATAAGTTTGCGATCGCAAAACAATTTTTTTGTGATGAAACAAGACATGTAAGACCTTTGTTGCCAAATTTCAGGATTTCAGGTCTATGCGAGCCCTATATATAGTACCCTCTAAATTTTGATTCCCTTGAGTGTCGAAATATACGTTTTTTGTGGCATGAACGGCAGTTACTTTTTTTTTTGTAAACTTAGATGTTCATTTTTTTCTGTGCTTCATGGGACTGTAGACTTGAATATATAGTTTTAATTTCAACTTGATACCTTTACGCGTTCCCGAGATAAAGGGTCTTGACAGACAGATGGACGGACGTACAGACGGACAACAAAGTGATCCAATCCATCAATCAATCAAAGGGTTCCATTTTTTCCTTTCGAGGTACGGAACCCTAAAACAATAAGTAAAAAACATTTCATAAAAAATTAAGCATAAAAGGATCGTTCAAATTTAAGCACACACGTCCAACCCTTTATAGTCCAAACACTTCACTGTTTTCCACGAGTAGTCATCTAATCAATAACGACGCTATCACAATTACGTTAGGGTACATATTTGATCATCTCACTCATGCACGACGTTTTTAGATTATTAAAATAAAATAGCTTATGTGTAACTTAGTCAAAAAAGATTATATCCTCTATAGTTATTCAATAAGGTCGATTTTTCAACAACGGGCTTTATGACTGATAGGTTTTTCTAACGATTGTATGTATGATATAGAACGCAAATCGCTTCAGGAGGCCGGTTATTGATGAGAATGCAATTAATCTTGCTCAGATTGTCTATGGCTTCCCGCTATTAAGGCATTCAGTGCCTGTGGCGCTTTTATTGTGTCTAAAATGCATGCAAAAAACGAGGATGGGCGCTGTATTTAACGGAGTAGAGTAAAAATATTGTTTTTATGTACACATGATTTCTCTCTCTTTCCGAGAGGCGAATTAGGGAATAAGTACTATTAGGCGATGGGCTTGCAACACACACACACACACACACTAGTAAATTAAGGTAAATAGTACCTACATACTTAAACATAAAAGTATAATATAAATATAATATACCGGGTGTTGCCTGTAATAGGAGCAATAAATTTAGGGATCGTTTCCACACCACAAACGTAACAACATTTATTCTACAACTGTTGAAAATAACTTGTTGTTTACTAAATATGAATGAATTTAGATTTTCCAAGCCAGCAATGTATTGCGAAAACTACGAAGTATGTAGGCTGAGAGTAGATGTCAACTAGACTATTGGATGGAGTACATTGAAAATGCTATTTAATTTGTTCGAAATAATCCCAACTAATAAATTACATATTTTGTAAAAGTTGTAGAACAAATATTGCTACGTTTATACAGTAGAAACGATCCCTCATATTCCTCCTATAACAGGTAACACCCAGTATACACACAAGGTTATCCAGAAAACGGCAGCATACATAGCGTGATGATAATACCATAACAGAAACTGATTAGCGCAGCTCTTAATTACTCGGCAATGGCTATCATTCCGTTAAAAGTGTCATCACAAAAACATTTTTCCTACGGAATCGAACTCGGAACTGCTTGCTTCGTAGACGTGTTAATATGTTTGTTTATATGATAGAATGCTAATCGCGTCGGAAGAGCCGTTATTGATGAGTGTGCAATTAATCTTGCTAAGTTGTCCATAGCTTCTGGCTTTTAACGGCCGGTTTAGGAGCGGTATTGTTTCACCGAGCCTTTTATATGATAACAGAAACAGGGCTGGGATTCTACACGGCAAAAACGATATCATCTTTGACATAATCCGTATCGTCAACGTTTTGATAACTCTCATGTCATTTACAATAATGGCGACTGTGACATAAACGATTCTTAAACGTGTCAAACACGATATCGTTTTAACGCACCTGAATAGAGGCCTTGGGCTGGGATTCTACACGGCAAAAACGATATCATCTTTGACATGTTTCCGTATCGTCAACGTTTTGATAACTCTCATGTCATTTACAATAATGGCGACTGTGACATCAACGATTTTAAAACACGTCAAACGCGATATCGTATCGGCTGTCTTGTTGGTATAAGTTTTAGTTATTAGATACTTAATACTGTAGTTTGTATTCGCAAATATTGTTATGTTTAAGGAGTTTTTAATAATAAGTGTTGATTGTGTCGAAATGGGTCCAGCTGAAAATCAGCGCTGTGACTTGTCGCAGCATGTTGCTGAGCCGATCGCCCTTTTAGTGCTTATTAGTTAATACGTTTTTATGAACTCAAACCAATGTAATACTGTATTAGCACTAAATAACAGTTTCTTCTTCTTCTTCTTCTAATAACGCAATAAAATAAAGGCCCTCAGTCTCTACTCGGTATAACAATTTTGGTTCAGACGTGTTATTGTATTGTTTTTAACTCGGCCGCCATACGCTAACATGTCAAAAGCCATTTTTTAATAGACCCTGAATGAAGAACCTGATGGTAAGTGGAATCTGAGACCCATAGACATTTGAATTCTCAAGACTATAATCCCAAGACCTCAAATGCGTTGCCAACCCAGATGCCAAACTAAGATGAAATGCCTCTATGCTAGTAATTTCACCGGTTGTCTTATCCCCACACCGGAACACAACAATGCGAACACTGTTGCTTGGCGGGTGGTTAATGGATAAGATGGTGGTAGCGATCCGGACGGACCCTGCACGGGGTCCTACCACCACTAAGACTTTAGATTAGCGCATCTTGCTTTGAGATCGTTATCATATTTGTTGAGGTTACGACTGTTGTTATAAACTAGGCAGTGGCTGTCATAATGCTAAAAGTGTAATAACGATATCAAAGAGGAATAAAGGCAATTAATTTTAATTGGTTTAAGAACTATTGTTTGTTGTTTTATTGGAGATACATTTTGCATATTATCATTTTGTCTTACGATTATAGTCTTGACAATTCAAATGTCTATGGGTCTCAGATTCCACTTGCCATCAGGTGGCATGAGTGCTCGTGTGCCTTCTCTTTAACATAAAAAAAAAAAGATTTTATTTTATATGCCTACACACTTAGAGTCGCGCACCAAGGGTTCCGTACTGCCACCTAGTAGGTATTATTATATTCCAATTTTAATTTATTTTCGACTCGAATCAGCGCGAGCCCATTCATACTTGTTTTTTTTTATATTTGACATGTTGTACAATGTCATACAAGCGTGTTTTACATGTCTTCCCGAGGATGTCGTAAGAGGCGACTAAGGGAATAAGGGCTTGTAGTACTGTTAGGCGATAAGCTTGCAACTTGTCACTAACACACTAGTCTAGAATTATAAAACAAGTCTTTTTAGAGTTGTTGGTATTTCTGTAGCTCTGCCTACCCCACTCTGGGAATGTACATTCTACATAAATTTATCAAGGAAAGAATTATAATTAGCAACGCCAGTGATATTTTACCCACCGCAAAAACACACGCTTCACTTAGTTTCCTTATCAAAAATACACTCCATTACCAAGTGTATTTTTCCTAAGAAAACTCAGTACACAACAATCCTTCTCGGAAATGATCGTTTGCGTTTTATGATCGGAGTCTGCATTAAGTAGAGCCAGTAAAAGCAGCTGGAATGTTACTTAAAATATTTATTTTATTCTGTTTTAAGTATTTGTTGTTAAAGCGGCAACAGAAATACATCATGTGTGAAAATTTCAACTGTCAAGCTGTCTGTCTATATAAGACAGACTGACAGACAGACATACGGACAGTGGAGTCTTAGTAATAGGGTGTCATTTACCCTTAGGGTACGGAACCCTTTGAAAAAAACGGGCAACTACAAACGGATGCCTTATTAAAATTAAAAAAGACATGTACAATAAAAAAAAACAAGATTTAATTTTACCGCTTTGTCGGCAATACAATTGGGTTTTCATGCCTAATAACAGTATTCTAGTACCTACTAAGAGTGTCTGAGCTAAGCTACGGATGGACGAACGGACACGGCCAAACTATAAGGGTTACTAGTTAGACTACGGAACCCTAAACATATCAGTGAACTCGACAGAAGTCTTAACTTAATACTTGTACTTGTGAGCATTGTGCAGAGATAAGTACTTTTGACCATACTGCCCTGCTAACACAAATGGCAGTATCTCAGACAAAACTCCTGTAGCAAATACAACCTTATTACTAAAAAGATAGGATGGAATCTGCTTTGGGTATTGAATTTGAGATACTGCTTATTGGCTTAGGAAGGCAGCATAGGAGGGCTGAGGACTCCTATTGTATTGGGTTAAAAACGACGTCATTTACGTGTTTTGGTATTGTTTTTAACTCGGTCGCCATTACTGTCAAGTGAATAAGAGCTATCAAATGGTTGACGATACGGAAACACGTCATAGGCAATATGGTTTTACTCAGGGATTGTAAAACCGGTTTTAATCAATACCTGTATTTAAAATGACAAATTGTTACCGCTAAAAAAGTAATACCTATATTCGAATTAGAGGTATTATTGTCATTCCGCTTTTGTTTTTATCGCTATGGTATACGTTACACTATTTACAGTATTAAATACCTGTATTCAATACCGCTTTTCATTGCACCTGATAAGTAAGATGTCAATTGGACTGTAATAAATTGTAATTTCAGAGTTGTCTAAGGCGTGTCTGAGTTTTTTTGTAATAACACCAAAAACATTTACAGAAACAAATAAACGAGTATGTTGACACTGACAGGTTTACTGGTTATGGTTTTTAGGGATAAAGTATCAAAAAGAGGTATTGTTCTCAATTGGCTAAACCGATAATATACTTGAATACCGGTATTCGTTATACCGCTAATCAGAGCTTTAGCGATATAAATAGCGAAATACAATTATAACCGGTTATACCTCATTTAAAACCGGTAGTCAGAATACCGGTAACGATCCCTGGTTTTACTACAGTAGATGCCAAGTGCTTCATCAATGTTAGCAGTAAATAACCAAATAAATATCAAAGGACCATCTCATACTTTACCTAGTCATACGGTACATATCTAATATATAAAGTTCAGTAATTATAGATAATGGACAGTATTTTTCTGAAACCGTTTACTCTTTAGGGTTGTTATAAAACAAAACAAACCTAACCTAAAAGTGGCTTTTAAACAATTACATTAAAAAAAAACTGAAAAGTGAACGGTTTCAGAAGTAAAACGATTAAATATTATAAATTATAACACATTGTGTATTTAGAACTTTTTTAGGAAACGTTTCCATTTCTCATGTCGTTAATAATTACCGTAATTGAAAATCGCAAAGCTAATTACAATTAGGCAGGTTCAAACCTTCACTACAATGTTAGTGTGATTTTAATTCAATCACCAACAAAGTCGTTTATTTGACTGATAAATACACAACGCAATATAAATGGCGTCATGTCAAACCCACATCTAGGGTTGGTGAAAAGTTAGATAATTGGCAAACTTCGTCGGGACCATCTGCACTAAATAGTTTTGCACTGAGTGCCGCATGCCAATGTATAGTATAATGTGTTTGTGAAACAAAACGACCTTTAATCACGTTAGGGAATAGGGACCAATTCAAAGCGGATTGTATAAAAGCTTGTAACAATAGTACAGAATGTTTTTGTTGAACGACGTGTATTGAAGAGATGCGAATCATTCCGTATCGTGGTGGGCGCATTTCATATTTGAATTTCGTCATTCAAATTTTTCTAAATCTTGGTAAAGTACATACATACATAACATCACGCCATTAGAGTGGGGTAGGCAAAGCTATAGAAATACAAACCACTCTGACAAGACTTGGTTGGTAATTCTTTAACCACATTTTGCACCAGCAGGCGAAGATATTCAAGCCCATCGCCTAACAGTACTACAAGCCTTTATTCCCTTAGTAGTCGCCTCTTACGACATCCACGGGAAGACATGGAGTGGCACTATTCTTACACGGAACAATGCAATGTATGAATATTTGGAAAAAACATTTACACCTTGCCAATAAGCTTAAATAAATGTGGCTCTAATAAAAAAGTATACGATTTGCTTCGCGTCTGATTACTTAAATAATAGTGGCAAATTAAGTCTTGCCTCAAATAGAATAAAAATGTTACTAAACTTATCACTTCTTTTTTATGGTCTGTAGAAGTCTCACGACTTAGGCTACCTGATAGTATGTAGGATCTGGGGCCCATAGACATTAGAATTCTCAAAACTAAAATCTCAAGACTGCAATCCTAAGACTACAAATTCGTTTCCGATCCTTAGAACTAAGATAGAATGCCTCTATGCTAGTAATTTCATCGACTGTTTTATCTCCACAGCGAAACACGACTATGCGACTGCTGCTACGCGGTAGGTTATAGGATAAGATGGTGGTAGCGATCCGGAGACACCCTCCACAAGGTTCTACTACCACTTAAGTAAAATAGAAGAGTTATGTCTACAAGGCAAAATTAAAAAAAAACAAGTCGAAAAGACTACATCAATGATACTGGAACCGAATCAATGATTTTTAGAATTGTCTGTCAGTCTGATTGTGCACCTTTAACTCAAAATCTACTGGACATATTTACGTGAAATTAACTTCATTAAGACCCAGATCATTTTTTAAGATACTTTTTATGACGCATTTCTGCTTATAAGGGGAGTAAAACAGAGGTCAAAATCCTTTTCGCTCTGTCTGCCCGTCTGAACCGATTAAGATGAAATTCAATGCGGCATGGAGTATTTTTAATTCCCGGGGTTTTTATCCCGGGAAATTGTACTGTTCCCTCGGTAGCAGCAATAAACGACCTCCACGCAGACGGAGTCGCGGGCAAAAGCTAGTAAATAAATTAAATAATTTCAATGCCTGCTAGTTTCTATTATGTACTTTCAATTCGTTTACGCCGTTCGTTGAAAAGCTTACGAATAAGCTTAACAAGAAAGCTCAAGGTCTCTCAAACAGCGATGAAAAGGGTTACTGTCGGAGTTTTCCTAAAAGGTCTTATTAGAAATAATGAGATCCGTAGAACCAAGGTTACGGATATTGCCGATCTAATTGCTAGGATTAAGACTAAGTATATATAATACGTATATACATAACATCACGCCTTCATTCCCAGAGTGGGGTAGGCAGAGAAACAGATATACCAACAACTCCAAAAAGACTTGTTTATAATTCTGTAACCATATATTTTGCCCAATGATGGGTTTTTTGTATATGACGACACGTTGGCCGAGTTGGGAGTGACCCTGCCTCCGAACCCAGCGGTCCCGGGTTCAAATCCCGGTAAAGGCAGATATTTGTGTGATGAGCACGAGTATTTGTTCCTGAGTCTTGGATAATTTATAATGTATTTAAGTATTTATTTCTCTATCTAAGTATGTTTATCGTTGTCTAGTACCCATAGTACAAGCCTAGAGCTTAGTTTGGGACTAGGTCAATTTGTGTGACATTGTCCCGTAAAAAAAAAAAAAAAAAACAGGCCAAACAGTTTACTAGTGTATAGTGGGGCATTTTTTAGAAAGTTTGTAATACCCAGTTAAGGAATAGGTAAATTAAGAAACGTTATTTTTTCCACTGAGTTACGAAAATTAGTCGTAAATTTATACACTCTCAACGCCAAGTAGCAGTACCTGTCTCAAATTCAATAAATCAACCAGATCCAACCCTCACTCGTTAGTAATATGCTTTTACTTCCTAAAAGAGTTTTGTCTACAATATATATGTGTCTTATAACAAAATAGCTAATTTTCGTAACTCAGTGGAAAAGTTAACGTTTCTTAATTTATTCCTTAACTAGGTACAAACTTTCTAAGACACGCCCAGTCACAGGTTGTAAGCCCATCGCCTAACAGTACTACAAGCCCTTATTCCTTTAGTCGCCTCATATGACATCCACGAGATGACATGGAGTGGCGCTATTCTAATCCGGCAACGGCGGCAACCACACGTGGTTATGACTCAGTAATCATAGGAAATTCACCGCTACTAGGAGCTTAGCTCACCGCCGGAAAGCTGTGGCACTTCGACACCAGCAACTTAAGAGGGTGCCTTGGTGTCATGGGTCTATCCTAACCTTCGTAACCCCAAGCTTAAGATAATCTAAAAAACAATAAGGTTCAGCAGAAATTTGCGTACTATTAAATGAAAAATTCTGCGATGTGATACGTTCTATGAAATGAGTGTCGGTGAAACAAGGGGACACCATATTACCATCTTCTCCTTTCTACCATCAGATTTCTAGATACACCGCGGGATAACATCCGTACTTGTACATTAGCACAAGTTATATTTTCTCACATGTCGCTCAGTGCGTCTTTATCGTTACTAGATGGAAAGGGAGATCCGAACGACAAACAAGTCGTGGACAACATGATTTAGCCAAAAGCGCCTTTTCAAACGAAGGGCTTTGCATCATCCTTCATAATACGTACTGCAAAAGTGTGAAACACGCTTCCGGCGACTGTATTTCCGAGTGCATACAATCGGAATGTATTTAATATAGGGTGAACGCTTCTTCTGGGCGAGCTCGCTTCTTCGTCATTCAGGGGCAAGAGTTAGTCAAGAGCAAACCCATTATCAATTTAAAAAAAATTGGTATTTTTGGGGTTATTCTTAAAAGTCTAATTAGAAATAATCAGATCCGTAGTAGACCCAAGGTTACGGATATAGCCGAAATAATTGCTAGAATTAAGTAAACATACATACATACATGACATCACGCCTTGATTCCCAGAGTGGGGTAGGCAGAGCTACAGAAATACCAATAAATCTAAAAAGACTTGTTAATAATTCTGTAACCACATTCTGCAGAAGTAGGCTAAGATGTTTACCAGTGTATTAGTGACAGGTTGCAAGCCCGTCGCCTAACAGCACTACAAGCCCTTATTCCCTTAGTCGCCTCTTACGACATTAAGTACACAAAGTAAATTCATTGCTGCTAGAACGTATGAGGGTGGCAAATAGTCCGTGAATGGCTACTACATATCAGAAGATAGCTTGGTTGGACTCCTGACATGGTGAACCAAAGACCTGGTGAAGGTCGCTAGAATCAGCTGGATGATAGTACAGGTTCAAGAATCGTGACCATCCTTCGTGGAACACAATATGTGTTATGGGCGCGAGTATTTGTTCCTGAGTCTTTGATGTTTTCTATGTATTTAAGTGTACATTTCTCTATATAAGCAAGTTTATCGTGACCTATAGTTAAGTCAACCTAAGATCATTTCTGTGACAGCTTATTATAAACACGTGTTACAATTGTTAGGTACTTTGACTTTTCATAAATTCCGGTAATATTCGGGGAGCAAAGATGGCGGATTGAAAGATATCCGCCTTTTACTTTTGATTTATTCTGTTTACTGATTTTCTCTACTCACTTGAAATTGGCGAAAATCACTAGGGAACACGGTGGACCACCATCAAAAAATCTGGCAAAGTGCGAGTCGGACTCGCGCACGAAGGATTCCGTACCATTATATATACGTTTAATGTATATTAGAACATTTATTTAAAGGCAAAATAATCACGTTTGTTACATGGGAGCCGCTCTTAGCTTATTTTGTTTTAATTTAACTATTTATATTTGAAGTGAATATACATACAACTAAATATTATGTGTATATTTCAAGTGTCTACCTGTTGCCGTTATTGATATCGAACAAAAAACGAAAAAAACACGTTTGTTGTATGGGAGCCCCGCTTAAATATTTATTTTATTCTGTTTTTAGTATTTATTGTTATAGCAGCAATAGAAATACATCATCTGTGAAAATTTCAACTGTCTAGCTATCACGGTTCATGAGATACAGCCTGGTGACAGACAGACAGACATCGAAGTCTTAGTAATAGGGTCCCGTTTTTACCCTCTGGGTACGGAACCGTAGTATGAAGAATTCTCATAAATACTACAGCATCGCAATGATCATCATGTAGTTACTTGTAGGTAGTGTTGCGATTATAGTAGCTGTTGAAAATTATGAAATACGGCTGTCACAGTAGTAATTTTACATTTACCGACTTTTTTTATGGCAAGTAGAAGACACACGAGCACACAGGCCATCTGATGGTGAGTGGAAGTAGAGACCTATAGACATTTGAATCCTCAAGACTACAATCTCAAGACTGCAATCCTAAGACACGGTTGTTAAAGCATTTCGAGGGGTAAGATAGAAATCCTCTTTATTAGTAATTTCAGCGGTTATTTTATACCTACACCGGAACAAAATAATGCGAACACTACTGCACTTACCAGCCAATCTGTAAGACTGTCGCGTGATATTATTTTATTACATTTTTGTGCCCATAATAATCGTATGTTTAGTAACGAAAAAACACACGCTGTATACTAAATTAAATTTAAAAAAAACAACGTAAAAATATTACATTACGAAAATCTGCCTCGAGCATAGAAGTTTAATTAGAGACAGTTTTCAAAACTTTTCTATAGAAAAAAAAAACTCAAACAAGATAAACTGAAAACTAACAAAACACGCCAAGTTCGGAACAGCCAGGATGCTTTCGACACCGCAGGCTTGTTGATAGTAAGTTTTTGTTCATTATAAAATTGTACGTTCCTATAACTATCTTATTAAATGAGTTTGTAATTAGTTTAAGATTACACTATGTACAACTGTAATTTATTATACGAAAAAAGAAAACTATCTGGGCAAAAAGGTATACGGTAAAGGTAAAGGTAAAGGTAGGTATATGTTCTATTCTTTTAACTTTTGTTTTTTTCTGTAAATGTATGATATGTTTGTTGTGTTGCAATGTACACACATACATTCATTAAATCACGCCTGTTCTCAGAGGGTTAGGCAGGGACCACTTCTTTCCACCTGCTACGATCCTGACAAATCTCATTTTCGCTTCTTCAACATTCATACATCGAGTCATGCATGCACGTCGGTTTCGGATAATTAAGATTCGGCCCTTTTCCAGTATTTCCCTGATTTCATTAAAAAAGTACGCCTAGGTCGGCCCCTTCCGACCCTTCCACTCACTATCGCACTGTATATTCCTTACGTCAATCTTTTTTCTTCCATCCTTTCCAATTAACCGAACCATCCCTTTTCAATCTTAGGCACTACATTTTCTTTCAGTCCACACTTCATCTCTGATGTTTCATTCCTTACTCTATCAAATAGTTTCACACCTCACATGCTACGCAAAAAGCGCATTTTCACTGCATTTATACGACTTTCATGCTTGTCCTGCCACACCCAACATTCACTAATATATATCAGAACAACACATCATTTTGAACAGCTAATCGGGCTTTTGCTCACAAAGGAGTGCAGGGCTCCATTTATGTGATTGCCTGCATTCACCCTCCTGTCAACATCCTTGTCACCCTTACCATCTCTTGTAAACATACTTCCCACGTACACAAATTCACTGACTTACTCTACTAGTTCACCATTAATATATATAACGCACTCAGTAATCTCCTCGTCCTTTTGTATCACTATGACCTTGGTCTTAGCAACATTTACTTTCATAGCCTTTTATTTTAATCCCTCATTCATCTCTGTTACCATCTCCTGCAACTCAAGTACCGATGGAGCAAGTATAACTTGATCATCGGCATATAAGAGGCATTTGATAAGCAACTCTTGCATACGCAAACCCTTATACTCTTTCAAATCTCGCATACAACTGTCCATGAATAGATTGAACAGCCATGGTGAGGCAACACAGCCCCGTCTAACACCTCTAGAGATATTAAACCAGGCCGAGTATGCCCAATTGATCCTGACACAGGCCTTAGAGCCCTCATAAAGTGACTTCAAAGCCTGCACCAGGTTGCTGCTCACTCCTTTCATAACCAGCATCGTCCACAACTCCTTTCTCAATGTAGCAAGGCGGCTTTCAGCGGCCCGCTTTTTTGTGTTGCAGTGTGTTTTTGTCAAATTAACGTTATGAGCAGACATAGAAGTTTTTGTGGCAAAAACGTCAATTCAGTATTCTGCCTTCCGATATAAATTTTTTCGATAACTGTTTCATTTACTTATAAAGTGTCATAGTAGATAGGTAATATTCATTGAATTAAATATAAATTAACTAAAATGCTGATCACTACCCATTCGTGAAATTCTTTCGATTTTCATACAAAATAAACTTACACGAAGAATGCCTTGCTACAAAGGCATATTTAGATAAATTGTAAGACATCACTATGTCTTACAATTTAGCATAATAGTATTTATAGTATACTCTAATATAATACCTACTTGGTTTTCGAAAAATGCATGGAAAAGACTGAAACTTAAAAATATTGTAGGTAGATAATTATTTATTTTTAACGTTATGCTTATAAATGCCACTTTTAAGTTGTGAGATACGGTGTAAGGAATTTGCATGTTGATATTATACGTTATGTCATAATATTATTTTTCATACAAAATTAACTTTCATAAGAAAGTACAATTTATCGATAAATTATTATCGGTCGGAAGTCCCTAGGACAATATTATTTGTGCCACAAAAACTTCTATGTCTGGTTATGAGTTTGAGTTTCAAACAGGATCAATTGGAATCGTCCGTTTTACAACCTTAATCAACAACAGATTAAACAAATCATCTTTTTGTTAAAAATAGTAAATTAAAAATAGTTTTATACAATGTTTTATAAAATAACACTTTTAGAAAGAAACAAACAAAAAAAATTACGATGATTTTCCTTGCAGGTCGATGTGCGTTCTTTTGTGTCCTCAAATTCCTTATATTTTATTATTCGAATGAAAATGGCAGGTTTATTTCGTTATCCTTTATCTTTAAATTTCTAATCACATTAGTTTCATAACAGGAAAACTGCCAACCGCTCCGACCCAAATCATACCCTCAGTTTATTTACCATTAAATATCGTGTACAACTTCAAATTATTTGGAAACTGGGCCAAACGTGGTGGGAATAATCATGATAATGCTGTTTTGGACGATATTGCGGCAATAAATAAAAAAAGAAATATTGTTATTTTTCAAACTTGGCTCATTATTATTGTCTACGCCGCCGTCCAAATTCAAAAGGACGCGTGTCCAATAAAATAGATTTAAATTTTGAACCTTTTCCAGTAATTTAGACAATAGTATTATTAATGTAATTGTGTTGTTTTAATTACCTATGCCAATTGTGTGTATGATTTGTAGTATGCAAATAAACCTTTTATCTATCTAACTATCAATTTATATGCTCGTAATTATCCTTACTAATACTATAAATCTGAAAATGTGGATGTTTGTAACTCTTTCACTCTAAAACTACTTGACGAATCATCATGAAAGTTTGTTCACACATTCTGGGAAGTACTAGAAGTAACATAGGATACTTTTTATAAAAAAAAAACTAAGCATAAAAAAATGACAAGAAAAAATTTGCAGCGGGCGAAGCCGCTGGCGGGTCGCTAGTTTTTTATACAGGGTGTTGGGTAATGAGTGGATAATCCTTAACCTACGGATAGAGGGCACTTAGGACGTTATGAAAAAGCTAAAATAGGTCTAGTAAAAGTCGCACGGTTTTCGACATATTTGGACTTTTAATCGGATTTTTTGTCATTTTTCCTTATGTCCATGTTACGAAAAACCCTTAATTTCATGTATTAATTCATATTTTTTTCACTTTTTTTTTGCATGGTTAGAATCACTATGAACTAAGGAAGTTTTTAAAGCTACATGCCAAGTTTTTTTCATGACAACTTTTTGAGTAAACTCACTAAGTTACTTTTTCCATACTAAGAAATCCCCGCGTTTGTTTTTCACGTAGTATGGAAAAACAAACTTTGTGCGTTTACTCAAAAAGTTGTCATGAAAAAAAACTGGGCATGTAGCTTTAAAAACTTCCTTAGTTCATAGTGATTCTAACCATGCAAGAAACAACGAAACAAAAAGTGAATTAATACATGAACTTAGGGATTTTTCGTAACAAGGAAAAATGACAAAAAATCCAATCAAAATGACCAATTTCTCGGAAACTATTAACAATTGCTGAACATACATGGGGGTTAAATCGATAGCTTATGAGCTCTATCAGCCCTATTCGGGTTATCCACTATTTACCAAACACCCTGTATATATAATAAAAGCTGAGAATCTACGTCTTCTGAATCTCCGGAAATTAATGGATAAAAACCTTCTCAGTACAGTTTACGTCAGTATAACCCAATCTGTCATAACATGTATAGCTGTCTGGGTTGTGTAATCTAACTATGTGTAAGTGATTTTTTTTTAAGTTTAAACTCCGTTTATTGGTATCATCAATTTTTTTTAGTAGTAACTATATTTAATTGTTGAAAATACCCGCTTTCTACAACTACTATGTACATGAGAAAAAATTGAATGGAATTTAATTAAAAAAACTTAAATATGACCCACGTTGAATACTTAACATACCTATTTCCCAATTATGTAGCGTTCGTGAGACACCCTGTTTGTAAATAATATCGTTTAACGAAACAATATAATTTGTGAATTCGTACAATTTCGACGTAAATAATCAAATTATGTTACCGACTCAAATGAAACCTCATAAAAACGTATCAAAATCCACAGCCTTATTCCTGGAACCATTAATTGGTAAGAAATATATTCCTAACATAAATATTTACATCAATGAAGGTATCAAAATGCGTTATGTTAACCAGTAATGAAAAGTAAACTGTTGAGTACCGACAGCAAAGGGTCTCATTATAGGTTTGACTCGTTGCTGATGCTACCGAATAGGGTTGCCACACAATTATACGAAGTATATCTTATAATTGCTGTTAATAATATTCACGTTTAGTAAAAGGTTTTGGAAATTCTACAGCAAACGCATTATAGTCTAGGGACTTGATATTCAACATGGACTGAACATATTTTTGTGCTATCACTCTTCCTAATTAATTACAGGAGACCTTTTTGTACAACTGATCATGTTATGACCCGTTTTACTCTTAACATGGACGATGCCATTTTGAAAATTATTATCTTGACAGCGGAAACGCCCTAAAAACACGATAGATGATCAAATCACCATACAATATTTAAAATAGTGAGGACGTCCAAAAAAGCACGCTAATCAAATAAATAGCATCTATCCGTCTATTTGTACATATTTTTTTTCCATGCCCGACTGTCATACAACACAACACACAGCCGAAACCACTGACTATAAAGACTTAAAATTTGATAGAGATCTGATATTCCTTGTGTATCCCAGAGGTGCACTAAGAAAGGATTCAACGGGAACAAATAGGCAGAGTAACGGAAAACTAAAATACTACACGTAGAAACTCTCGGGCTTCTATATATAAATAAAACGAATTACTGGAATAATAAATATATTTGAGTAAAAAAGTGAAAACAGCAGGTATTTTTTTTCGATCCCAATTCTGAATACTTTTGATGTTGTGGCAACCCTAGAGCGTATTATTTTCCAAGCACGGCAGGTTATTTGCAGAGTTAATTATTTGATTGAAATTCAATTGAAATATGTCTTGAAGTATTCGAAAGGCTTCGTTGGCGCACAAATATGAGTATGTCTGTAAATCTTTGTACTTTTCAATTTTATCTCGTTCAGTTTATGGGGACTATTTAGGAAGAGAGAGGACAATAACGTCGCCGTCACCAGTGTAGTAAAATAACCAATGGAGAGATCTCTCTCCAGTCGGGTGTTATGTTTGGGGACCGAAGTCCATTTGGATGAAGTTGGAAGTGGTATATAAGTCAACCGACTGAAGAAACTTCGTTAGCGCGATGTAGCGCACTGTTAGATTTAGTTGCGCTGTCTGACGCTGGCGGCGCTGGCGAGTTGGTTGTTACAAGTTGTCACTAGATGTCGCTAGGTCGCCACACTTTTAACTATGAATGAGCAAACAAACAATTTGCAACAATATTTACTGGTACAGTAGGAATATTCATAAGGTTCCACTTCTCCAGCTATGGAATTAGTATCAATTATCTAGATTTAAAAGTTTGATCTTCTTGTTATAGACTAGGAGGTCAGACCAAATTTGGTAACGATCTTGGAAATGGATTATTCTAGGTTGACAGGATAGACGGCACAATAGTGGTAGCGTTATCTATATACAAAAGTAAATACTAGTCGTACAATGCCAATAAGGAACATGCATAGTTTTTCTTACGCTCTCTGGAAAGTGCTATGAAAGAGAAAGATACACGAAAGAACTGAAAGAACTGTATACACGAAATGACTTTCGTGTTATTTTTTCATAAGAGGTGAAGCTTTACAGGTAGATTGATAGTTTAGTCCCCCTGCAGAAACACTATACAAAATCGACGACAGGGCCTCTATTCAGGTGCGTTAAAACGATATCGTGTTTGACACGTTTAAGAATCGTTTATGTTACAGTCGCCATTATTGTAAATGACATAAGAGTTATCAAAACGTTGACAATACGGAAACAGGTCAAAAACGATATCGTTATAACGCAGTTGAATAGAGGCCCAGGAATGACGTCACAGCTGTTGTTCCATGTTTATAAGACACGGAAAATATAGAAAAGTTTCCATTTATTTCAGAAATAACTATGTTAAAGCCAATATCATCAAATTGAAATATAACGTAAATAAAACGAGAATGCTGAAAAACAATGTAATCCTTAAAAGAAGTTTTGAAATTTTAAAAAGTTTTGATTCTAGGTAAAACATTAATAAACGGGTAAAAACGTAGTGTACCTATTGCGTCCTATATCGTCACTACTTTGAAAAAACCTCGTGTACGATTTTAAACTTAAATTTGAAGATATTAAATTTAAAATCGTAATCACGAAATATGAGATACGAGGTTTTTTCAAAGTGATATGCTTTTTTACGTTTTCCTCTAAATCGTATCAATGAAACTTAATTCTGTTTTTCATGCATCTTTCCTATTGTGTGAAGACTATCCAATTTTTTTGTGACGTTTGGCGCTATATTTATGTGTTTCAAATATATTTATGTGAACAAAAAAACGATAAGTGTGATGGCTGAATGTTGTACAATAATATAAAGTAAGTACTGGTTGTAAAGGAACAGCTTAGTACCAATCTAGTCTAGGGGCACGGTTTCCGTAGGAGAACGTATCGAAACTTTATTTAATGTTTAATTTTATTTAGTTTAGCATCGCCATGGGTAGGTATAAATATTATTTTTATTTTATTTATTTGCTCCTTTTTATTAGAAGCCTTTTCTGTCACCTTTATCAAAACTAAAAAACTATCTAATATTTTATCGAAACACTTTTCAATGACCGCAGAATCAACATTTGATCAAACGGTATTTCTCGCAACATGAGTTTTTTTTATAAAGTCACTAGTCTAATCTAACCTAAGTAATTAATGTTTCAGATATCCTAAAAACATGGTTTCTATGAAATGATACAACCGATTAAGTGATATTCGATAATATTAACATAGAAGTGATTGTAAAATGTACCAGTTTACAAATATAAGAAATCTTTGACTTTGATTATTTTATCTTTTTAATTACTTTTCTGAAACCTTACTGCAAACTTTTTACGTAAAAGTAAAACAAAAATAAAATTAGGAGCTTTAAATTCTAGTAAGAACACTCTTGTTAATTCACAAAGCAACAAAAAAATCTTTTTTTAACACAACGACCTCATTATCAGCTTTCTTAAAATAGCTTTCCAATACCCCGTCTCCCAAAGTTTCCCCGCAACTCTGTGCTGCGACCAAGTATTAATTACAAAAGTTGTGACGCCCTACGTACTTGTCCTTGTACTTATTGGCAGGAGATGTATTATTAATGTTTTACTCTGTTTTGTTTGGCACTTTGAGTTAATTATTTCGATTTGAACTTAACTTTGAACGTTTGACATGTTTTGGAAAAATATTTGTACTGGTGATTGACAATAAAACATTCGAACCTGACTGCTGAAATTAGGACAATGTTTATGATTTTTATGCATGTAAGTTTATATGGCAGCAAAAAAACAAACAAATGGCGGGATCCAGAAAGACTGGAAACCTTAAAAATGTGCTGGAGACGGATGGAAAGAGTAAGCTAGATTGAAAAGTTGACGACTGAGGAATTACTTAGCATAGTGAAGAAAAAGAGAAGTCTATTGCAGGAGGGTCTTTTCATCGAACGCTATTTCTGCTGAAGCAATATTTTTTTCAAGGTATATTAAACATCTAACCTAACCTAACCTACGTAATTAACGTTTAAGATACCCTGAAAACATTATGGTTCCAGCAGAAGACCGCGTTCGATGAAATGATACATTCGATGAAGTGATGAGTTAGGATAATAGGGAAGATGTTAGGTCACCCGTTACAGTATGTCGAGTACATAAAGATGATAATTGAAGGAAAAGAGGGAGACCAAGAAGAACTTACCGAGAAAAATTAAAAAAATGTAGGCGTCGTGCCGTGTCCATGTGTCAAAGAGAAGGCACGGAATGGGAAAGAATGGAAATTACTCCACCGACCAGAGAACAGGTGTTAAGTAAATGATGATGATGAAGTATGCTGGGATACATAGTCCATTCGCTTATATAGTGTCGCTACATCCGCACGTACTTGTAGTTATTGAAATTAAATACAAACTTAATTGATGTAAACTGTAAAACTCACTTGCAGGAACACCGGTCGCGTTCTTTGTTTACGCGGCGGCATCCTTTGAATAAAGGCGGCACGTGCCAAGAGGGTGCGATACAAAGGCGACGACACTATCCAAGCGAACAAGCTATACATTAGGTATATAAAAACCGTAAAGCGTTTCTAATTATATGGACATCCTTTACGTATGGCTCATCCTTTGTAAAGTCTGAACTTTGATAGCCTGATTTTATCAAACGAGGTTTCATCGTTAGATGCATCTTGGTGTCGCAGGAGTCAGTCAATAGGTGCTGATATCTAAAATAGCAGATTAATAACAAACTAGCGACCCGCCCTCGCTTCGCTTCGGTTTATGTAAGTTTTCTGTACATAAATCAGAATTCAATAAACAAAAATAATTTCTCGAAAAAATATGTGTCTGTAAAACCGTACCATAACCCGTTGCGTGGTTTAGGAAGGTTTAGAGGATGAACAGACAGACGGAAAGACAGACGCGGCAAGCGGCTCAGTTTTTATTCTATGTAAAGAAAGATAAAGATATTTTTGAAGTAAGACTTTTTTAAACATGAGTAAAATATTTATTTATTGAATATTTATGGCATAAAAATAAGTACAAATGGCGGACCTAATGCCTTATAGCATTCTGTACCAGTCGACCAAATACATGCTGCACAGAAAAAGAAGATGGACTGAGATAAAAACTAAAAACGTAAAACATAACTATCCTGTTTAATGCTAATTCTTACTACAATAAACACACACATAATACATAATTATCTTTAAACAAATACAAAGATTTAATTTACCTATTAAAATAAAAGCAGACTAAAACGTGAGGACTTGATGTGATAAGTAATAATGAATAATACTATTATATTGCCGTGACCGTACGACAACGTAACTGGGACTTTATTCAACTGCGTTATAACGATATCGTGTTTGACGTGTTTTAGAATCGTTTATGTCACAGCCGCCATTATTGTAAATGACATAAGAGTTATGAAAATGTTGAAAATTCGGAAACACGTCAAGTACAGTCACGGACTTTAATTGATCAGCCACTTGCCACTGCTCATATTTAAGCCGTGTAATGCAATCGGGTTATTGAAACGTTACCATAGCAATCCTTTGGTAACGAACAATAAAAACTGAGTTCAGTTTGGACCAATAGTGACTGTTGTTTAAACGTGGTCATAGCAACCCTATTAAACGACCAATAACGAGTGTGTTCAGTAGAATAGCTGATTGGGCGTTGTATTACCAATAGTAGCTGTTGTTTACGTATAGCCATAGCAACTAGACAGACGTGCAATTGGTTGCCTTTGGGTTATGTCACTCTGTTGTCTGGTTGGTAGATCTGGGTCTCAGGTTAGCCAACCGTTAATAGTGCATGTCATTTTGTTCTTCTATTATACAAAGACGTGTGAATTTCCTTATCTCGATATACGAGTAAAACCGACTGAACCCGATTTGCATTACACGGCTAAAATATGAACAGTGGCAAGTGGCTGATCAATTAAAGTCCGTGACAGTACGATATCGTTTTCACCGTGTAAAATCTCGGCCTTGTTATCTCCGGTCTCAGCAAAATATATAATTACATGTTCACCCGCACCCATATCGTCATACTACAAGTTATCGATATTTATATCGTCACTAAGTTCACGCATCACATCCCTAATTTCACATTTACGAAAGTATATCCTGCCCCGCTCGATACCCATCCATCTTAGATTCAAAGTTTACTTACAGACATTCCCCGAGTTCCCTTCCCAACTCTGACATGCCCAAGTTTTAAAACTTCGGTTTTTAATAGGGCTGGACTAAATTGGATGACGTTAAATTGATATTGTGGAAATTAGGCAATATATTTTAAAATAAAAAGTTTTTTGAGCAATGTTTGGTTATTATTATTTGTTTACATGTTGTTATGCAACAAATAAAATTAACAGTGGTTAATATGAGCACGTTCGATATGTAACAATTAGTAGCCCTGTGCACCTAAATGGTCGTGTTTATCGATACAATACAATACAAATACGCTTTATTGAACACCACACAATGAAAAATAAACGTGGAAACACAAAAACATGACTTTTTATACGGTAGACAACAGGCTGTCTTATCGCTATAAGCGATATCTTCCAGACAACCTTGGATAGAAGAGATGCAGCAACATAAATATTAAAATAAAATAGGTGGTGAATATAAGGATATTTTTTTAATAAGTATTAATATTAAAAAAATAAATATATAAAATAATAAAATAGATGCATATATAAAAAAGGTATATACACATGTACATAAAATATTAAAATATGTACAGGGAAACTAAGACAGTCGATGTGAGTACGTACGACTAGTACGTAAGTGCGAAAGTGACGAATGCTTTATCCACTGCCATAAAGGCGACCATAATACGAGCCCAGGGGGGTTATCATGAGCTAGCTTTACAGTTCTGTTTACGGTCAGCGTAAAGGACAGAGCTATGGCGGTTATATAGCTCTGTCCTTTTCTCTGAGCGTAAACAGAACTGCAAAGCTAGCTCATGATAACCCCCCTGTACAAGATGGTTAACAGTAACTTAAACGATCGTCGAAAACTCTGACAAAGTGTCTGGAAATGACATAACGTCGGTGATTATGCAATACCGTGTAACTAACAAATTCAGTAAGATGCAAAATTTACCTTACTGCAATACTTGCTAAGGTGTATTTTGCACCTTATTCAATTTGTTCGATACGCAGTTTACAGTATCACGGACCCAAGCGCTCGACGCGACCGTCCGGCAGCTTAGGTACCGAGGCACATAATCGAGATAATTTAGTATATTTTAATGACTATATACCTCATTTTAATTTGTTTCAAAATTGATACTCACATTTAAGTAAATAAATAAATATCAGGGGACAATCTCACACAAATTGACCTAGTCCCAAACTGAGATCAAGGCTTGTACTTAAATACATAGAAAACATCCAAGACTAAGGAACAAATATTCGCGCTCATCACGCAAAAATCTGTCCTTACCGGGATTTGAACCCAGGACCGCTGGCTTCGGAGGCAGTGTCACTCCCAACTACTCCAACGTGTCGTCAAAAACTACAAAGGATATTGAACTTTATTCACTTGTTGATAGATCCAAATTCCAACCCACAAAAATCTCTTTGTTTGTAGTATGGTGGGGATTACGAGGATAAACATTTTCGATATCGATAACGTTCTGGCAATGCATCTTGTTTAAGGCCAGAGCAAATGAAGCTTGAGTAAAGAAAAATAAAGTTTAAATAAAATCAGTCTTGAACTGAGAAAAATCAAGTCTTTTTTAATTTAGTTCAGTAGTAAATTTCCCCAAATAATTTTCCAGTTTGTACAAAATTTCTTATATTTTTATTCTTTAAGAGAACAGCAAAATGCTGGTTTCCTTTTTCTATCCTGTATTGGAAGCTTCGAGTGTGTCTCTGGAGGTTTACCCTTTCAAAAGATTCGAATAGTGTCGCAATAATGCGCTCAGTGCGACTTTTTTCTTATTTTATAGCCTATGGCGTTTTTCGTCAGATTGTCTTCGCCAATTTGTGATAGCAGTAAAAATAAATGAACTCGGGCTCTATTCGACTGCATATACCATATTGCTTTTGATTGTCAAGTAAGTCAGAACTAATAAATGATGATAAAACGATAACATGTTAAACGCAATATAGTTATAAAAACCGGTGTGGTTTATGGTTTGATTTTGAATCAAATAGATCGGAGCAGTGAAAACAAAATACTTATGAAAGATGGAGGCACATGTATCTATTGATCTTAAGAAACAAGTCTAAACAAAAGCAAGTTTTTAAAATCTGACTGCTTGTTTTGACAATGTCGTCTATATATGTTACTTGCCGCTTTATTGTTTTTGTTTCAATGTAAGTAAGGACCCAGTGACACTCGCGACGTTAAGACGAATCTAACGAACGAACTTGTTGAAGTTGGCCCATCCATCCAGCCTTTACGAGGGAACACAGAGTCGGGCATATACAGGTAAACACATAACCCTCATTTTGGGCTTTGCCGCAGTCGGTTAAAAGTAGGATGATTGACACCCACTAAAAGAGATAGGGCGACGCAGCACTAGTCAGCACCACACGGTTAAATACTGTAGTTGTATGGTATACTCGATAGTGAAAAATAATTAAGAAAATTAGTGTAATTTTCGCTAGAGTTACTTACCATTCTATATCCAAACCTACACAAAAAAAATCTGAAAATTATCTTAAAATAAATGAAAGCACATTATTACCATTTAACGCATTTTCCACCCTGACAAAAAAAAGGTCTCGACGACGAGCCAAGCGGGAGGAGTATTAGGAAGAACTCACACTATTTTAATAACCTACCTATTCTACCTTAAGGTAGGTAGGTAGGCTCTCTGTTGAGAACGACGACAAACGAAATATATTTTAGATCCCTTACAGATGTATACGTAGACGTTTTTATATCATATAACACATTATATCACTAATACTTATATCATACATACATTATATATTAGGTAAACGTAATGCAAGTATCCATCATCAATTGGACTTATTGCACATTATACACCATCAAAATATTTACTTTGTTGTTATATCAAAAGTTAAGTCTCTTGAGTGATTGTGTTCTATGAAATTATGTCAAATGTTGTTGTAACTAGTGAAAATATATCAAAAGTTTTTATATCGATAATTACACACCCTACTAAAATCATCTAAGGCAGCACCAAATAACTTTAATTTAGTTTAAACGTTGATACTTGTTGTTTTATAAGTTTTTTTGACACTTTAAACTCTACATTTGCAATCCCTACAGCTAATCAATTGGAGAACTCAATGTTCCATTATCGAAAATCCATTACCATGATAAACTCTTATTAAACAAAAAAAAAAAACAGAGATTTAAAGTAAGGACGAGCAATAAAATTGGCTATTGGATTGAAAGTTCCTTAAACTTCGCCTTAGAAAAAACCTTTAACGAAGGCTTCTTTTTTTAGAATCGCAATGACCTAAATACTTTTTTTTTTTTATAGCAAAGCCGCCGTCTAAAGAACACACAAGCCACTTAGTGGTAAATGGAATCGGTGTTCCATAAATATTCGCATTCTCAAAACTACAATTTGAAGATTGCAATCATAAGACCGCAAATTAATGCGTTGCCCACTCTACGGGCTAAGATGGAACGCTTTATGCTAGTAATTTCACCGGTTGTCTTAACCCCAAACCGTAACACAAAAATATGATTGCTGCTTGGCAGTATGCAGTATTTAATTAAATTATAATATTTTAAGCCCGAGTGGTTGCCGGGTTAGAATAGTGCCACTCCATGTCTTCCCGTAAGGGCTTGTAGTAATGTTAGGCGATGGGCTTGCAACCTGTCACTGTAAACTTCTTATCCACAAGTCTTTTTAGAGTTGTTGGTATTTCTGTAGCTCTGCCTACCCCACTCTGGGAATGAAGGCGTGATATTATGTATGTATGTATAATATTTTAAAACTACATTAAAATAGCTGCTGCTAGCTAGTTAAACTATACTAGCTGTTGTCCGCAAATCTGTCTATGTTGAAGTTGTTTATCACAACTTGCAGTAAAAAGTATTGTTTTTCTTCAGTGTGTATTTCAGAATGACTATTCCATTTATTAGGTAATGTTAAAATAACGATCAGAATGTATTCCAAACTTTCGAACGTTAAACTTCTTCGTCTTGACTACTGTAGTTCGTCATTCTTTTGTTGTAAAGTAACTTCACCTTTTTGTATCATTTTATTTCAATGCGTCTTTTTATTATTCGTCTCCAAAATAATACAAAAAATACACTCCACAGCTGGGCGCGATCACTAATAAAGGGGTAAAACATCGATAAGTAAATTTATCGATACAGGGAACTCTTTACCTCTCATTTAATTTTGGTCCCGAAATTCCGATGTCTGATGGTCACCATATAATTACATAGTAAGTATGTTACTCATGTAGGAAGACAACGAATTAAACAAAACAAAAAAAATGTTATTCACTTTAGAGAATTGTTAGGCATGTCATGGTAACCCTCCAGCTGTTATCAAGTTTATTAATAAAACTGAGTTCTGATCACGATTCTGAATTCTCCTTTTTAAGCCTCACGGTGTTTTCACTGCCTATTATAAAGGCCCGAAAGCCCGAAAGTTTGCCAAGAACAAAAAAACTCGTGGAAACTGCCTGTTTTATTGACATAAAACTTTTTGCCAAGTATTTAAATGAAAGACGTTGTAAAATTCGCTTTTTTCTTCAATGCTTTATTTGATACTGTTTGTTTTGTGCCGAGTTTTTCTTTAATGGTTATTGTTTGAAGTCACTTTATGTCAGTAATTTGCTTTATTTTTTAATGAGTCGTTTATTTTTCCGTTTTTTAGTCCGTGTGATTGGCGGGTTAGAATAGTGCCACTCCATGTGTTCCCGTGGATGTCGTAAGAGGCAACTAAGGGAATAAGGGCTTGTAGTAATGTTATGCGATGGGCTTGCAACTTGTCATTAAAACATTTCATTGGATCTTAGCCTGTTTGTGCAAAATGCTGTAACAGAATTATTAAGAAGTCTTTTTAGATTTGTTGGTATTTCTGTAGCTTACCCCACTCTGAGAATGAAGGCGTTATGTTATGTATGTATGTATGAAAACATTTTAGTTGTTTTTGTAATTAAACAATTATATAAATTATATGGCATCAAAAGAAACAAAAAAAAGAGTATTCAAGTGACCTCCGTTGCGTATGAATACAATCAGTAACCAGAACTATACAGAACCAATTTAAAAAAACACAGAAGGGGCGTTTCACAAAAAGCCCGACTGGCTGTTCACTCCATGTGTTGGCCCCTACTCTGATGTATGGAAGTGAATGTTGGGTGTGGCAGGATAAGCATGAAAGTCGCATAAATGCAGTAGAAATGCGCTCTTTGCGTAGTATGTGTGGTGTGAAACTGTGTTATAGAGTAAGGAATGAAAACATCAGAGAGGTGTGGTCTGAAAGAAGATGTAGTGACTAAAATTGAAAAGGGCATGCTTCGATGGTTCGGTCATTTGGAAAGGATGGATGAAAAAAGATTGACGAAAGAAATATACAGTGCTAAAGTGAGTGGAAGGGTCGGAAGGGGGCGCCCTAGGCGTACTTTTTTTAATCAAATCGGAGAAATACTGGAAAAGGGCCGAATCTTATGTACCCGAAACCGACGTGCATGCATGACTCGATGTATGAATGTGGAAGAAGTCAGGATCGTAGCAGGTGGAAAGAAGTGGTCTCTGCCTACCCCTCTGGGAAACAGGCGTGATTTATGTATGTATGTATGTATGTATGTATGTATTTTATTTTGATAAAAACAAGTTTCACGATAACTCTATACTTACGAGTATAATATTAAAAAGAGGTACCTACATATATGTCATTTGTTGGTTTCTTTGTGAAAATCTTGAAAATTTTGAAAAAATGGAATGGATTTGAAAATTATTAGGTATATTTTAACGGAAAGTTCGCTTCCTCCGATTTTTAAGGACTATAAAATTTTACTTTGATAAAAACATCTTTTCGGTTAAAATCTCAAACGCGATCATATTAATTGAAGCGGAATGAGGGCGGGCGAGTTTAGAATAAAGACCCACATTTTTCCAACCCAGTCCAACTTTACAATTTAGGAAGATAAAAAAAAGTTGAGATTAATTTTCATATATGGTAAATAATAATAATAATAAAAACACTAATGGCATAGGGAATTGACGACCTGACCCCCCACTGGTGCTTCCAGTGCAATCACAATCAGTCATCGCAGGGCAGCTAGTGGCGAGCTGTTGGTGCAACCGTATTCCTTAATTTTTCATAATTAAATTTGCACCAGTTTTATTTGTTATAATCATAATGGTCACTGGCTATATTCTTCATTTTCCCTAATATCACATACCATTATTTCAATTGCCATAGAGACATTTTATCAGAAATTGTAAACCTTTTAGGTAATTTTTACATGCCATCGTATAGAGCCCAATAGGTTAGGTTAGGTTTGTTTGGTTATTACAATACTGCATTGTTCACGGTTTTAGAAAAAAAAAACAAAATGGCAAATTAATATTATGGCACGTGATCGTTATGGTATATAAAATTATGTCATATAAAATTCGGGAAAATGAAATGATTGTATATGAAATTCGATCAAATGATAGAGAACCGAGTAGCAACACCACGGACCTGAGTGCTCCCGAGGGACGGTTCTGTTCCTCACCTCACGAGCTTCTGACCGGCCAATAAAGGCAACTTTATTGGCCGGTCAGAGGCCGGAGTCGCAAGAGCTATACGCTCAAAGGGCGGATGTATTATATAAGTGGCGAAGAGGCACCTTATGGTCGTTTAAAGTCCAAAACTCTCTCCAGTCTCCGCCCATAGCCCTTCTGGAACTGTTGCCTCTCTGCTACAATTATACGGCTATTATAGGTGCATTCCATTGAATTAGCTAGTCACCGTTTGCCATTTCAACCAAAGTAATTAATATTTGGCCAAGGAGATCATCAACAGCCTTGTTCACCAATCCATATAATTTCATTAATATAACCTACTAGCGGCCCGCCCGCGGCTTCGCCCCGCTGCAAATTTCTGACTTTCCCGGTGGATTTTTCAGTTTTTTCTTTTAAGAACCTTCTCCTGACAGTAACAAACACAATAAAAAAGAATTAGAATTGGTTCTGCTGCTCTCGAGATTTGCGCTTAGCAACACATTCAGCGTTTATTAATGTTTTCATCCTTCTTAAATAGTCCTACATTAACCGGTACTTGTCCTCAGGAGCATACTTCTATAGTGTGAACTTAGGATAATCGCCGGTTGGTGTCCCATTACTTTACTAAATAAAAGTTGTCTAAAGGGCCTCTAGGAGTTGGCTTCGACGCCATGTACGCCTTTCAAAGGTCCGGGATTCCCATAGTCCCGTATTTGGTAAAGACATACAAATATAACAATAACCTACAATTAATAAGTTTGTGTAATTTGAAATTCAAAAAGATGTAAACAAATTAGTACTGTTTTGACATAAAACCTTAAATACTTATCAAGCATGTTTGTATATAAAAAAACGTACGATTCATAGTTCGTTCATCTTTGACCTAATATGTAAGTAATCATCAAGTGTATAAATCATCGCAAAGACCCACTTGCTCTTAAAAATAACGTGATTATCAATTGTATTAATAAATTGGTCCGTTTGGTTATAATCTCACTCATGTGTCACTGGTCAACTCCCACAACCCTAGGATACAACGCCATTATGTTGAAAGAAGCAAATGTAAAATCTTACATCAATAATACACTGATTACATGCAAGAAGAAAAAGGTTAAGAAATTTTTCAGATTTGTAGATATTTAAGCAATGCAGAATTAAAACCCAGATTTTAAACACAGTCTAGCTTCGCAGTTAAAAGGATGTTAAAAGTAACCTCTTTTTTTACGAGAGGGGTTTCAGGAGCCGTTATCCCGCATCTGGCGCGTAATTAGTAGAAAAGCGGCACACGTCCGCGTCTCCGTCGGTTTTAGATTAAAGGCTGTAAAATCTCCAATTCAAATAACGCCGCGGAATTTGAATGAACCTTAGCTCCTACTAGTTGTTTAAAAAAGTTGAACTTAAAAATGGAAGAGCAAAAACATACATACATACATATCATCACGCCTTCATTCCCAGAGTGAGGTAGGCTGAGCTACAGAATTCTAACAATTGTAAAAAGACTTGTTGAGAATTCTGTAACCACATTTTAAGTTGCAAGCCCATCGCCTAACAGCACTACAAATCTTTATTCTCTTAGTCGCCCCTTGCGACATCCACGTGAAGTCATGGAGTGACACTATTCTAACCCGACAACCTCACGGGTGATACATGAAGGAACAGCAGAAATAGAAGCTGAATTTTGGAGTAGTTGTGCTAACATCTTATTCCATAATTCAAGGCAAATGACTAGAGCGGCAAAATGACAAGCATAGACACATTCCATCTTAGTCCTCAGTGTGTTTCATGTACTACTTGGGATAAAAAGCATGTCCTCTATTTCTCACAACAAACTCACTATCGAGAACCGCTCGTACTCTCCGGATCCGAATTACTCCGTGGAGTAGAATCCGGAATGAGTTCCAGGATCGCGACGTCTTGCCCGGGATTTATTCCCGTTTTTGCATATCTATCGCAGTGGGACACGATGTTAATTGCCGGGGCATTTGCATACGTTTGAGGTTCGACGTTAAGAGTCCGGCAAAATAGTTAGGGTCGTATTAGCATATGGAAAGGATCGGTTTATTCATTTGTGTCACGAGTTTAGGGTGGAGTGGCTGTTATAGGTAAATTACAAGTAGGTAAGGAGTTCAAATTCTAGTGGTAACCATGATACCCAATACTCGTAAGTATTTAAAAGCAAGAAGAGAGTATTTTTATTTTTTTAGATTTTAGTGGTGGTAGGACCCTGTGCAGGGTCCGTCCGGATCGCTACCACCATCTTATCCATTAACCACCCGCCAAACAACAGTTTTCGCATTGTTGTGTTCCGGTGTGGGGATAAGACAACCGGTGAAATTACTAGCATAGAGGCATTCCATCTTAGTCCTCAGGGTTGGCAACGCATTTGAGGTCTCAGGATTATGGTCTTGAGAATTCAAATGTCTATGGGTCTCAGATTCCACTTACCATCAGGTGGCCTGAGTGCTCGTGTGCCTAACATAAAAAAAAAAAAAATGGCTTGACATACATATGTAGGTACATACATACAATACAAAACAATACAAATATTCTTTATTGAACACCACATACAAATACAGCATGAAAAGTAAAATACAAATAAAAACTTACTGAGTCAATAGGCGGTCTTATCGCTAAGTAGCGATCTATTCCAAACATAACATGTAAACAGTGGCTCCTCTCTCAGCAAAAGGCTTCATGCGTCTGGGTGACCTTAAGACCTCTTGGGATATGAACCATTTGTTCTAGAGTTAAAAAATATCATTGCATAATTTAATTTATTTAGTGTTAGCATTGTTGTGTTCCGGTGTGCGGATAAGAAAACCGGTGAAATTACTAGCATAGAGGCATTCCATCTTAGTCCTCAGGGTTGGCAACGCATTTGAGGTCTTAGGATTATAGTCTTGAGAATTCAAATGTCTATGGGTCTCAGATTTCACTTACCATCAGGTGGCCCGAGTGCTCGTGTGCCTTCTCCTTAACATAAAAAAAAAATATATTAAACTGTTTGATTTTACAAATATACATTTTAAATTTCCCGCTTTACTGTCTCTGATTTTTTTTAATACATATTATATTGTTATAATGTATTTATGCTGATTTCTCGCCGTTGTGGCAGGGAACCTGCCGTTGTTAGTTAAGTTAGTTTACGTTTTAGTTGTAATTCCTGGTTGGAGACTAAAAACCAGCAGGGTTGCCGAGTCTCATGTCCATTTTACCACACATACTATGTACTTATTTTTATAAAACATACTTTTATATCTTGTGTAACCTATAGTATTGTTTAGTGTTGGAAAAAAAAACTTTTATTACTATTTATTATTATTAACATCATGCCTTCATTTCCATAGTGGGGTAGGCAGAGCTACAAAACTACCAACAACTTTAAAATGAATTGATAATTCTGTAACCACATTTAGCACAAGTAAGCTAAGATATTTGCCAGTGTATTAGTGACAAACACACATAATTTTAAAACGGTTTTTGGACACAAAAGCATAATTTGTCAAGAAATGGTTACCACTCACTGTGAAGCTGGTAGAGCTATTCTTTAATTGAGTTTTCTTTCGCATATTTTGACGACACGTTGGCCTAGTTGGTAGTTACCCTGCCTAATAAGCAGAGATCGGACAAATGGGTGTCATTACTCGCAATAATGTGGACATGACTCCAATTTTAATTAAACAAATTAAATTATATTAATTTATTTCTTACCTGAATTTTAATCTGAATCATTTGCAGGATAGTAATAAATAAATAATACAGGAGTGGCCATTGATATTATATTAATTTAAGTACATAAGTTTGCTCCATTAACATCCGTGGATTGCGATAGGAGCTTTCACCTCATAAGTTTCTTTCAGCCGTGAAAAGGAATAAAATAACCACGGAAAAATTAATACAATACCTGTTTATTTGCTTTAACAAATATACCCAATAACAAATCTTTGTATCATTTATGTATTAACTACTGCCTTGCAAAGGATCAAAATTATTCTTAGGATAAGTAATCAATTAATGTAATTTAATTTGTTTAATTAAAATCTATGGAGTCATGTCCACATTATTACGAGTAATGACACCCAATTGTCCGATCTCTGCTAATAAGCTAGCGGTCCTGGGTTCAAATTTCAGTTAGGGCGAAATTTGTGCGTTGGGCAAGAGTATTATTTGATTCCTATGTATTTATGTAGATAATTTTTGATATAAGTACGTTCATCGTTGTCTAGTACCGTAAAACGGGATGAAGAGGTACTAAGGGGTGAATATGGACACAACCTAAAATGAAGCATTATATGATATTATTTATTCGACAAAAACATAAACCATTAGAACGTAAATTTTTATTTAATACGTGTTCTTATTTGTAACAAATTGTGCCTTATTTAGGTTGAGTCCCTTTTCACTCTTAGTCCCTAATCATCCCGCTTTTGTACCCATTATAAGTCTAGAGCTTATTTTTGGACTAGGGCAATTTGTATGACATCCTCTGCTATTTATTTATTTAGTCTTGCCTTTTTTGAGCCTACCCAATTAAACTACTGGAAAAAATAATTATACTTGTTTTTAAAAAAAAACATAGGGGTGTTTTAACGAAACATACAAGTTTCAGGAACGAGTACTTGCGCTCATTTTGGAAATATTTTACCCATTCCGGGAATGAAACACGGGACCGTTAGCTTTATAGTCTCGTTAAACATTCACATACTAATACTTCACATATTTGCTTATTAAAATGATCTGTGGAAATAAAGATGTGTCAAAAAACAACTCTTTGGCATACGCAGTTAAACAATATTTTCTCTATAGGGAATGACAGGGGAAAATGTGGTTTCGAGCGGAAATATGGAGGCTTGACCCACATCAGTCTTTCAGTGACGAATCAAATTATGTAACTCGATTACCATGTCGTAATATAGGTCATTTTAAAACTGTGACGCAATATGGGTGTTATAATAATTATAACGCCTGCCCGTTTATGTATCAAATATGGATGTCGTTTTTTTAGGGTTCCGTAGCCAAATGGCAAAAAACGGAACCCTTATTGATTCGTCATGTCTGTCTGTCTGTCCGTATGTCACAGTCACTTTTTTCAGAAACTATAAGAACTACACTGTTGAAACTTGGTAAGTAGATGTATTCTGTGAACCGCATTAAGATTTTCACACAAAAATTGAAAAAAAAACCATAAATTTTGGGGGTTCCCCATACTTAGAACTGAAACTCAAATTTTTTTTTTCATCAAACCCATACGCGTGGGGTATCTATGGATAGGTCTTCAAAAATGATATTGAGGTTACTAACATCATTTTTTTCTAAGCTGAACAGTTTGCGCGAGAGACACTTCCAAAGTGTTGAAATGTGTGTCCCCCCCATGTAACTTCTAAAATAAGAGAATGATAGAACTAAAAAAAATATATGATGTACATTACCATGCAAACTTCCACCGAAAATTGGTTTGAACGAGATCTAGGAAGTAGTTTTTTTTAATACGTCATAAAAACATTGATCAAAGCTACAACGAACTTTTATATTATGTTACTTGCTGCTACGGAACCCTTCATGGGCGAGTCCGTCTCGCACTTGGCCCCTTTTTACTGTAGAAAGGTTTTAATTTCTAGGAGAAGGCACACGAGCATACAGACATTAGCAATCTCAAGAATTCATTCGCAAGACTGCAATCATAAGACAGCAAATGCGTTGGCAACCCTATAAACTAAGGTGGAATGCCTCTAGGCGATTAAGTTCACCAGTTGTCTTATCCCCATACCAGAACACACCAATGAGAAAACAGCTGGCGTTAGACACACTTTCTGACTAATATGTAAGTGTGAGGGTGATGGGTGTTTTATCCACCACGATAAAGGTGGGTGTGCTCTGAAAGTAGGAGACGCAGTTCTGCTCTCCGAGTATCTCAAATTAAATAGCCAAAGCAGATTCAATCTTAATCCTGTTAGTAATAAGGTTGCATTTGCTACTGGAGTTTTGTTTGAGATACTGCCATTGTGTTAGCAGGTCAGAATTATATGTGTGGTTTTTATTTAATTATTTGTTATCTTTTTTTATTAATTAGGCTTTTTACAATCATAAAACGTTAAGTAAATTATTTATGTCACAATCACTTACAGGCAAACACCACAATGTTAAGTAATTAGGGAAAAAAACGGCAGTAAGAAAGATGTAACTAGAACTTGATTTAATAATAACTTAAGCCCAAAGTCTACGACCTTGACAGATAAGTAAGATGTGACAAGTTTAATAAAAACCTCAAAAAACGTCATAAAAAAGGCGACGTAGAAGTATTTGTCATACAAAATGAGCACGAACGTCAACAATCTGCCTTTACGCGAGCAAATAACGCGTTTTTTATGAGATTTTGATGTTATTGTACTCTTTAGATACAAATACGCTGCGAAATGTTAGTAGATAATGAAGATTTATAATTTTCTTGGTCTTCTGTGGTAAACGTTGCTTTTGGATGTATTTTCATAATCTAATTGCATTTTTGTAGATTTATCAGATCCTTAAAAAAAAACTCACTATTTTTGATTTCATATTTTTGCATTTTCATCCATTTTCGAGCTATATAAAATTTTCTAGTTAGTATCTATGTCATCGGCAAGTTACTTTAAAATCGAAAGAGGCCGTATACGACATTTTGACGATTTCGCTGATTTACTTAATTTTACAGACGTGATTTTACTGTTGAAATACTTTATTTCTACAAATGTTAATGCGCAACACCAAGGATAATTTCGGTTTGCAACGAATTTAGAGGTACTTTTTAGTTTTTAATATTTAATTTTGATTTATCGACCTGAAACCGGCGACTGTGTTGTGGATTTAACTGTAAGAGGTTTACAATATCGCATATTCACGAATTGTTTTGACGTCTAAAAGTTATGGAAAAATTACATTTGATTGTTGTAAAACTCGTGTAAAAAATATATGAATAACTTTTGACCACCTTTCTATTTTTTTTTTTCGTAAAAAAATAATTAACTTGGTATAGTTTTATAGAAAATGGGCAATAAATTGTTTATGATTTCGGTTACTTAAAACTCTCGTTCATAAAATTAAAGCAACAGTAATAAACTTCAGTTCTAAATGAATCCATTACCTTTAAAAAACATCAAGAGAATGTAAAAATACTAGCAAAATATAGTATTTTAAAACATCCTAAATCTTGTATTATAATACTCGACAAAAAAAAAACAAGTAGCTCATTCATTCGTAACTCATTTATTTGATCGTAACTGAAATGATGTTTCACGTTGTGCACTTAAAGAAAAATCACGAAAAGAAGCTATCGTATACGGCCTCTTAATACTTACAATATTTTTACAGACAAGGTGAGGTAATGAAAACGTGGTAGAATAACCTGTATTATGCACTTTTTTTAAAGTCGGTACAAGTAACGTTTGTTTTACTGGATGATACAATACGCTAACGTAGTGACTTTTGATAAATAAAAGTTACGATCGCCGTAAACTGACGATCTATAGCGTCGGTAGCTTACGTCAATTCCATACATTTTATTAGTTTTCGAAAATCGCTTCCGAAAGCGCCCTCCTGAGCCTATAACCAAAATGCGTTCGGCTAACTAGCGTTTCGAATCGTTTCGTTTTAAACCAATTGCGTCACGTGATATGAAAACACGTGATCTACCAGTGACGCGAATGGTTTAAAAACCGAATGAATAGGAATTCAAATTCAAATTATTTATTGCGTCATACGTTGTAAATGAGTTCTTAAAGTAGTAAGTCTAGCTTCAAACATAAACCCCGTAAGGGCACACCAATTTTGTAGAACATGCGCTATTTTATTTCAAATTCAAATTTAAATTCATAACATTTATTTGACAAAAACACACTGCAATACAACAAACATATATAGTAAAAACATGATCAGATTAGTGTGAAGTTAATTTAGAAAAAGTTGCACTGTAGTGTGAAGTCAAATAGGACTCAGCTCAGCATGTGCTGCAGCCGGAGCCACGGCGCTGGTTTTCAGCTGAAACCTGGTGTTTACCTACTTCGCAGCTGAACGCGAACGCGTGACGAGGGGAAAATGCGTATACATAAATATAGCGTATATAACGTAATGTATTACATTGTCTTTAAAAATGTGTATAAATTATAAATAACAAATTGATATGTATGTGATATACTTAATATTAGTGTATAAAAATTCACTATCGCAAATAAGTTGGAACAACTCGGTCACCACCAGTCGGTAAAAGTATTTATTGTTAAGGTAGGTAGATAGCCATAACTATAATATAATACCTACTATACAATGCAATATCAACTTAGAAATAATAATAGCAAAACATGTTTAGCCTAACTATCACAATACAACAACATATTTTTACACACAAATCAGAGGAAAGTAAATTATGAACATACAAGTATCACATTCAAATAATCAACAAGTTTATCTAATATATAAAATTCTCGTGTCTCAAATTTTATGTGTATATCGGGTAGGTCTGAGAATCGGCCATCATCTATTTTTCATACTTACCCCTAAGCGATATTAAAAAATAATTTCAGCGGGCGAATCCGCTGGCGGGTCGCTAGTTTTTTATATATGTTAATTTTTATTTAGGAACTCCTGAAAAATAACGCTCCGGAACGCTAGTCAGCGAACGTATCTTGGCTATAGGCTCAGGTAACTTTTCAATAGGCTACTCCACTAAAGCGACAACGATACAGAAAGTTAAATTGACTTCATTGTGCACGTAAAATAAACTTTACTGTAAACCTTCTCTCTACAGCTTAAAACCCTCTAGTCCCTGAGGATCTAGCCAATTTGCTTACTTGCTTTCCACGCAGTATTATTCTTTAAGACTTTAAAAAAGAAATGCATTGAGTCGACCTCGTTATTTTGCTTTTAAATTAAAAAATAAGACCATTTAAATTGAATAGAATTTACTTCCAAGTTAATATACTAATCGGCTGGACTTTTATACTATAATTATCATAATACAGTTAATGAATTACTCTCTAAACAATCCAAAATTCAATTCTAAATTCAATCATTTATTCAGTAAATTGGCTACATGAGGGCTCTTTCGCCTCGGACAAGACCATCATTGCGGTGAAGCGCCGCGAGAAACGTCTTTGCTAGTTCCAAAAACAAGGGAAATACACTGCATATTTGTTTACCAAAATAGTTCCAAATTCAGTTTGCTGCATGATAAAGATTTATTATTAAAAAAACCTATGGTTTAATCAACCTGTAGCGGCTTAGAGCAACAAGTGAGCCAACCAACTAAATCTACCCAAATACCTTCAAACCTCCAAAGGCAAAAGAGGAACCATGAAAGTAACACTATCGTTTACAAATTAGCACAATTACATTGATGAACTTCTTTGCGTAAAGGACGAAGCTTCCTAGAGGCTCAAATCCACCAAAATAAATCTCTGATTAGCTGTAGATAAATTCCTTATTGCCTTATCCTACGTGAAGTTAAAGGAAAATCAAAGTTATGAGTAAAAATACATAGACCACGTTATTAGTAATATTACCTTTTCACAATTTGTTCATCTAGACAATGATAAATTCAATAGGTTTCATTCGAATATTGAGACTGCTCAAACGAACAGTGTAACTTTACGTCAAATAAGCAATATTGAAACCGTTAGAGGCAATACAATACTAACTCAATACTACAACCCTTTGTATGCTTACCTAAGTACGTCCACAAATCCTTAACACTACAACAATAGAATAGTCTCACATCCTCTCGAATAACCCTCAATTTAAATCTATTGTTACATAATTTTAAACTGTTTCAACACTACACTAAAAAGTCACTGGCAGATAAAGAAATCACTTTTAAAAACAAAGAGTAAATCGGTGATTTAAGCCGTCCAAACACTATTCTAAATTTATAAAGTTTTTAACGATGTTTTCGCGGCAACTTAGATAAGAGGCGAACGCGACCTCTCCCCAACGCATTCCGAATGCTACTGAATGGTAGCCTCCCTGAGATATGAGACTCAAATGCCCTTTGCGTTTGGGAAAAAGGAAAATTTAACCAGCCACATCGTATGAACATTCAAATAAGGGTGAGATTTGTATTGCAAAGAGTTTACTGGGTGTAAAATTTAGTTGGTATTGGGTCTATTTGGCGGGCTTTACTAATCCTATCTGATGTGTACGGACCCAGTAATTTGTAGGATATATGGAGGTAGTTTGTGAAAATCGTTTCGAATTGTAATGCTGGTTTGAGGGCGGTCAACGTAACAATATAATTTAATTGCTCTTGGAGTGTGGCCAAATCCTCGCAATTTTGGTAACCGCTGAGGTTATATGGGAAATTTATAATTCTACTACATTTTTAGACTGAACTGTAATGTTCTGTTAAATTGTACAAAATTCATATCGTGATCTATTATTATTTTAATTGGCTTAATCAATGTAGTATAAAAGGTCTTAGAGCCTTAACGTACTGTCTCTACACGTATTAGCGTACAATCCGCTAGTAAATATCTCTGGGCAACATATTTAAAAAGTCGAGGAATGCAAAAATCTAGGTCTCGTGTTTGATAGCAAGTTGCGATTTGAAAGCCACATAATACAACCAGTTAGCTCTTGTTTTTACCGTTTCAAAGTTTTATATAGGATTAGAAACCTTCTTAGCGAAAAAGTACGCAGTACACTGTGTGAATCTTTGATACTTTCGAAGTTGAATTACGGAGATTTGGTCTACGGTCCCAGGTTACAGTCGAAGACTCGTCGTTAGATACACCGTGACCAAAATGCTTGTTATCGTTTTTGTCACGTTGTTCCGCCGAGGAGTCATATTACGCCGTATCTAAACAGAGATTTAACGTTAAATAGGTCTTCTCGAAGACGCTTACACCATGCATGCCTTTTATTCGACGTAGTAAACTTAAAAAAAAACCTGAATACCTCTATGCTAAGTTTAAGGTCTCTTCTTTCCATGACAGGTATGGAACCAGATCACCTCGTTATACTCTAGAGAGTCACCGCCATAGAACTGTTGCTTTTACCGGCAGTTTCCGATACCTTGCAACCAAATGCTGTAACAATATTCCTCCACCAATAAGACTTTTTACATCAAAGTACTCGTTTAAAAAACATTTTAGGGATCTACTACTACAGAAACAAACGATTGGTATACCTCGCGGTTACTCGGTATCGGATTTTACTGTTTAGTGCTCTTGAAGGATTATGAAACTCACCGGACATAGAACACTTGCACAATGTTGCAAACTAACACACACGCACACTTACACGTATCACACGTAAATGCACGCCAATGCATGACAGTATGTTTATTTTTGAAATATTATTACAGTAGAACCGGATATAACGACCTTCAAGGGACCGGCGATACTATGTCGCACTAACCGGACGACGCACAAAACGGACGGATTATCTCATAAGTACATACATAACTTAACTTATACATATGAGTACACGTCCTTACACGTTTGCATTTCAAAACATTGGCATTAAATAGCGGCTCAATCTTATCTTTATTCTTTTTTATTGTGGATATTGTAGAATGAGATACGCCACACTCCTTTGCGAGGGTTGCATTTGATTCACCGGCTTCCAATCGGTGTAATATTGCACTTTTTTCTTCAATTGTAAAACACTTTCGCTTCACTGAACTCATTTTGTCGAGCTTTATGAACTTGTCATAACAGGTGACAAACACGAACTGTGAGCCAATAAGGAAGTGAAGTGCGTAGGTAAACAAAACATTGCGCGTGTGTCGTTTTAACCGGACGTATTATCATAAATATTGGTCGCTATAAGCAGTTGGTCGCTTAAATCGGAGTCGCACTAAACGGTTATATTTTCTTAGTACCTATCTACGAAGCCAAACTTGAGTAAAGATTATCGTCGCTAAAACCGATTAGTTGTTATAAGCGAAGTCGTTATAAATGAATTCTACTGTATTAGTCTGTAGGAAGTCTTTTTTTTATACTTATTTTGTTCTTTTTGTCTATAAATTTGCTTGTTGTAGCTCTGTCGTTCCTCGGGGTTGTGGCAGAATATCAGCGTTTTGCTCATCATGAGCTAAGCTATACGCTGAGCCATTTCCTTTTTGCACTGCTGCAACGCACACATTCTTTTGGCAACTTTTTGTGTATTTTTAATGTAATTGTGTTGTTTTTAATTACGTTTGTCAATTGTGTGTGTGATTTGTAGTACGCAAATATTTTTTTATCTATCTATCTATTGTTTTTAACTTAGCCGCCATTACTGTCAAGTAAATAAGAGCTACGTAACGTAACTATACACTCTGTTTAATCTAGGATGATCCATGTGGTAGCCGTATTTCGTTATTTCAATCAGTATTTTTTATCATTGTCATAAGCAACATTTAAAAATAACTGACTTCTGAATTTTCATGTGGGCGTTTCTTCTCAGCAGTGGTTTGAAAGCGCTGGGAGAATTTGGACGTATAAATGTGCCCGAGCAACCGACTTACTGAATGAACATATTTTATCTTTTTAAGAGGTCTCAACCTTGTACGTTGTCACGCAAAACAGTGAAATAATTATTTTCATCATTGAATTACATTGAAAATACGACTACATGTGAAAAGCCATTAGATTTAGTCCGAATAAAAAGAGTTCCTACAGGCTTTGATAAGATGCATCCTGCGAGCGTAACCGTTATCGATAATAGAATTGACGATTCTATTCGTGTGCGTTAACGTTATGCGTCTAGTTTTGGACCTGAGGGTCAATCCTGCACATGATTCTTTGGTTGCTACACTCGTTAAGAGAACACATATGCCGCCACGCGCACACAAGAATAAAAAGATATAGCTGCTTTCGTGCGAAAAACGTGAGATGGAAGTTTGCGCGCGCCTTGATGGCAGCGTCAAATTAAAATTATTGCTGTTTAGTTTAAAACCACAACATTGATTAAAAACAATAGTTTACCAGTATTAAGAACTTATTTAATACTCAACTATTAATTCGAAAATAATGATCGTAGGGCTACGAAGATTGGACCAAAAATATGCGAAAGAGGTGTCATTTTCAAAAATTAATCTGTAGACGATTTTGTTTCTTGTGATTTCACTTGGCGACTATGGGAATAAGGGCTTGTAATACTGTTAGGCGATGGGCTTGCAACCTGTCAGTAATACACTGGTAAACATCTTAGCTCATCTTAGTTGTGGTGGTAGGACCCTGTGCAGGGTCCGTCCGGATCGCTACCACCATCTAATCCATTAACCACCCGCCAAGCAACAGTGTTTGTATTGTTGTGTTCCGGTGTGGGGATAAGACAACCGGTTAAATTACTAGCATAGGGGTATTCCATCTTAGTCCTCAAGGTTGGCAACGCATTTGAGGTCTTAGCATTATAGTCTTGAGAATTCAAATGTCTATGGGTCTCAGATTCCACTTACCATCAGGTGGCCTGAGTGCTCGTGTGCCTTCTCCTTAACATAAAAAGAAAAAAAAAGTCTACTTGTGCAAAATGTGGTTACAGAATTATCAAAAAGTCTTTTTAGGGTTGTTGTTATTTGTATAGCTTTGCCAACCCCACTTTGGGAATGAAGGCGTGATACTATGTATGTGTATGTACGTATGTGATTTCACGTTTAACAGTCTTAAGAAAATATGATCTAGTTTAATATATGCACAGAACAGATACACAAGCGTTATAGTTATTAAGATCCAGATCTCGGAACACTACCGATTTTATCATAATGTGGCCTCATAACATTCACATAATGCAACATTTTCTACTCCAAAATTTACTGTCGAAACAAAGAGTATTTAGTAAATAATTTCTAGCTTCATGGTTATTTGATATTCGCGTAGCGTTAAGCTTGTTACGTTATTGTGGCAAAAATATTTTTTTGTTAAAAATTCGCGGTGCGTTAATGACCTCATATCAAGTGTCGGTTTTTAGTGTACAGTGTTTTAATGATCATTATATACCCTTGGTCAGGAGCAAGTATAGAAAGTTAGGAAATAACTGACTTTTCGGAAACAGTTGAAAGTATTGCAATTTTATATTTCCGTATAAAACTGAAGAATGTTATTACAAGTTACTGAAAATAGTTTAGTGACTGGGGGGGGGGGGAGGGGAATATCATCGTGACGAAGTTGCTTTTAATTTTTCAAGGTCTCTTTTTATAAAGAAATCAAGAATTTACTATAAAAGTTATTAGATTTTTACTTGAATTTAACTTGTCGCATCCCTTTCATTTTGTTTTGGACCCTATTTCTAGGGCTCCGCTATCTACATATTAGTTTGGGACTAGGTCAATTTGAGTGACATCCACTGCTATTTATTTGCATAGCCCGGTGTTTTTTTTTTTTAAATTTAACGTGTATTTTCCGGCGTCTATTGACCAATCCTAAATATTTGTGTGTGAGTGTGACTCGTACTTAGCCGGTTATTTTTATGTAAGAAAATCTGCGAATAGAAATTAGAAGATTCAAGATTAAATAATTCCGTTCAAATATCTCGATGTCTCGATCAGTCCGTTTGCCGGGTCGGTTCGCTCCGGACCAATCTAGGCCCGTGAAACAATGTGAGTCGAGTACCCGAGGAATTAAGATCGTTCTTATTTCTACTCAATATTTCTTTAATAACGCTTTCGTTTTCTAAATTGTTCCAAGATTTTCTTTAAATATTTATGGTGGAAGAGGTTTGGTTACATTTGACGTTATTTTCGAACCGGATTGACTAATATGTAGTTGTTTATTTGTTGCGTTTTTTTAGCCCGTTGCGATATTATTTTCATTCATCATTTGATCATAATAGTGACAAAATAATTCCGCTGTTGATGTTTTATTTCTTTCTCAATCCCTCAAAGGTTTAGTTGAAGAGATCTTATAACAGGTTCCCTGTCCCATGAGGTACATCTGCCTCATGCATGGTTATATTATACGTCCATGAGGTACATATGCCTCACGGTCAGAGGTAAAGATATTGCAGATTTATTTATACATACATACATAACGTCACGCCTTAATTCCCAGAGTGGGGTAGGCAGAGCAACAGAATACCAACAACTCTAAACTTGTTGATAATTCTGTAACCACATTTTGCATAGTCAGTCTAAGATGTTTACCAGTGTATTAGTGACAGGTTGCAAGCCCATCGCCTAACAGTACTACAAGCCTTTATTCCCTTAGTCGCCTCTCACGACATCCACGGAAACACATGGAGTGGCACTATTCTAACCCGGCAACCACACGGGGCGATTTATTAATCTTTAAATAAATATACATATGTATACACAAAACACACATCATTCGTCGTCCCCGGAGAATAAAATCGTAATAGGAAAAAGTTAATTTTACAGGAAAATATAAAAACCAATTTTGTTCCATATCTTGGGTGCTATAAAGAGTTAACCAACATGTCGTATATAAAAAGCATTGTGATTTTTGAATGTTTTATGTATGTATTTTAATGTATTTAATATGAGTTTCGTTTGATTGTAATAAGCCAAAATGTATATTACGGTAAGTTTACCTTAAATAGCTTTCTGTTCTAACTGATTACCACTTTTTTCGTGTAAATGTCGAACAATTGAGGCTATCGTAAGACTACTTAGTGATTATGTTCATCGATTTTTAACAGATTGTCATGTAATGTAATACATTAATACCATTTTATTCTAGTTTTTTGTTTGCTTTCTATTACCGTTACAGACGGAGTACAATTTTATTTCGGATTATAAATCTCATGATTGACAACGGTTAGGAATGATTACAGAGAATAATGGAAAAATACAATTACTGTAATATTTCATATTTATTACTAATTTATTTTAAATATACTTGTAAGGTTACCGTGCGTGAATAAAACGATCAATTTATATAATATATTTATTATGGCATTTAAATCACAGCACAGAATCATCAAAATAACAGTTTAAAACAGCCTGAGATCTGAGTTTAATCTAGTTTCAAATCAAAAATACTTAAAACATCTAATCTAAATTATTGTTACGTACGTGGGGGTAGGTAACTGATAGAAATGCACGAACACACCGATAATTAAGAGCAGACTTTAATTAACACTCTCACTTAATCGTTACAAACAATTATCGCACAATAAACTTAGATGATCGCTCGGTTCACTCGTAGGTACGCACTGTTCGCTCTCCAAGTAAGGAATGTCTCGCCACTCGCGCGCGCCTCACGTTTTATACTCCCAATCGCCGATTGTTCCAGAATGCCTTCTCGAATGATCGATGGGCCTTGACCCGCCGGGAACGTTCGATAATGGAAGGTTCTACTCATTGCGGCCTTGTATTATAATAGCGACGGCCTTGGCCTTAAACTCGATTGTACCCGTTAACAATAGACATGCCCTTGAGCCAGCGCGTCGATTCTAATTTACCTATCTACCTAACCATACCAACTCGTAACACTACCCCCTCCCAAGACATGCTCGTCCCGAGCATTATTAGACCCGTAGTATCTGGCCAGTCGGTCAACGTGGACAACCTTACAGGAAGGATCTCAAAACATCACTTATTCTTTTCTTAGGGACAACAACCTGTAAGTGAGCATCCTTCCCATTTGCGGACTCCCATTTTCTGCATAATACGCCATTATGCATAGCCAAACTTTCCCATTGGGCCCAGTAGCTTTTTGTTTGTGTACTCAACGGAGCCACTTCACACCAATTTGGTTTTGGTACGCTTGCTTTAATCCAATCATAAATGGGTTTGATGTCCTTATCTTCTAGCTGCGCTTGTTGCATGACTTCATTACTCCACTCGTCGCTAACAGTGTCAGTTCTCAACATCTTCACACAATCTTTGCCCTCCTGCCTCAAACAATGTTTACAGTCATCCGGACAAGGTCTTCGGGAAAGGGCGTCAGCGTTGCCGTGTGATTTTCCACTGCGATGTTCTATGATGAAGTCATATTCCTGTAGTTGTTCGATCCAGCGCGCTACTTGACCCTCAGGATTTTTAAACTCCAACAACCATTTTAAAGCAGCGTGATCCGTCCTGATACGGAATTTGCGCCCAAGCAGATATTTAATAAAATGCTGCAACGTCTTGACAACTGCCAGCAATTCCCTCCGAGTGACGCAGTAATTTCTCTCTGGTTTCGATAGTGATTTACTAAAGTAGGCAATTACAACTTCCTGGTCCTCTTTCTTTTGTGACAAGACTCCTCCGATACCAATATTACTCGCGTCCGTGTCAACAATAAAATCAGTATCAGGGACTGGATATCCCAATATAGGAGTTTCACAAAGCCTTTGTTTGAGATTGGCAAAAGCTGTTTCACACTGGTCATTCCAGTCGAATCGACGTTTTTCTTCTGTCAGCTGGTGCAAGGGCTTCGCTATATCTGAGAAGTTTTTCATGAAACGTCGATAGTACGAGCAAAGTCCCAAAAAGGCACGAACTGCGGTCTTGTCCCTCGGTGTCGGCCAATCCTTAACGGCGCTTATCTTCTCAGGATCTGTCTGGATACCATCAGTTGACACTATATGCCCCAAATAATTCACCTTACGCTTAAAAAGTGAGCATTTTTTTGGACTAAGTTTCAGGTTTGCATCTTGCAGCTTAGTCAAAACTTGCTCCAATTTTCCAAGGTGATCATCGAAGTCTCCACCAACAATTATGATGTCATCCAGATAAACCAGGCAAGTATCTCCTAGTAGACCAGCAAGTATTGGTTCCATCAATCTCTCAAAAGTTGCTGGTGCATTACACAGTCCAAATGGCATAACATTGAACTGCCAAAGTCCCTTTCCAGTCGAGAAGGCTGCTTTCTCTTTATCTTGGTCCTTGATTTCCACTTGCCAGTACCCACTTTTCAAATCCAACGTGGAAAACCATTTTATCCCGTTCAAAGTGTCCAGCGTGACGTCGATTCGAGGTGGTGGATAAGAATCCTTCTTTGTCACATCGTTAAGACGGCGGTAGTCAACACAAAATCTCATCGTCCCGTCCTTCTTCTTAACCAGAACTACCGGTGAACACCAAGGACTTGTTGATGGCTCTATAACTCTGTTCTTCCTCATATCTTCAATCATGTCTTCCACTTCCTGTTCGCGAGCTACTGGGACTCGCCGAGGACGTTGTCGGACAGGCATGATTCCACCAGTGTTGATCTCATGTTCTACAACTCCAGTTCTCCCAATATCACCGTCGTGCGCAGAGAAAACATTGCTATAACGCAGCAATAAATTGCGTGCCTTCAGTATTTCTTCTTTGTTGAAATCATTTTGGCAACCATCTAATAATCCGGTAATGTCTACTCCTGTACTTGCAGATTTTCCGCTTCCATTCGATACTCGGCAACTTCTTATCCAAGAAATTTCTTTGCAAGACCCGATAAGGGTTCCTTTACTAAGGGCGAATTTAGTATCGCCTAAGTTTAGGACCCTTACACACGCTGCAGATGATGTTGTCACAACCGTGCGAGCTGTTATCCACGGTTGACTACCCTCAATTTTGTCAACTAATACGCAGCGATGAGATCCCCGTCCCGTATAGTGCGGTAATTTCACAGGAACAAGGGCTTGGGATCTTGGTTGGAGAAGGGTCCTTCTAGCACAGTAGACTTGTCCACTCACTCCACCTTCCATGGGGACTTCATCAACCCCGAATTTCAGGACTCCACCTTTCAAGTCGATTTTGCAGCCATGTTTTCTCATAAAATCTAGTCCAATAATGCAATCGTCGATGATGTTAGCGACGATGACTTTGTGCCAGTAGTACTTTTCACCAATTTGCACCGCCACTTCTTGCTCCCCCAGGACGGAAATGAACTGGCCGGTAGCCGTTTGCAGCTGAAGATGCTTAGGTCGGACTAGATGATCCCTGGTTAAGTGCTTCAGTAGCCGCGAACTGATCACAGTCCGAGAAGCTCCGGTGTCGATAGTAAGGTGACATGGTATTCCACCAATTTCTCCTTTGACGACCAGATTATTCCCATCATTCACCTGTGAGATCATAACTGGGACATTTTGACCACCAGCCAGCACTCGTCCCTTAGTCCTGGCTCCTACTCGTTTCCCTGGTGCTGTTCTGACGCGTCAGAGCTTGCTGGCCTCTCCGTTGGGCCTGGATCTCGGTGCGGTCTATTTCTCTTCGGGCAACTGGATTGCAAGTGGCCGCGTTCTCCACACCAGTGGCACCTTGGTCCAAATTCACGGCGAGGAGCAGTCGAATCTCTGGTCGAAACTTCTCGCACCCTAAAAGGCCTCGAGTCCTGGCGTACAGCTTCCACTTCCAAGGCGTGGGCAACTGCATCTTTCAGGCTCCCGTGATGTCCTAGTCGCACAGCAGCTCTGACTTCCAAATCACGGATCCCGTCGATGAAGGCCTGTACTAGCATGCTGTCCACAAATGAAGCCGACGCGCTTTGGTACGCTTTTCTGACCAATTTTTCTATTTCTAGGGCCCACTGTTGTAATGACTCATTACGTCCCTGGGATCGATCCTAAACGTTAATAAATCTCAGAAGCATCCGCACACCTCCACCTCGCGACGCCGAATGAAAGTAAAATAGCATTATTACTCGAATTGAGAAGCATAACGTTGAAAAGAGAAAGCAGTAGGGAGTAACGACTACTCAAAAAATGATACTTAAAACGGTAAAGTATCGATGTTGTTATTAAACATTAAGGTTTTAGTATCGTTTCATATCATTGCCTGACGTAATTTATTGTGTAATAGTAATTGATTACAACAAAATAATAGTTATTTTCCATTGCGATATTTAACTTTTCAAAAACATTTCATAAAGTACGAATGCGATCGGCTACGTTTTGTATTTTTACTATAAATATATGTTAAATGATGGTTACAGAAATAACACAAATACTTTTAAATAGTTAAGATTTTTATTGATGTCATTGTAATTAAATTTCAGACGAATAAAATCGTAAAGGTTGTTACGAAAGGTCGCGAGCCTTTTTGTATCCGTGACAGTATCGCAAACGGTCTTTACCAAAATGAAGATTATGTTTTGCTTAACCAAAGTATTGTTACAGTATTATTTCCGGAAAGAAAATTGAAAATATTACCAACGAATAAAAATTAAAAATCGCATAACTTCGTAAAAATAATAAGGAAAAATATGTAAAAAAATCACTATATGCATTACATTACGGAGAAGCGGAATATGCAATAACAATAAAACTATGGCTATATCGCATTGCGATTTTATTCTCCGGGGACGATGATATCACACAAACACTATCATATTTTGTGTCACTAGTACACAAAATCATATATATGATAAAATACTTGAAGACATTGACGTGTCTTATACGAAAAAAAAAACCTTATATTTATTTAATTTTTACTATGGCGTCGTGTCGAAAGCACGCTGCACATTGCTTCGGGACAAGGAAGCTGTTAAAGGGATGAGTTCGCCTTTGTACATATCTTTTGTATTTTGGTCTCGTTTTTTAATTTGTTTGTGTAATAAGGAGTTAACCTATTTGTACATAAATTATTATAAATTGTTACGGGTAGGCATTTAGAGCCCTTTCACGCTAGCGTTTTTGTCGGCGGTTTCTCGGCGGAGCGGGAACGCGACCGGAACGCTGCGAGCACGCGACGGTAATGCGGCGTGATTATGATAAGAATTGCAAAACGTGCACGCGGCCGTGCCGCAGCGGATAAAAAATCGCGACGTGCATGACGCGTTGTGCAGTTCTTATAATAAACACGCCGCGTTTCGGTCGCGTGCTCGCAGCGTTCCGGTCGCGTTCCCGCTCCGCCGAGAAACCGCCGGCAAAAACGCTAGTGTGAAAGGGCTCTTAAGTATAAAGAAAACCTAAGTAGTTCAATCAATTTATTTTTAGACTGCGTAACCACTTGATCAGTGCTCTCAATGCTCTGACGAGCGTCTGGCTGCGCTGGCTTTTATAAACCTCTCTCCCCTCCGTGCAGCTAGAGCCCAGGTAGCAGGCAGGTGTGGAGGGATGAGTCATCGGGCTGGCATGGCATGGCTGGCTTGGCTAGCTATGGCAAGCTATATGGCTGGCTGGCAGGGTGGTTGCTTAACAAAATATAATTATTGAGTATTTTCAAATAGAGTGTTTCCATATTACATAGGTCATTAAGCATGCCAACTACTATTAGCGTACTAACCAGTAAGTACTATGGTAAAAGCTTCTATAATAGACAGGGCTCCAGTGATGAACAATATATAGATATGCTTCCAAGATTAACATGCTTTTAGCGTTACAATTAGATGATAATGATATTATTTGGGATAGCCACTATTAAAATGAAATGTTAAAATTGCAAGTTTTCATTAAAATAATAGTTGTGTGTTGAATGTTATTTGTGTGTGTTGTTGTTCATCACTGGAGCATTGTCCATAATGTGCGTTTTAACCTTACATAATAATTTGAGATACACGAAGGAAGTCCTAAACATTATGTGAAGCTTTATCAAGCTTAAAAATACCATTTAATCTGAGAATTAACTTACTTACCTATCACACCTATAAGGTTAAACTTATATGGCTCATAGTAACCAATAAAGTTTATTTTTCATCAATAAATAAAAATTAAAAAACTGTCCTCATCCGCAGGTTTCCTCACGATGTTTTTCCTTACGGTGAAGGAAGAATATTGTGAGGAAATTAACTCATTCAAACAGCCGAGTATGATCCTAAAGTGTATTGTAAAGGGTCCACCTGTGAGATAAGATAAGATAAGATAACTTGAGATAAGATAAGATAACTTAAGATAAGATAAGCTATTTTAGATAAGATAAGATATTTTAGATAAGATAAGATAATATAACGTAGGATAAGATAACTTAGGATAAGATAACTTAAGATAAGATAATATAACTTAAGATACGATAAGATAACATAAGATAAGATAAGATAAGATACGATAAGATGAATCATCATCATCATCAGCCTAATACTAGTCCACTGCTGGACGTAGGCCTCTCCCATTGCACGCCACCTAGCACGATCTGCGGCCACTCTCATCCAGCTTCTGCCAGCCACCTTGCGAAGATCGTCGCTCCACCTAGTCTGAGGGCGTCCTAAACCGCGTCTGCCGATCCGCGGTCTCCACTCAAGAACACGATAGCTCCAGCGGTTATCCGTTCTGATAACCGTTTAGATGAAGCATCTAAATAAGAATATTATAACATTTATTGAAATCAGTCAAGATCGGAACATCTAATTTTTGATCATAGCTATGTATAAAGTGTACTTAGCAGGATATTTTTATTTAAACTGTTTCTTTTTAATCCTTTTTTGACTTTGCGCAATTCGGTAAATTGATACTACAAAATACAAATATTATTTATTGAACACCAAAAAAAGCATACATACATTTAAATCATAGGTATATAATAGGCGGTATTACCGCTAAATAGCGATATCTTCCAGACAACCATGGATAGAGAAATAACTATGGACACAAATTCATGGCAGGCGGTGTAAACTCAGTCCCTTAGAACTCAAACTAAAAACTACAAGAAACACTTAAAGTATTTCAATTACACCACCACTACTTAGGTACACCTTATACTTACACATTTCATACACGACATGTTGATCATTTTTCACATAATCCATCCTTCACTCTTCTACATCTATATATTCATCCCACTTCCACTGAAACTAGGTTGTTAATTTGGGAAATCCTTAACTAGAGTGGAATTTGACAAAGCCCAGATTTCAGTACGCTGAATAGCTGTTCTACCGTGCAAATACCGGGGGCATAGTTTGCCAAACATTTGGCCAAATTGCTTCTACGAGCTCTTCGAAGGCCATGTTTGGCAAATATTGGCGATATTTGTCACTTACTGGCAAATAGTTTAGTCGAAATATTCGAATGGAACTATTCGTCCTATATTTGGAAACAATGCTTAAGGAGTACCAATATACTGAGTAGATCATTTGTATTTCCACTGTGATTAGGACTTAAGACTTAGTTTCGATAATCATGATCATATTAAGGAAATTTTGGCAATTTTCATTCCATTCCAAAAAAATGCCAATGGAACCTTACTACGTGCTTACAATTGTCTGCATGACAAATCAAAAATCCCTAGACGCCCATAGAGTAATGCGAGTTCCATTTTCATTGTTGATTCAAAATTATGATTAGCAGCATTAATAATGCCTTCTAACTCGGTATAGTATCTATTTTACATTAAATCTAGTAAACCGCCCTTGCTTCGCTTCGGTTTATGTGAGATTTCCGAAACACATGTACGTAAATCAGAATTTGTTATATATAACACGCTACACTCACACGTGATGACACGTTAGCCTAGTTGGTAGTGAGCTAGGGATCCTGGGTTCAAATCCCAGTAAGGTCAGATATTTGTGTGATGAGCACGAGTATTTGTTACCTATTTAAATATATATATTTCTCTATAATAAGTAAGTTTGTCGTTGTCTAGTACCCATAGTACAAGCCTAGAGCTTAGTTTGGGACTAGCTAAATTTGTGTAACATTGTCCAGTGATTTATTTATAACAACTTTCCGTTATCCGTGTGGTTATCAGGTTAGAATAGTGCCACTCCATGTCTTCTCATGGATGTCGTAAGAGGCGACTAAGGGAATAAAGGCTTGCGGTACTGTTAGACGATGAGCTTGCAACCTTTCACTAATACGCTGGTAAACATCTTAGCCTGATTGTGCTAAAATATGGTAACAGAATTATCAACATGTTTTTTAAAGGTAATTCTGTAGCTCTGCCTACCCCACTTTGGGAATGAAGGCGTGATGTTATGTATGTATTGTATGTAACAACTTTCAGTGAAAAAATATCTTACTCGTACTGATGTAGAAAACTATATCAAAATTCGTTTCATGCTTAAAGAGAAGTTGGTGTATATATAGACGGACAGGCAGACGAAGCGGAAAGCGACTTTGTTTTAAACTATGTAGAGATAGGAAACTGAACGCTTAGATTAAACACAAACACACAATGGGTAACGTTTATTGTCTGCCAAATGAATTAATGTTCACCAGAGCGATAATAACCGGTCACTGTAAGCGCAAATTTACGTACACAATGACCTGATTTCATTGGTATTCGGTGTATTTCCTCGATGCACTTGAGGAATGAAAACGGGATTCAAGAGCCTTTACCAAGTTTGATTGCATACCCTATTATAACTTACAAAATGAAGGATGTTGTTCGGATATCGAAATATTTTATTTTGTATTGATAATACAAAACCCGTATGTATTAGAAAGAAGAAGGAAATAAAATATTGTTTCTAACGCGGCCGCCATTAATGTCAAGTAAATAAGAGTTATCAAAACGTTGACAATACGGAAACACGTCAAACGTAATATCGTTTTTGTCGTGTAGAATCTTAGACCTGTTTAAAGTATTTAAAAAACCAGGCAAGAGCATGTCGTACCATGCTCAATGTAGGGTTCCGAAGCCGTTAAGTACTACAAACATAAAAAATCATCAAGTAATCACTAATTTTCTATTTAAAGTCAATTGGTGCCGTCGTAGATGATTTTAGTAGGTATTAACACTTTAATCGCCTGTTTCTCGAGAACTAATGATGTCTACTTAGTCGTGATAGTTTTCCTTTAAAATCGTTTATATGTTCTTTCATATAAGATTTACTTGAATCTAACAAAAATTAGCACTTTAAAGCTTAATATTTCATAAACGGATTACTTAATTAAAAAACTGTTTTTCAAACCAATAATATTTTATTAAAAGACCTATCCAATGACACCCCACACTATAGGGTACACGAGAAAAAAAATACATCCCCACGTTACGTGTAGGGTGTAATTTTTTTTTTTTATACTTTTTATTGTACCACTTTGTTGGCGTGACTAATATGCATATTCATGCCAAATTGCAGCTTTCCAGTACTAATAGTCTTTGCACTAGGCTGCGGACGGACGGACGGACATGGCGAAACTATAAGGGTTCCTAGTTTGACTACGGAACCCTAAAGAAGATAAAATGTGTTTATTGAGTTAGTACCGGCAGTTTTACACGTCAAAGTTACACATATTGACAGTATTATAAAACATAAAAGAAACCACCATTATATTTTTAATATTTGGGTACCATTGGGCTACTCTATGTTTTTTTTAAAGACGCAAACGAGCCTTTGTCCCCGGTAATAATGTTAGTATTCCAACGATACCTCATAATAATCTAATTGGCGTTCTCATGCTTACAGTAGAACACAATTAGTATTGCTCGCGTCAAAGCCTTTTCAGCGTTGACCGAGAGTCTCTTATTGCTTAATCTGCGTGCCATATTATTTGTGTTCTGTACATGAATCTAGAATACACACTTTTACAAACAGCCTTAGTAATTGGACAACATTAGTACCTTAATCTAATCCCTAGGTTGTTAATGCGGTGAGGACGATTTTAAAGTAATATTCTGGTAACGACGTCATCAGTTACCAGGCCCGCGCGCTCTGACGTTTAGCTGGGAACAGAATGGAATGGAGATGGTTTGTAAGTTAAATATGATATAAAATAGTAGCCAATAAAAGATGTCCACAAAAATATAGTTAATACGACACCTTTAACAAAACATTTTAACGAAACATTAATAATTTTACATTTCATTTTATTTAATTATTTATTCAATGGTTTCAACTCGGCCGCCATTACTATCAAGTCATAAGTTAATAAGAGCAATTTGATGCATTATAAAATAGTTTTAAGTTTTTTAGTCGAGTGTAATTTCCATCTATATTAAATTTAATTTTATTATTATTGTTTAGTATTTTGCACAAAATAAATTATTTCCTCTTCTTCAATGAATATGTTTACAATACGGTAACACATCAAAGACGATACCGTTATTACCGTATAGAATCCCAGCCCAGATCGGCCAATTTTTTAGAGAAATAATTGCCCGTCAACAATTTACAGGGTGCATATTTTATTCCATTATACTAAATTAAAATAGAACAATTATTTTTGACACGTAATTATATACGAAAAATTGGTCGCACCTTAAGAGGCATAAATAAAGTCGGCATTGTTCGTCAGGTCGTGACCTGGACCTCAATAATTATAACGCCTATATATATGTTCTTTGGATATATTAAACTTGATCATATTTGCTTGAGACTATTAAACGTGAAAACACGATTAGAAACAAAATGTTCGTTTATTTTTTTTCAAATATGATACCTTTTACGGGTCATACACAGATTTAGGTTACCGTCTTTCCTGTGGACACACCGAAAGTTAACGTTTCCAAGGCCTAATTTTCTGGCTAAGCCCATTCCCGCAAAAACACCGTCAGGACTGCTTTAGATCTAACATATAAAAACATAACTTATATGCACACAAGCTCTTAACTATTGACCACAGGACAGACTAATTTTGTTTTTAAGAGTGTGTATGGCCCTTATGCATGTTTTTGGTTGAATCTTCGAAATCCCACGAGCTTTAACGATGATTTTTGTTTCAATAGTTAAGTATTCATAACTTCTTAATTTTGGTAAAGCAGTTTTTTGATAAATGTTGTGGTTTTTAAATAAACAGCAATTATTTAAATTTTGAACTGCCATCGAGGCGTGCGTGAACTATCTCCATCTCACGTTCTTCGTTCAGAAGCACATAAAGCCATCTCTTTTCTTTCTTACGAGTATGTAAACGTGGAAGCATGATATGTGGCCTAGTAAAGGAGGCTGTCTCCACCCCTTCCATCATCCGTGCTGTTCGAAACCAACCACTCACTACTGCTAATGACCCTCGGTATTAAAACATCTCGTCCATTTCCCTTTTTTAATGAGACAACATTTTCATTAGCCACTTGTACCTATTCTTCAAAAAAAAGCTTGAAAATTTGTGTGTCCAAAATATGAAACAACCACTTAGGTTGACGTTAAATTGTTTTAAGTTTGTATATTCAAAATTCCATGTGGAGTATTTAAGAACAAGGTTTTTCTGTACTTACTAATTATAAGTGATTACTTTTGTATATTCTCGCTTAAGAGCACTGTTAGAAAATCTGTGTTGGCAACGTCGCACATCTTTTTTTTATTATTGAAAATGAAATCTCTTTAACCTCATGTAGGCACCTATAGTACGAAGGCGAACTTATCGACTTCAGAGAACTTCCAGTCAGCTGGCAGTTGGCTGGGCCCAAATGACAAACAAACATACATACATAACGCACGCCTTTATTCCCAGAGTGGGGTAGGCAGAGCTACTACAGAAATACCAAGAACTCTAAAATGACTTGTTTATAATTCTGTAACCACATTTTGCACAATCAGGCTGAGAAATTTACTAGTGTATTAGGGACAACTTCGAAGCCCAAATTAAAAAAAAAAACAAAACAAACAAAGAGTAATGAAAAAAAAACCAGTAATAAAATCATAAAATAAATAAATAATTATTAACACTAACCCAAAACTATTATTTTAATATTGTTCCACTTAAAAGACAATCCCCATTATTTCATAGAATCGCTTAAGACGCTGGTCCTAAGAGCGTTAAACCACGTCTTAAAACCTAACCCAAGGACGGAGCGTTGAAATAAAAACTTGAGTGCGTTCCCCACTAAGCCGAGATGCGGAACATCAGTAATAAGACCCTTTTGGGAACGGTGGCACTACCAATAGTTAATGAGTTTTAATCTGCGATTGTTAGACATGAGTGCAGGGAGGAATGGAAGAAAAAGACATGCTGCGCTGACCCCAAGTAAATTGGTCATACACAGATTTAGGTTAGCGTCTGAAGTTAACGTTTTTAAGGCCTAATTTTCTGGCTAAGCCCATTCTCGCATAAAAGGCGACAGGGCTGCTTTAGACCTATTATATAAAACAAAACTTATACATGCATACAAGCTTTTAATTAATGTCCACAGGAAAGGCAACTTTTGTTTTTAAAAGTGTATATGACCCAAATGGGATAAGGACAAGAAAATAATGATGATGTTAGACATGAGTGCAATTCGAAAACGCGGTGAGCCTTGCTACAGGAAGGGAGGTAACTTTAGATGTAGAATGCGATTTAAATTTGCGGAGATCTTCCAGAAAATGAAACCTCCTGTGAGGATTACAAATGAATTCATTGCGTTCATTATATCTATCATAAAAGGTTATCCTGTAAAGAGGGACGATCAGTACTGTAACTTCTTCCATGTAGGTACGAATCTTGGGAAACTAATTGGTTTCGTCCTTGTTTCAAGAGGGACGAGGGGTGTTATGTAATTATAAGGTTAAAATACTACTACTAGAATAAAACTTGTGAGATTAAAATTATTGCATGCTAAGTGTCGCAATTTAGAAAATGCGATGGAACGCAGGGCTGGGATTCTACACGGTAATAACGATATCGTATTTGACGTGTTTCCGTATTTTCAACGTTTTCATAACTCTTATGTCATTTACAATAATGGCGACTGTGACATAAACGATTCTAAAACACGTTAAACACGATATTGTTTTAACGCAGTTGAATAGAGGCCCTGATCGATTGTTTGTGCAAATAGAACGAGAGAGTCGTCCACGGACTAGAGTAGTGTATTTACGTGTATTAAAATAAATAAATATCAGAGGACAATCGCACACAAATTGATCTAGTCCCAAACTAAGCTCTAAGCTTTTACTATGGGTAAAATAAAAATAAATAAATAAAACAACGATAAATATACTTATATTGAGAAATACATATTTATAAACATAGAAAACATCCAAGACTCTGGAACAAATATTCGCGCTCATCACACAAATATCTGCCCTTGCCGGGATTTGAACTTCCAACTAGGCCAACGTGTCACTCTGCGTGATTGGCACAAGGATGTTTACTATTAGATTTATTGGATGGATTACTTTGGTTAAAAAAGCAGACGCTAACTCACCAACTCAATGGAAAAGCCACAAATACATAGCAGCAGAGATCAGTTCCAGAGGGGCTAAGGGTGGAGAAGTGTTTCTAGACTTTAAACGACCATAAGGTCACTCGCCACTTATGCAACACATCCGTCCTTCGAGCATAGCTTTTGTGACTCCTCTCTGACCGGTTAATAAAAGCGAGCCAGAGGTGAGGGTCTGTTCCTCGTCATCGACACTCCAGCCGGCCGGTGAAAGCAAGCGTGAGGTGAGGAACAGGACTTTCTCTCGGGAGCGCTCAGGTGTGTGGTGTCGTTTCTCACCAACAGCTCGCTATAAGCTGCCCTGTGGCCATATTATTGTCTATTATTGTCATGTCATTAATTGGTCATTGTGATAGCCTCTTCTAGCTCTCAGTAAATACAGCCCATAAATAATACGATTGTAATAAGAGTAAAAATGTTACCTATTACAAATTAATAAACAACCAAGTAACTACAGTATAACCATCAAAAGAGTTGTGAAAGCGTTTAAATACAGAAAGAAAGACACACATTTATTGTTGTGAACAATATACTTATTACAATTGGAATAAAGTCAATTTTTCTTTGTTTTAATATTAAAAATTTGAACTTTATTTCCTTGCTGCTAGGTACAAATTTCCATTCACGAAATTCTTCTGTTTGTAGTATGTTGAGCCCTACGACATCAATGGTGACTATTTATCGCTCTGCGACTGACGTGACGTCTAAAAGACATCGCAAAAAAAAATCGCCTCATAGCGTGAAATAGCTCTGTATCGCTCAGTAAATTCTAAAATCCTGTTTTTTTTTACCTTATTCAACTTTTTATTTCAAACCCCATATACATGTTAGTTATAAATTCCGCATGAAAATTTAATAATCATGCTATACACTAAATAAACAATACTTATCATTGACCCATTAGTATTTTATATCAAAAATGACATCTGACAGACTCCACCTCAGTAGAATGTTTCTAAAAAGTCACCTCAGTTGCAGAGGGTTATTTGTATTTATTTATTTACCAGAAACACTATATGACACTAACAGAGATCTCTTAAAAACATTAATCGTAAGTTAAACCAACAGTTTCACCGGTCTCGGATCACGATAAAACTTTATGGTCCGCATTGTCCACGAAGGAAAAATAATGCCATTGTGTACTTGCCGGGCTTTTACCGAGTTCAGGCGATATTTCTTAACAATCCTTAACTATTGGATGGGGTTGTTGTAGTTGGGATTGGTTAAGCCGTTTAAAAAGTTTGTAAAAAAAAACTATAATTTAACGAAGCTTTGTGAATTGAAAAGAATTGGGGACTTTATCGAGTAATAAAATAAAACACGTTACGTTACGTTACGTTAGTCAAGGATTTTGATTAAAAACTTAATTAATGATAATTAACTTTAGAAAAATATATTTATTAACACAATGTAATAATAATAACATTTATTTTTCTATTTTTTTTATAAGATTGAGGTTTTGGTGGGACCCAAACTAGGCAGAGCCTGTTTCTTGGGACCCGGTGAGACGGTTCACAGTTCGATTACACATAATTCAATTAAGACGGTTTTATGTAAAATAAAGATATGGCATGCAAAGTTCCTATACAAATATTACATTTGTATGTGTGTGAACGAATCTGTGTTAATGTGTATGTGTATGCGTGCGAGTGTCTCTCTGTGTGTGTGTGTGTGTGTGTGTGTACGTGTTATGTCAGCAAGACAAGTCTTCGGTATCGGAATAAGACAGCGTTAATAGCCATTCATTTAGAATAAATTTGGCTTTACGGAGCCTTGTATTCTTTAAGTGTATCTTTCTGCAGACCGCATTATAGACCTATGTATGTATGTTAATGTATGTTAATCTAAGTAGTAGTCAATGTGATCTCTCCATGGCTGACCACGGGTGGGCTCAAATTCAGCTAACCTGTGCTCGCGCCCTTGTCATTACCACAATCTATGTACTATCAGAATAGCGAAACTTCTAGATGCATTGAAATAAATGAATTCGATTTGATTTGATTGATGTATGTTAATAAACAATTATGCCTGTGCAGAGTCTACCGCTACCAACATCTTATCCATTAACCAAACGCGAAGCAACAGTGTTTGCATGGTTGTGTTCCGATGTGGGGATAAGACAACCGGTAAATTTACTAGCATAGACGCATTCTACCTTAGTCTTAAGGGTTTGTTACGCACTTGAGGTCTTAGGATTGCAATCTTAAGATTATAGTCTTTAGAATATTAATGTCTATGGGCCTCAGATTTCACTTACCATCAGGTGGCCTGAGTGCTCGTGTGCCTTCTCATTGTCATATATTTTTTTTGTAAGGCTAAGGTTCAGTTTTTGTTAATAATAGTTAAAACGTTTTTTATACAATATTGAAGGCAAACAAACATACAGGCCAGATTCTACTCAATTCAAATCCAATTCATTAATTTTATTACATTCAGAAGTTTCACTGTACAGGGCTGGGATTCTACACGGTAATAACGATATCGTATTTGACGTGTTTCCGTATTGTCAACGTTTTAATAACTCTTACGTCATTTACAGGGCGTTCTACTGCGTTATAACGATATCGCGTTTGACCTGATTTAGAATCGTTTATGTCACAGTCGCTATTATTGTAAATGTCATAAGAATGATCAAAACGTTGACAATACGGAAACACGTCAAAGACGATATCATAATTACCGTGAAGAATTTTATTCCAGCCCTGATTACATAGATTGTGGTAATAAAGGGGTTTTTCTACTCACAATAAGGCCCTCTACTCGTATTCAGAATCAGAATCAGAATAATCTTTATTCAAGTAGGTTTACAAATAACAAACCCTTTTGAAACGTCATAGTAGCGACTTAGCCTAAATTGACTGCAGGTTCAAATCGCGACCGATCAGAGAAGAACCTGTAAGAAACTCTGTCGGATGTCTTTTTTTTTTTCGACGTTCGCAACCTTTTGTCATAAGGACTCAACATTTTATTACAAGCAATTCCCAAGCATTGTTATCATTAATATAGTCTTTAATACTATAATATGCTTCAGAAATTAGTTTACGCTTAACGTAACTCTTAAATTTATTTACTGATAGTTCAGTAACATTACTTGGAAGCTTATTATAGAACCTAATACAATTACCCATAAAAGAGTTTTTTATTTTATGGAGCCGCGTGAAGGGCACTGCGAGCTTATGTTTATTTCTGGTATTAACATTATGTATGTCACAGTTCTTTCTAAATTTAGCGATGTTTTTGATTTCGATTTGATTCTACAAGTTTAAACCATATTGTATTTGGCATGTTATCGTATTGTCAACGTTACTATAGCTCTTATTTCCTTGAACGTAATGGCAACCGAGTTAAAACTTCACACGTAGGTTATTTGTGACATAATACTACGTCTCGTAGCATCTGCTGGAACTGCTACGGCGTAGCGAGCTACAATATTGCTACGCGTATAATAATTTGTATTTCTCACGAAGAGGACTGAGTATTGAAAACTATACCTTACATTATCATGGATAGAGTATGATATTGCTGGTACTGTGTTACATGTAGGATATGTATTATAATGCTAGGCCATCCGTAAGGGGAGGTTGGATATAAGTTTGATGGAACTTTAGCAATTACTTATTTGGAATTGGGAATTTTGTATTCTATTGAAATATAGTAATTGTGTTTAGAAAAAAGAGTCTATTTACAGTGCATTATATAAAAGTAATTTCGATATAAAATATCGAACATTTTGGTCTGCTTTTCATACCAAATATACTTGCACACACACACCAACACACGCACACACACCCACACGCACACACACATACACACACACACACACACACACACACACTCATCTCGTCTCGTCTGGCCCTACTGAAAATCAGCGTCACATTATCACCATGTCTTGTGACACAAGCTGAGTAGAGACCATTTTGGACACCGTTGTAAATAGTTAGTTGTAAGTTATTGTTATTTCTAATGTTTTTATATTTGGAATTTTCACTGTTTAATATAAACTGCCATATGTCATTTTATGTAAATGTGTGTCCAAATAAATCATTCTTATTCTTATTCTTATTCAAATAAAAATGTTTGGAATGTTTCATAATAATTACGTCAATTATTATTATTAATCTTTTTTTTTTTTTTTACTCGCATAAGTTAAAAAAAGCAGAAGGTGTAATTGATGGACTCGTACACTAGAGGGTCTCAACGACGTTTCGGCACCTTATATCTCTGTCGCGTATGGAAAGGCTGAAAGTGCCGGGGGTAAGTTGTTCCGATGATAGTAGATATGGAAGTAAAAAACGAGGCAATTTGTATGATGTTTGACGCGTAACGTTATGAAATTATACTGTTGCAGGAGCCGTTTATGTTGCTTCCATTATGGTAAAATAGTAGTTATGGAAAAAAAAAGTCAAGGAACTACGAACCCCACAAAATAATACCTTTTTACACTTGATTTTTTCTTAACTGAGTTGATAGTGCACAAAAAATAAACACATCTTTTGACGAACTACAAAATACTCCTTTAGCGTGTGTGAACGGAGATAATTTTTTTAATGATAATTTTGTATTTCAAAAGGATGGAACAACCAGCCCCATAATAGTGGGGTTAATTGTTCCGTTCTGATCGATCTCATAAAAATATTTTATTTGAAAACTGTTTAACCATGCACAAAATTATACCACTGTTCAGAACCTCTAATAATCATTATATAAATGTATGTGTAAGCCACACAATATATATACTATTTCCACAGCTCAATTTTGTGTTTTATGAAAATCGGCACTTTCAGCCCCGCTCTCCCCTACTTACTACCCTCATCTACAATGTACTGTAATGGCGTTAGGCTGGCTATCGCTATCCTATTCACACACGCAACTGACAGTATATTTGTCACTCGTGTATTATAGAGAAACAAATCATAAGATTGCCAATAATTTTTATTAACTTAATTAACATTACCCCGTGTGGTTGCCGGGTTAGTATAGTACCTCTCCTTGTCTTCCCGTGGATGTCGTAAGAGGCGACTAAGGGAATAAAGGCTTGTAGTACTGTTAGGCGATGGGCTTGTAACCTGTCTCTAATTCACTGGTAGACATCTTAGCCTGCTTGTGCAAAATGTCGTTACAGAATTATCAACAAGTATTTTTAGAGTTGTTAGTATTTCTGTAGCTCTGCCTACCCTATTCTGGGAATGAGGTCGTGATGTTATGTATGTATGTGTTTGAAATTAACATTATTTTCATGCTCAAATTACTCTTGTAGTTAGTTTTCAAAAATGTTTAAATGGTTTTTTTTCCTTATTAATACCTATTTAGTATAATAATATAAAATGTTTGTCCGTATATAATAATATTTTTCCTACTCCTGTACTTTTATCTGTCATTTATAGTCACGAACACTAATATAAGAATAAAGTAATATGTCCGCAGAACATTCCGTAGAAAAGTCTATCTAGTCTATTCCCCTTAACAGCACTTGAGCTTTTTTGAGCCAAAACGACATGCCTAGCTGCCAAAGCTTACACCTAGGTTAATTTGACCAATCAAAATACTTCACCAAATTAATCCACCAATCACAATACACATTGACTCGATCGGAACGTTAGGTTTTTTTTGGTATGTAAACTCTTTTACTAATTTAACTCTTTAAAAAAAAAACATGGTATCAACCAACCAGAATGCATCTATATTAAAATCGACCAATCAGGTAAAAGAACTCATTTCTCAAATCATTAGGTGTTGTTTAGTCCCTATTTCACAACTTAAATCGATTGTGCCATTATTTTTTTTAAATAATTATAAAACCTGTCAAGTGCACATCAATTATTTAAAAACAAACATATTTTATCGTTTTCGAATGTTTCCCGCTCGTTTGTTGTTCTGTGCTTCGTTCGTTCGTATTCCAATCTAGGTATATTGATAAAATTTTGTTAATTTAATTTTGCATTTTATTTGAAACCTAGTCGTAGAAAAAGTATTGTATGCAACGGTGTATAACTAAGTCAAAAAATACTCGTGGCGTCTTGTTTTACGATGTTCGCCTGCGGCTCATATCGTAACCACACCACTCGTCTTTTTTGACCTCTCTTATACAACTTTACTGTTGCATAAACTACTATTTTTTGCTTATCGCCGCAATACATTTACGACACTAACTTTATTTTTTCGGTGAAATCATAATTCTTACAGCATTTTTTCGTAAGTTATAAAGCATATAATATACAATTCTGGTCAAAATATCCTACGTTAATGAATAGTTATGAAATGATCTATCTCGTTAAAGCATAAATTGCTTTATTACGGTGATGCATCTTTTTTCGCTACCTTTTTTGTGACGAGTCCTTGTGCGGACTCAATAAACAAATACATATCAGGGGACAATCTCACACAAATCGAGCTATTCCCAAACTGAGTTATGCTTGGCTTGTACTACAGGTACTAGACAACGATAAACATGCTTACATAGAGAAATACATACTTAAATATATAGAAAACCAGACTCAGAAACAAATACTCACATTTATTTGCCCTGATAAAATAAAATAAAAACATTTATTTGCCCTGACCGGGAATCGAACCCGAGGCCGCTAGTTTCGTAGGCAGGGTAACTACCAACTAGGCCAACCACGTCGTCAGAAGGACAAGGATAACATAATCGCAAGGGTAATATTTTCAACTTTAAAACATGTAAAGTTAAATAAAAGCTTGTAAAAACATAAAAATAAATGTAAAATATTAAGGTTTTCAAATAAAATACAATAAATGTTACCCGGTGGTTTAACTATCGCACCGGAATAGATAGCTTTCATTACCATCCGCCGGGAATATTTTTTTCCGTTCTTTGTTTCAGGATAGATTTTTATTTTATTTTCGTTTGCTGATAAAACAAAAGAGTGGGTGCATATGGTCGGCGGCTGCAAAAAGGTCGAATGTGGATTGTTTTATAACCTTCGATGCATAAAGAGGGGGTGTTATGTGGACGACACTTTAGTTGGTAGTAACGACGCCTACAAAGCTAGTGGTCCCGGGTTCAAATCCCGGTAAGAGCAGATATTTGTGTGAGATGCGCGACTACTTGTTCCTGAGTCTTGCATGTTTTCTATGTATTCAAGTAATATTTCTCTATATCAAAAAATTTTATCAAAAAATCATTTATTGCCACGTAACATAAAACATAAACATAAAACATAAACGTAAAGGTACATTACAATACACAAACAAAAATAAAAATAAACTAAATTACACCATACAGACATTTCACATTCACTCATCTCACAATCAGACATTCCAATCATACAAACAACATAATAAAGGAACACAACAGAGACACAAACATGGAGGTGGCAAAAGGCTCAGGCTCAGCCTGTGCCACGATTGTATAATCGCAGCGCTGATTTTCAGCCTGCACCTTACCTCACTGGGCAATTTACGACGAAAGAGGTAAGTAGGGCTAGCAATTGTGATATTTTACAAACTTATGTTACAGCTACAATTTGATTTGCAGTTTAAAAAAACAAGTGAAGTTAAGTATAGTTAACATTACACAACTAGTTACTGCGGTGATAAACATATTACAAATGAGACACTCCGCTGGGCGCTACTGGACGGTTCCGTCCGTCATATCAGTATGTTTATCGTATGGCTTCGGAACCCTACACTGAGCATGGTCTGACATGCTCTTGCCCGGTTTTCATGTTTGTTTAGTACTTAATGGCTTCGGAACCCTACACTGAGCATGGTCTGACATGTTCTTGCCCGGTTTTTTATGTCAAGGAGAAGGCAGACTTCAAATGCGTTGCCAACCCTGAGGACTAAGATGGAATGCCTCTATGCTAGTAATTTCACCGGTTGTCTTATCCCCACACCGGAACACAACAATGCGAAGACTGTTGTTTGGCGGGTGGTAAATGGAGTGGATGGACTACCACTACCACCACCACCACCTTTGACTAGGTGGAGTGACGATCGCAAGGTGGTGGTCAAGAGCTGGATGAGAATGGTGGCGGATCGTGCTCGGTGGCAAATAAGGAGAGGCCGTCCAGGGCCTCTATTCTACTGCGTTATAACGATAACGCGTTTGACGTGTTTTAGAATCGTTAATGTCACAGTCACCATGATTGTAAATGACATAAGAGTTATCAAAACGTTGACAATACGGAAACACGCCAAAGATGATATCGTCATTGCCGTGTAGAATCCAGCCCAGCAGTGTACTACTATAGGCTGATGATGATGATTTATGATAATAATGATGAATCAAATTAATAACGTCGATGGAGCTTCGCTCCCGTATAGCTCCTTTTAAGATGGTTTGGCCTTTCGAGCTGTAAAACTACCATTACCTCAACGTACCTACTTATTTTGACCTAAAGATAAGCAAGAATATAATTGGGGAAAAAAGTGATTAGAAAATTTCACAATACAATACAATACAAATACTCTTTATTGAACACCAAAAATAAAAAATAAAAACAGAACATGGAACAGTACATTTAAATCATAGGTATACAACAGGCGGTCTTACCCGTGAAGGAAATAAAATTTAATAAGCCACGTGAAGCCGTTCCAAGAGAAAAAACATCTGTAGGTCTGACAAATTTACTAGACTTATTTCAGCAGGTTTTCTGTAATAACCTAATTGTATGCAATAATGTTATAACCGGAGGTAGATAAATAAAGTTAATTTCACTTTGTTTACATTTTTTTAATGTAGAGTAAAAGTAATTGAACTTAATTTCCTTGCTCCTAGGTACAAATTGCCAGTAACAAAAATCGTCTTGTTTGTAGTGTGATGGGCCTTAGTAGGCTGTTCAGAAAAATAATCTTAGTATTCCTCCTTTTCCCTTCTGAATAGGCACCGAACAGAAGCAATCAGTGCCAAGGTACTTAATTACGGTACAAAACGCTCCAGATACCTAGTTTTTGGCATCAAATGTGTTAATGGAAGTCCGCCGTGTGGTCTGGCGCACGGCCAACGGCAATTAACAGCCGATTTGGATGCATTGTTTCACTATTTGCTACACCTGATGAGGCACGAAAAAAATAAAAAGTGCAGACTTACGACATTTAAGACACGAGCCAAAGTTAGGTTAAGTGTTCGCTAGAGGCATTTGCAGTCTAGGAGCCAAAATGCAATTGGATTGGTTACACGCAGAAGTAATGGAGGGATTGTTTGATTGGCAAAGAGAAGACAAACGAGCCCTCAGGCCAATAGATGGCAACTGAGATCTAAGACCCATAGACCTAAAATCATAAACAGTGATCGGGGTTTTGTATGCCACTCGGGGCGAATGACCTCAATCATTACGCTTGTATGGATATATGTGGCGACTAAGGGAATCTAGACTTTAGGCGATGGGCTCGCAACCGGTCACTGATACGCTGGTGAACATCTTAGCCTGATTGATTGTGCAAAGTGTGGTTGCAGAATTGTCAACAAGTTTTTTAGAGAGTTGTTAAGTGTATGTGTGGATATATTTGAATATGAATATTTGTTCCTGAGTCTTGGATTTTTTCTATGTATTTAAGTATGTATTTCTCTATACAGCGTGTAAATTTCATACGGGCATATATTTTAACAATAGTTAATATACACCCTAATTAACATAAAAACGTGTGTAACAGCAACATTAGTTGTATTTTTTTTTTTCTTACTAATTAATTCAGCAAGCAATGTATGACATTGCGCAATTAAATTAAAGCATCTACATAATAGTCATGTTATGCTCACGAATTGTTATGGTTCGCCATTTGTTTACTTCGCCCATGTAAGTCAAAAATTTCGGTGCAAGCGGTGCACTCGCCTGAGATTGGTATTTAGTTTCCACACATTTCGTCCTTGCACTTGGATACAGGCGATACATTGACGACCGATGGACGCTCGCACACTTCGTACATTGCTCCTAAGACAAACTTTAAAAAATTTACTGCTCCTCAATAATAAAAGTTACCAACAAAATATCTTTCTCACATGATTTGTATGATCGTTAACTACGTCAGGATAAAATATATGCCCGTATGAAATTTACACGCTGTATAAGTATGTTTATCGTTGTCTAGTACCCATAGTACAAGCCTAGAGCTTAGTTTGGGACGAGGTCAATTTAAGAATAAGAATAAGAATAAGAATAATTTATTCAGACACACATTTAGGTACATGGCAGAAATTCAGATGGCAGATAGACAGTTAAAAAAAATAAAATAAAATAAAATAACAGTAGGCACAATAACTAAGTAATATAAGTACTTTCAATGGTGTCCAAAATGGTCACTACTCAGCTTGTGTCACGAGATTAGATCATCACGTGACGCTGATTTTCAGTAGTGCCAGGCGAAAAGGTGTGTGTGTGTGTGTGTGTGTGTGTGTGTGTGTGTGCAAGGGAGTATCTGGTGTAATTGTGTCTATGATTGAGCTAAGTTTAGAGATGCGACGGGACAGATATATATTAAGCCAAATGATTAGTTGGGAAGAGGGAAAGGGAGGGCAGTGGAAAGCACCGCACGAGAGCTTATGCTGAATTTATTTGTGAAGTAAGAAGCATATTTTTAAGTTTTTGTTTAAAAGTTAATTTAGGTTAGGTTAGGTTAGGCAATTTGAGTTCCTTATCGGTGGTGGCAGGTCATTCCAGCATTTCGAGGCAGCGAAACGGAAGCTACCTCGAAATGCAATCGTGCGGTGCCGAGGACATAAAAGACGCGTAGCTAACCTCACGCCACGCTGTGAAAACTTTAGCTTTTCAAAGAGGTAGGGAGGTCTTTTGTATTTTATTACCCCGAAAAGCAAAGAAGCAAGGTGCAGTTTGCGGCGAGCAGCCATATTCATTAGGCCGTGTTGATTTACAAAAGGAGTAATATGAGATCGGCGGGGGACCGGAAAGCAGAAACGCGCGCAAGCGTTTTGTATTCGCTGTATTAGTTTTCGGGATCGCGCCAGCAAACAACTACCGTACACTGTATCTGCGTAGTTCAGTTTGGAGAGAACGAGGGAATCGCACAACTTTACACGCATGTCAACACTCAAACACTCGCGGATCCGATACAAAACCTTTAGTCTGTAAAAGCAACCTTCGAATTGCAGCCTACCATCCATGAGAACACCTAGGTTGCGAGCCTCCGACACCCGCTCAAGAGGTTCACCATTTATGCATACTCGGGGATCAAAAGCGCTTATCCTGCTTATTTGGGTAGTCGTACCTAACAACAAATACTTCGACTTCGAGGGGTTTAAGACAAGGTTATTTTGGTCACACCAATTAGCTACACGGTTAAGATCCACATTGAGATTTTTCACGGCAAGATCAATATTCTCAGGCTTAAAAGAAATGTGAATTTGAAGGTCGTCGGCATATATGTGGTACGTACAGAATTCAATATTTTTGGTGATGTCGGCACAGTACAAAACGAACAAAATTGGCCCCAAGATAGAACCTTGTGGCACTCCTCTGGTGACCGGCACCGTCATGGAAACCATATCCTTGCCATGCTCATTGCCAATCTGAACATATTGTTGTCTTCCAGTTAGATAACTCCTAAACCAGTTTAGCGCGAGAGGATCAAAACCGTAGAAGGCTAATTTCGACAACAGTAGCTCAGTATTAATTGTGTCAAAGGCGCGAGAGAAGTCGAGGAGGACAAGTATGGTTCCCTCTCCGGCGTCCTGCGCGGTCAAAATGTCGTCCACAACATCCAATAGAGCAGTCGCAGTGCTGTGATGTTTTCTGAAGCCTGACTGTTTTTTGGGCAAGATGTTATTTTCCTCAAGGTACTGTGTCACCTGCATGCAAACTATCCTTTCTATTATTTTGGACATGAAAGGAAGTATACTTATAGGACGGAGGTCTTTATAATCGGCAGGGTTTTGTTTTTTTGGAATCGGCTTCAATTTGTGTGAGATTGTCGCGTGATATTTGTTTATTTATTTATTTTATTAATATGCGGCGGGATTTCGGCTTTTCTTGTCATATTATTAGATTACAATATTGATCCGATGATCAATAATCAATTGCTAAAACGGGTAAATTTTTTCAATAAATACATTGTTGTATAATTTTAAAAAGTTTTAGTATATTGATTTCTATTAATATCACAAACTCTGCTGATTGAATGTCGTTTATTATACATAATATAAACATAATACCAACACGGAAATAGCGTTTTTCCGAACAGTTTAATTGGTATCCCGGACCGAACAGCGTCTCCATAATATCATTTCTACTTGACACCTCTCGGTGTGGCAATTAAAACTCTAATTACTGACCATAAGACTGCAAAAGCGTTGCTTAGTCGACTGAGATGAAATATTTTGCCTCTATGTTTGTCATGTAGGGTGTTGACTGACTTTTTTATCTTTTACTGGGCCGAGATTCTTCACGGTAAAAACGATACCGTATTTGACGTGTTTCCGTATTGTCAATGTTTTCATAACTCTTATATCATTTACAATAATGGCGACTGTGACATAAACGATTCTAAAACACGTCAAACACGATATCGTTATAACGCAGTTGAATAGAGGCCCTGGGGTAAAACGATATTGCATTTGACGTGTTTCCGTATTGTCAACGTTTTGATAGCTTTTATTTACTTAGATAGTGATGGCGGCCGAGTTAAAAATAATACCAAAACATGTCTATTTTACCGTAAACAATCAGAGCCCAGATCAAAATATAATATTTGGTAAATTATAAAGCGTCAAAATTAAAGCTTGTATGAAGCAAGTTGATATTGTAATAGTTACAAACATACATACATAACGTCACGCCTTCATTCCCAGAGTGGGGTAGGCAGAGCTACAGAAATACCAACAACTCTAAACAGACTTGTTGATAATTCTGTAACCACATTTTGCACAATCAGGCCAAGAAGTTTACTAGTGTATTAGTGACAGGTTGCAAGCCCATCGCCTAACAATACTACAAGCCCTTATTCCCTGAGTCGCCTCTAACGACATCCACGGGAAGACATGGAGTGGCACTATTCTAACCTATTCTAGTTTTCGGTTGATAAGAATTGAGGTCCTTTTTTTTCCCATACGTCATAGTAATTTATCGTTAAAATATTTAAAATGTGTACTGCACTTGAAATTACACTCCAAATTTTAAATAAAAGCAATTTATTTTCTATCTAAATTCGTTAACGCTTGTCACGAAACGCATTTAAAATACCCTTAATTTCTTTACGTTTCATTTAAATACAAACAATGGCAAATCATCCAAGACTTGTTCAACTTTATGTAAAGCAACGCTAATGATGTCCCATTCATTGTCGGGCAAAGAAAGTGCACTGGCCTGAAAGCTTAGTGTTGGATAAAGGCGGCCACGCAGGAGCGAGCATTCCAGTTTTCCTCCAATTCGAAATTTATTTAACGGTCTAGAGCCGCGCGAAACTTCCACTTTTTTGTGATGACAAGATCGCTTGGTTTTTCATGTTAGATGTTTTTATAGTGTTCACCCTTATTTTTATTACTTTAATTAATGTGAAAGTGTGATAGGTAGTTTATTTCTTTTGATGCTCTGTATTAATACTTCTTGCCCCATCGATCGACGTCAAATTTGGTACAGTAAAACAAAACGTATTAACATGGCCTCTATTCAACTCGGTTTAAGAGGATTGTGAAGCGATGCCTAAATCGCGTAGCTGTCAAAAATAATCCATACAAATTTAGCTCCGGGCGATAATGTTTCTCATCCTCTAAATCTAATCCGTTTTCCACTAAAAAAAATTATGTTGTAGCTTATATGGAAAACTAGGTCGGTTCGTTTCCGCTTTTATTTTGAAAAGGAACACGTACAGACATAGTTTTTTTTTATAATAGCTATAAATATTCCAAAATCGTAAAAATTGGACGTTTAAGGGGAGAAAAACGTTACCGCAATTTGTATGGATTTTTTTTGCTTCACAGTCTTCTTAATCATGTCGGCCATTACTGTCAAATAAATAAGAGGTTAAATACAATAAGGTTTTACCGTGTAGAGTTTCAGCTTAGTACTCCAATTATCTATCGCTATCACACTCTCTCTGGTATATTACATAATATCTGTCAGTATTTTTTATCTCTTGTCTGTATCATAAATCTGTTTAGAGGAGTATTTTTGAGATGACTATGGTCATTACGACAACGTATTTTTATATAATATTAATTATTTAGAATTTCACATTTTTGGCTTTCCTTGATTATTTTTCTTTGTATGTTATATGTATTTTTTGTAAAGAAATATTAATTTTGTAAACAATAAGATTTATTCCTAGTGGTTAATAACTATTAACAAAATAGTGAACTTTTGAATTAAATTAAAGTAAGGAACCTTAGTGCTGCAAGATTGCAACACGCACTCATTTCATTGTTTTATTGATGTTGAAACTCATATAAGAACAGCGATACTGTTACATTAGGTGGCTCAGAGGGTCAAAACAACCCAGAAACAAGAGCTCCGCACGAGCAGAAATATTGGTCATTCGGACCACAAGTTCAGAGCGAGAGCCATAATGACTTTTCGTGCGTAGCTAATAACTTTTAAACCTAACCGATTTTTTAAACAGCCAATGACTGATCTCCAAAACAGTTTTAAGGTCCATCTCATTGGCTAGCCATGTCGAAATTACCCAATCAACTTGCCGACTATTCTGCTCGGCACTGGGTAGGGGATTAGTCACAGCGGGTAGAATAAATAAATTAAATACATACTTACATACATACATAAAGTCACGCCTTTATTCCCAGAGTGGGGTAGGCAGAGCTACAGAATTACCAACAACTTTAAAAAACTTGTTGATAATTCTGTAACCACATTTTGCACAATCAGGATAAGATATTTACCAGTGTATTAGTGACAGGTTGCAAGCCCATCGCCTAACAGTACTACAAGCCATTATTCCCTTAGTTGCCTCTTACGACATCCACGGGAAGACATGGAGAGGCATTATTCTAACCTGGCAACCACACGGAAGTATTATAAATTAAATTAATATATAAATATCTGGGGACGATCTCACATAAATTAACCTAGTCCCAAACTAAGCTGTAGGTTTGTACTATGGGTACTAGACAACGATAAACATACTTATAAATATAGAGAAATACATACTTAATTACATAGAAAACATCCAAGACTCAGGAACAAATATTCGCGCTCATTACACAAACATCTGCCCTTACCGGGATTTGGACCCGAACCGCTGGCTTCAGAGGCAGGGTCCCTCCCAACTCGGCCAACGTGTCGTCAAAAAAAGTAATTATAACTGCGATTAACCTTAGTTTTGCAATGATTTTGTGTAACTAGAGAACAATTAGACGCGAAGAATTGGATTGTTACTCCCCTTATATCTCGTTGGAGGTCGATTGTCTACAAAGCTTATTCTAATGCACCCTTAACCCTTAATTTGATAGACATACCATAAAGTTTTTTTTTTTTTTTTTTTTGTAGTCTAATAGGGTTTGTATTCACGACTTTTGTAATATTTAGCAATATTTCCTACAAAATATTAAGTCCTCACGTTGAGCGGTTTGGCCTGGGCATTGTCTGTCAGGCATAAATAGATGGGGTTATAGTACTAAATGCACACTTCTAACCCGAAGCTTAGCAGCGCACGCACACAGCTACTACAACCATGCTCGTGCATCTACACACACAAGTATAGAACACCCTCTTTCATGAGATAAAACAAGTTTAAAAACTGTTTAAGTAAATAAAACAAAGACTTTATCATTTGATTTCATTTTGTAATCCTATTTCAAGTTAAAATTTACAGTTTCATCTTTAACAAAAAACACTTTTTCAATAACAATGTAGAGGAAATAATTATGATTATTTTAATTTTAAATTATTCTCAATTATATCATCATTATATTAGTATACCAATTTAAATAGTATTGCCCGACCTCAGCAACTCCACACAACGACGACTACGCAATTGGATCGGCCTGTAATGGCGCCGTGCGGTTCGTCACAGCTGTTCCTGGCGCCATTTGCATCGATATAGGGCTCACTGGCGCGACGTATAATAGTGTTGCCAGCTGTATACAAATTACTCTTATAAGTACTATCATACAAACCAGTGACGGCGGCGGTTGGATATTATTTTATATTTTTCTGTTCTGTGTGAAATATATTCTAAAATGGTGTTACGGGTATTGTAATGCTTTTGTTTTAATTTTCCGCTTCGTAATAAAGTTTGATACGAGTATCTAACAGCCGCAAGTCGTTCATTAGAGACGTTTTTGCATAGACACGTTTGACCCGTTTTGTTGTTGGGTTAGAATAGTGTTACTCCATATCTTTCAGTAGATGTCGTAAGAGGCGACTAAGGGAATAGAGGCTTGTAGTGCTGTTAGGCGATGGGCTTGCAACCTGTCAATACACCAGCTCGGTTAGCACATATCGGCGCGCGAGTTATGTCGCCCGCGAGATAGACTACCTGTCTTTTTCTGATCGTTCTAATTAGACGATGACGGGAAGTCGATCTCGCGCGCGACGTAACTCGCGCGCCGTCATGTGCTAGACGTGCAGTATTGCTTGTTTGTTCAAAATGTGGTTACAGAATTATCAACAAGCTTAGAGTTGCTGATATTCTGTAGCTCTGCCTATCCCACTCTGGGAATGAAGGCGTGACGTTATGTATGTACGTTTGAAAAAGTAGCGAGTTTCTAATAATATTGGTCATGGTTTTTTAAAAGGTTTTTCATTTTCTGACTTAGAAGTGAAATGGAGAGAATACCTTCGATATAACTAATGGCGACTATACCACCATCTTATCATTTCAAGAAGCAATGCCTTACGGGCTAAAATGGGTTTAATTCACTATGGAAAAATTATGTATACCAATTAGTGCAATACCTTCCGTGATTTATCTACCTTCCAACATCGTGTAAAGTATGGTTGGGAAGCTCTTAGAAAACCACTGATGTATATGTCAATATCACTTTGTAGTAAATGTTGATCTTTTTAAGAACCCTACCATAGGCATGTTCTGACATGCTCTTGCTCGGTATTATTAATATAAATTTACAAAGAAAATTCGACATCACATTTACTAAGCTTATGTTAAGGAGAAGGCACACGAGCACTCAGGCCATCTGATGGCAAGTGGAATCTGAGACCCATAGACGTTTGAATTCTCGAGACTATAATCCTATGACCTCAAATGCGTTGCCAACCCTGAGGACTAAGAAAATGCTTCTATGATAGTAATTTCACCGGTTGTCTTATCCCCACACCGGTACACAACAATGCGCTGTTGCTTGGCGGGTGGTTAACGGACAAGATGGTGGTAGCGATCCGGACGGACCCTGCACAGCGTCCTACCACCACGAGTTTACTCGGGTTTTACCCTATCTTTCGACTAGCTTTAACTGTCAGTCTAAAGCCAAATTTATTAACACAGTGGAATAGAGATCCTAGTTCGCTATTACATAACAGCTTGCGGTCGTTTTTAATGTAATTACTATCAGCTCGTGATTTGAAAGTCTGCCAGTATTGCAATCGTTTACCAAATAGAGCGGTTACTGTTGTAAGCTTCGATCAAATCTCAGGCTATTCTACTCTGCTAACACAAATGGCAGTATCTCAGATAAAACTCTTGTAGCAAACGCAACCTTATCACTATCTGATACGATTGAATCTGCTTTGGCTATTGAATTTGAGTTAATGCTTATTGGCTTAGCAGGGCAGGGCTTAAATATGATGTTTGAGGCTTGTATGGAGTTTCTTGTTTCTTATTTCATCTTTTTTAGGTTATCCATAAATTCGAAAATGTTTGTTTGTCCTTCTTTCACGGCTAAACCACTGAACCGATTTCGATGAAATTTGGTATGGAGGTAACTGAAGTCCTGATGAAGGACATAGAATATTTTTTATCCTGGAAATGTGGTTAGTTTCCGCAGGAATAGCAATGAACGATCTCTACGCGGACGGAGGGAAAACCAGCCAAGTCAGCCCTTAGACTACATATTTGGATTTTGCATAGAACTTGGCACTCAATCTCAGATCTCCATTCTTTTTGCGGCGAAGCCCACAGCAGAGAATAATTTTTGTATTGAACTTGGCTCTCCTTTTTTACATTTATGTTTTTGGTGGGATATCATTACTTTTTGTAGGTAAGTCTTACCTACTTACTAAAAAATACAATTATTATTTATTTAAACTATTGCCTATACTATACTAAACCTACGTACCTACTTATTATAGGAATTGTAATAATAATAGGTATATACACCTACCTACTTATAACTATAAAATTATTATTTATTTAAACTATTGCCTATACTATAATACTATACGTACGTACCTACTTATTAAAGAAATTGTAATAATAATATTACTACAAATTATAAGTTTTCCTTAAGAAAACAGCAATTTCGCAGCATAAATCGCAACCTTATAGGTCAGATATCGAGAGACAACCGGACAGCAAGACGGCGCTCGCGCTTATGAGCGCGGCTGCCGCTCGCTCGGCCACGTTCGCGTCAACGGTTCGATTCGGTTGTCACAGCGCCCCACCCACCCCGCCCGCGCCGCTCCGGCGTCACTCGGCGCGCGCGCGTCGTGTATATACCGAAAATCTAAATGCCTATTATTTTTGAGTAGGTAATGATTTTACACTATTGATGTGCGCTAAATATAAAAATAATAATTAATCCCAGTTAATAACGTAGGTACCCTAAGTAATATTAGGTATTTATGTTAAGCGTTCATAATAGAATCTAATTATTTAAAAATTGTCAGTTTTTTATTTATTCCTTTGTATTCATCTAATTACCTATCTGCGTACCAAATTTTAACTCTCTAGGTCATCTGGAACTGGGTCAGAGTTTTGGTCTATAGGTCAGTCAATGATAAAAATGAGGAATTTTGGACATTAATATCTAAATAACCATTTGAGATAAGCTTATGAAATTTAGAACACATATGTATCTCGCAAGTCTCAATATATGAGCCAAATTTGATACGTTTATGTAAAATAGTTTTTGTAGCGCGTGACCTTGTTCGGTTGCCACAAAGAGCCACGAGAGGCGTGAGGCCCGCGCGTTACATTTAAGAAACGTGACCGCCCTGCGCATGCGCGAGGGAGACCGACGCCGACGCCGGAATGCCGGTGGGCCGGCAGTGGGGAACAAGGCTCGTGACTGTTAGGAGTAGTTTTAGCGCGCGTGGAGTTTTCGTGAATGTTTGTGTACCTTTTAAGTGTATTTGTGCTTCGTGATTAATAAACGACTTTATGACAATTATAGGGGGTTTATTACTCGAACCTGCCCACAAACCCGCCACATTTTTGATTTATGAGGGGGTCAAAATTGGCCACAAATGGTTCGTGTAATATTACACACGGTGCGGCTCGCCAGTTCTGTTTCTTGAACTTGTCTTGACACGCTCCCGCGTGTCTAGATTGTACTCCGTAGATGGATACATGCATAAAATCTTGGTTAATCAATTAAAACACTTAAATCGAATAATTGGTTTTAATATCATAGTCATATTAGTTCGATCCCGCCTCTTCCGAAAAAATAGGACAGGTTAGTTCAATGTTCCCAGACATCAAAAATAATTACATTATTAAAGGAGAAGTCTATGTTTGAAGACTGATATAAAGGAAGGAGTATCTATATAGATACTGATGAACCTTACACATGGAACTTAAATCGTTAAATTATTATTATAATAGTATCGGCTAAGTAATCATGTGATATTTAATTGTTAGCATTTATGACGAAGTAATATTACATTAATAAATTAATAAACTAAACTTTTCTGTACAAAAAGCGCAAAGACCCTTGGCCCTTCTCAAGCATAAGTTTGTACTTGGCCATAAAACGACTTTCTGAATATAGCTTTAAACAGGCCGACCGAATACCGCGCGAGTCGTAAACGTGTAACGTACGAGCCAGTGAATTGCGACGCAACAACAAGCCGGTGCAGTGATACGCGGCCGAATTTCAGCTGCTATCGGGAGCATGCGGGACACGATACGCTGGTGTGATGCTGCCTTTACCACATATTATGTTGATTTGGGCAAGCCAACGCATGTTTAAAACGCAGTTTTTTTATAACCTTCATAAGTTAAATAATTGACCCAATTGTAAAGAAAATAACAGCTATTTTGTCTAAAAAAAGTAATTAAATAACCCTTTATGCGTGAGTTCAACTCAAACTAGACCGTATGAACTTTATTTTTCAATTTGATAAACATTGCTATTGATGAATTTCACATAATAGGGTCCATACTACGCGATGTTCACTGAATTGTCACCATTTACCTGGAAAGGTCGATTTAATAATGAAATATACACTGCTTAGTTGACGAGTGTCTTGATCGATGGGCTAGAAATAAGCTACGCCATGTACATTGAATAGTCAATTATCCATTGTCATTAATTTATTTAAGAACAGGAGTCAAGCCTCCTTAATCTAGCTTTAACCAGCACGGCCTAGCGAGCCGTAAACGTGTAACGTACGAGCCAGTGAATTGCGACGCAACAACAAGCCGGTGCAGTGATACGCGGCCGAATTTCAGCTGCTATCGGGAGCATGCGGGATGCGATACGCTGGTGTGGTGCTGCCTTTACTACGTATTTTGACTTGAGCAAAGCAGTGTTTAAAATGCAAGTTTTAACATCATGACATTTTGAAGTCACTATTTGCGGCCTATTTGGTTTCCCTTAGTAGTTTTCATTGCTTTTTATTTTGATAACATTATTAACTTATTTTTGTTTTACAGCAACATGTGTGAAAAGTTTTGACTATTTTATTTGTTGTCGAGGCTGGATGTTACTTTATTTCCTACTAGCTTCCGCCCGCGACTTCGTATGCGTATAAATCAATTCCCGAAAGAATTGCGATATGAAAGGTAGCCTTTGTGTTAATCGAAGGTATAAGCTGTTCTCATTCCAAATTTCACCTTAATCCGTCCTGTAGTTTTTGCGTGAAAGAGTAACAAACATCCTTACTTACAAACTTTCGCGTTTATAATATTAGTAGGACTCCCTATAGTAGGAATCCCTGTATCAACGACATACCGATGACGTTTTAGTGTTATGTGTTGCAAGTTAACGGACCACCTATGTTAAAGTTGACCTTTTTAGGGCCGTTTCAAAATTAACTTGCATGTTTCCACTAACACACTTACACGTCAACTAAAGTAAAAAAAAACTAAAATTACTCTTAATTTTATTTTTTATTTTATTTTAAATAGGCAGGCCAATAGTACACATGCGAAATATTTTTTGACACGAGGCAGAGAAACAAGTACGCATGCATACAAGTTACAGGCTAGCACATCACTCAAGAAAAAAAAAACTATAAATAAATAGTGAGTTAGACCTAAGCAGTAGAATTGTACTAAAAATTACAAACTAAAATAAGAGCAAACTATCGGATTTTTTTTAATATACCTACAATACAATTAAATTATTTATACAACTAAAAACTACTATCTAAGGAGGAGATTAAAGAGTTTTTAAATGCCGACAGGCTTATACTAAGGATATCGGCAGAACAATCCAAACTGTCATACAGACGGCACATGCGCTGCAGTGGATTATTTGATGATACCCGATTATTTGTCACGGACAATGCGAAGAGTCTTTGGATCTTGCAGTACCTCTGGGAACCCGTATTGGCAAAAGGGGAATGATGGGCGTATCGACCGATCCATTGATCACCTCAAGTACTAAACAACCATGAACGAGGCATAACACAGTAATAACCTGGTTATCTAGCGCCCCGGTCAAGCAGCGATGAATTTCGGTTTGGATTCGCAGTGGTTTTTATTAGGTCATCGCGCCGTGAAATTAGTTCTCCACTGTAATAATTACGACGTGTAAATTAGCTTTTTAGCGTTTTGCAGTAAATGCGAAGGGCGTTCCCATGTTTTGCATACAGTTATTTCATAGAATTTCGTTTCGCATAAAATGTTTCATATAATATTTGGTCCTTGTATTTTTATTTACAATATTATGGTTGCAACGACTACCTATTCACTTAAAGGAAGCATATTTTATATAAACACTATTCAATGAATTGTATAATCTGGTTTTTTTATACAACGTGTTACAAAATAATCCGTAAAAAAGAAATTACAATAGTAGTGTCAACCCTTATTAAATAACGTCAGTTTAGTATCTTAGGTATACAGTATACTAGGGTTGACACTACTTTCGTAATTTATTTTTTACGGATTATTTTGTAACACGTTGTATAACAAACTTATTAAAAAGCAGTTTTTTTTTTAAGAATATTGTTTGTTCGGTGTAATTTTCCATGGTACTTTATGTTAATAGTTAAGAACCAAAATTAACAACGGTAACTTTCCATTTTGTTCTTAACTATATGTACTTTTTTTGGGAAACGCCTTCAACGAAAATGTAAAACTACCAGGGCCGAAATTCTATGCGGTAAAAACGCTATCGCTTTTGAAATGTTTCCGTATTGTCAACGTTTTGATAACTCTTATGTCATTTACAATAATGGCGGCCGAGTCAAAAACGATTCTAAATCACGTCAAACACGATATCGTTATAACGCAGTAGAATAGAGGCCCAGAAAAGTAGGTTAGGTTAGGTTAGGTTACAACTGAGACCCTAACAAAAATTACCTAGGCCTGAGTAGTGAGTATATACGCGGGTGGTAGGAGCCTGTGCAGGGTCCGTCCGGATCGCTATTACCATCTTATGCATTAACCTACCGCCAAACAGCAGTGTTCGCATTGTTGTGACCCTGACTAAAAACCAACTTAAAATTATCTGTGACGCATAAAACACGACCCGTAAAACTTATTACTAAGAAATATAATACTAGTAACTACTACTAGTACTATATTTCTTCGTAATAAGTTTTACATTTACTAAATAAAATGAGGATCAATAATATTTGATTTGATATTCATGGATATGAATAAACATATATAATGTTACGCCTTCATTCCCAGAGTAGGGTAGGCAGAGCTACAGAATTATCAACACCTCTAAAAAAATGTTACTAATTCTGTAACCACATTTTGCACAATCGGGCTAAGATGTTTATCAGTGTAGTGTTTTTTTTTTTTTTTGTGTACACGTGGCAAGCCCATCGCCTAACAATACTACAAGCCTTTAATTCCATCCCTTTTGATATGAATATCGAAACATTTAATTTTATTTGAAGTAATAATCTGTGATTTAAGGGTGAATCAACTTTTAAAGTCCTCCTTTTCGACACGCTAATAAAAACTTACTAGAATATGTGAGATTGATAATGGTTTACACATGTTAAAATTAAATAATCAGATTTTCGGATTTCACTATTCATAATCATAAACCAATTCTATAATTTTGTAAAAACATGGTAACGCAGTGGAAAATGCACATTTTTCATACAAAACCCGGGGACAACGTCGTCCCCTGCGTTACCTGATATATATTTGTGTAAATCATAGAAGAATTTTTAAAATTGTCAGCTAGAAAGTAAGTTTAATTGTCTGATTTATTCAATATATTGACCACATAAAAAAAAAATTGCATTCTACCAAATTAAGGTGAAATAGTGAGACATGTCGAAAATTGGGGAGTACCTTAAAAGTTGATTCACCCTTAAATGTCTTCAAAGTATTTACCAAAATTCTATACAACAATTGTCTATTAAATCAGTGTACAACCAATAAAAGTTATATTAATTGAGTTTCTGTCACCATACTTTTGTGATTACATAGTACGAGTAAGTAAACGCCGCGTATTCCGACAGAAGGGTAAAAACTTTTTAATATGAATCAGGCAATCCCATTTCCGCTGAGGCATAATGCAATGCTTTTCTCAATAAATGCGAGGAATTGATACAAATTAATGAATAGAAGTTTTTTGAAAAAAAAACGAATAGAGGGAGAATGTCCTTTTGAAAACTACAAGTGTTGAAGTAATTTCAGCGCTGAATCCACTTTTTATTAAATGTGTGTATGGAACTTTTTTCATGGTATTTTTGAGGTTTCAAGTAATAGAGATCATTTTGAAATAAAATATAGCAGCGGACAGGAATGTGTTTTCATACATTTATGTTCTCCTAGGAAAAAATGAGGCACATACCGTTATCGTTTTTAGGGTTTCGTAGTCAAACTAGGCATCCTTAAGGTTTCGCCATGTCCGTCTGTCCGTCCGTCCACAGCCTAGCTCAGAGGCTTTTAATATAGAAAGCTGTTATTTTAAATGAATATAGACATTATCGGTTTTTGAGATACAGACGATTAAAGTGTTTATACCTACTAAACTCATCCAAGATGGCACCAATTGACTATATAAAATTAGTTATTACTTGTTGTTTTTTTATGTTTGTAGGCTTTACGGCTTCGTGACATGTTGTTGACCGGTTTTCCAAAAAAAAGCTATCCTGCATGTTTGAGAAAAATAAATTTATCCATAGCGGGATTCAAACCCGTGACCCCTAGCTTCGTAGGCAGCATCACTCCCAACTATTTAAATACGTGTTTGATACTCACGAATAAACTCGGTTGGATTTACATACCTACAATTTTATTTGCAGAGTTTTCAGTTGGCATGCTCCTGAATGTTTTACAGTGGCGATCGCAGACAACAAAGCGGGTACGCTAATTGGAGGACGGCGAGTGTATGGACACGGAGTACACTGGCGGCCAATTTAAACGTTGTACGACAAACAAGATGGTACAAGTGGAAGTAGTAATCCAGAATATCTCGCGTGTGGCAGGTTTTAGAAAAGATGTGGTTTACTATGCGGTTGCCTAACTGTTAGTGACTATGGCTACAAATTTAAAAAGGAATTGTATACGTTTTTAGTAAATCCATACAAAAAATATTTAAATGATAAAGTAAAACCAAAAACATCGTAACTACTTTGAAAAAAAACCGCGTATCTCATATTTCGTGATGCACGATTTTAAACTTAAACAAGAAGCAAAATAAGTTTAAAATCGTGCACCACGAAATATGAGATACGAGGTTTTTTTCAAATGAGTGACAATATGTATGTTTCGTTTGCAATGACTGAATAGTTTGCATGCTGCATGCTAATTGTAGCTATTTGTATGCCTAACGGGAAAACATAGTGATCCTATAAGCCGTTACATCTATGTTTACACCTATATTTTACAAATAAAAATATTTGAATTTGGGGAACTAGAGGTTCAGGGTTTGATGGTTTACGAGTATAAAGGCTAATAACGACACGCTGGCCTAGTTGGTAGTGATGCTGCCTTCGAAGCTAGCGATCCTGAAAAATCCCGGTAATGGCAGATATTTTTCGTGATGAGCATGAGTATATTATTATGTTCCCGAGTCTTGGATGTTTTCTAAGTATTTAAGTATATATTTCTCTATGCAACTAAGTTTATCGTTGTCTAGTACCCATAATACATGCCTAGAGCTTATTATGGTACTAGGTCAATTTGTATGACAATTTCCCGTAATACATATTTCTTTATTTTATTTAAATTTATGTGTGAAGTGTACAAGTATTTTTTTTTCGAGATATTGGAGTTTAATTTTTTTTTTTACATTGTACTTAATAATTTATTTGTTACTTCAAATGAAAACATTACATATATCGTTAATTAGGTGAAATATAACTAAACTAAATAATTAAATAACTAAACTAAATAATTAAATAACTAAACTAAATAATTAAATAACTAAACTAAATAAAAATACAAATCAATTAAAACTAAATAAAAACTAGAAAAGTGAGGGCCCCCGTGGCAAAGTACCACAGATGCTGGCAGCATTTCCTCGTTGTATAGCAATGCTAATACGCTGTCCGAGGAAGCTGCCAGCTCTGTGGTCACCGGTTGTTTCAATTAGCCTTTTTTTTATATCTTTAAAAAGGCTAATGGCACCGGGTCCCCACGGACCAAGGGTCTCGACGCCAAAAGGAACAAAGTTATATTCTGCGCCGAGACCCTTGTACTTATTATTTTTCATTGTTTCGGCCGCCTCAGCAGCCGCGCCTGGTTTACTTACTGTTCCGCGGAGGTGTGACGAGGCTAGGGTGTCTACACAAGTAGCGTCCCACACCAGCACTCGCCCCATACTCCACGGAATTAAAGACATACCGTCAGGTCTCTTGCCGTCGTCCCTAGCGATACCGGTTGGCTCCAGTAAAGCGGGAACGTTGACGGAGGCAAGAGACCGGCGGATAATGTCATTGAGCGCGGCGTGTCTAGAGAAGCGGCCTGCGCTTTTTTGGCATGAAAGTCCGTGGTGACCCAAAAAATCAACTTCGGTGCCACAGGGGCATATGTGTGGAGTGCAGACCCGGACACCAAGACGTAAACAAGCAGAAATTCGGAGAGTTTCAGGATCTAAGAAAGTACCAGTATTTGGCGATGGGTGTGCATGGAGCCAGTATCCAGCCTCTTTGGTTCCCACCGCCAAAAGCCTGGCTCGCTCAGATCCTGAGTTGCTACTTACAAGGTTGTTAAAAGTTATATTACAGGTTATTTCATCCCAACTCCTCTGAGACTTTAAATTTTCAGGATAATTACTGCTTGGGTAGGCAAGATTCCAGGCATTTTTGGCTTCCTCCAAGTCGACAGTCGTGTAGTTTGATGGCAAAGCGCAAAGGATTTTACCTACTAGACTAGCCGAGCTATGAACGGAAGACAAAAAAGCTGGAAAAGAAACACAAGAAATTTTGCGGATCCCTAGTCCACCAAAGCGGATGGGGAGGGAGGCCTGAGTCCAGGATTGCTCGCTTAACTGAATGTTCAAGATGGATTCCAAATTTAATTTAATAATGTCATCAATTTGCGTAAGGAGATTTCGAAATTTCCAAAAAGGGCAGCAGCGAAGCAGGTACATAAATTTAGGTACAAAAAGACAGAATTTAAGAACCGAAAGAGCATAATGTGGACTTATTTCGAGAAGACGATCCACATAATTTTGAAATTTTAAAACAGTATTTTGAATGAAAGTTGGAATAGCGTCTTCAAAAACAGGGGACCCTAGGAGGCTGAGTGATTTTTGGTCAACTATTTTTATGTTTGGCGTTAAATCTTCAAATTTTTGTTTTATAACAGACCAATTTAAGGAAGAATTTTGAATGAAAAGTTCGCATTTGCTGAAATTAAATTCCAAACCTATTTTTTGGAATTTAGTTTGAATGGACGAAAGGTCGGACAAAACGGTATCAATATCACCTCCTATAGTCCCATCATCTAAATACCAAACGTTAAATTTTGACTTTAAATTTTGAATGATTGGATTTATAGCTAAACTAAAAATTGCCGGCCCAAGAGGGTCACCCTGCTGGCAGCCGACTTCTGAAGATAAAGCGTTTCCGCGGTATAACAATTTAGTTGGGTCTGCGTAACAATGTAAAAGGTAATTATAAATTTCCGGGACGTTCTGTTTTATTTCAGCCAGTAGGGTGTCCCTGTTTACCGAGTTAAATGCGTTTTTAACGTCAATTTTGATCAACACTTCACAATTTCCGATGGAGAGGTACGTGCGTAAAGCATGGACAGCTGCTTCGCACCCTCCTTTTATGCCAAAACCTAGCTGAATAGGTTCGAACTGAGCCTGTAATTTTGAAGAGATGTGCCGAACTGCAATTTTGGAGGCTAGGCGACGAAGTGTTGATCCAACGGCAATCGGTCTCACTCCTCCGTCTTTTTTGGTCAGGGCGATGAGGTTAGCACCGTATAAAATGGGAACAATTTCTTGATTGATATTGCCGGAGTACATAGAGTTAATTAAGTTGGTGATGGAATTGATGAGCAGTGTCCCCGCATCGCCCACCGAACGAGAAATTAGGTCTTTCAGGTGTTGGGGTGAGATTCCGTCCAGACCAGCAGCAGAACCAGTTTTAAAAGAATTAATCGCTTGAAATACATGATTACTTTGAATTTTTAAGCAAGCCTGGGTTGCCGTTGGAGGATCGAAAAAATAAGGAGTAGGAGGAGCTGGGGGATGTTTAGTTTGTAGGGCCAAAAGGGTGTCGGGAGTATCCGGTGACAGCACGTCGCTTGAGAAGAGGAGACGAGCGGCGCCTTTCAAATCTCCGTCGCTAATTTTGGATTCTACATTTCTGCGAATGTTAAAAGATGTACTTGTTTTTGCTTTAAAACTAAGAGAGGGACATGAATGAATTACACAGTTGTTTTTTATTTTTTGTGTAAGGGAAACTTTCGAACCATCTTCATGAACATGGAGGGTGCGGTATGAAAAAAGAAAAAGATTTTGCCAGTCTTCGGTGCTATTGTTTTGTGTGCATTTATCAATAAGGTGAGAAAGATGAGTCGCGACGGAGATTCTGGCACCGCGGGGAACTCTTTTTAAAACTAAACAGTTATTTTTAAGTTTACTAAGATGAAAATGGAAAGAAGAGGCAGGTGGGTCAAAGGTAGCAGGAGATAAAGATGGAATGAGCGGATTAACGTTTAAAGGAGTGCAATTTTGGCTAAGGCAAGATCTGTGGGTTTTGGTGACATGAATATTCAAACCTCTGATACTCTTAAATGATTTTGAACATTGCTGGCACGAGTGTAAATTTGTCGACGTGCCATCACTGGGTTGTGTCGCGGGCTGCATGCACACTATTAAAACTAGGCACTTATCTGATTAAAAAATACATCCACATGAAAACACAAAAAAAGGGGAACAAAATTATCAAAACACTTTTAAAAAAAAAAACAAGTAACAACAAATTTGGCTGGAATAAGTTCAAATAGTTTGGTGAAACGGGGATCAAAAATAAAAGTTGTTATTGTTATGACAGACGAACGTACGGCGGTTGCTAAGAGAAGAAGCGTCAACAATGGGCGTCAAACAAAATTTTCTTGAAACAAAACCACAAAACAGAAAAACACAGTAAATATGCAGAACTCAGGGTCGCCCACAAGAAACAGAAGTGCGGTAGGGGAGGTGAAGAGAAAAAAGTGCTCTAGGCATTCGGCAACTCTAAATTTTATAACAAAAAGTAAAATATTATAACGGGAATGTGTTGACAGTTCATTATCTTTTCTTTTTTTTTAATAATTAAAATAATTAATTTAATAATAAATAATAATTAATTTTTTTTTAATTAATTGGAGTTTAATATATTTATTTATTTTTATGTATGTTAACGTTGTCTATTTCTGAGAGAACAGAGTTTAGATTATACAATGTTTGTGAGATTATTCCTTGATATTTATTTAAAAAAACCTAAAGTTAGCTTTTATTTAGGGTCGCTTGGAAAATTTGTTTCAGGACTGATATCTCTTAAACGACCTAACGAAATTACATGAAATTAAAGCTAAGAACCATTTTGAATAAACTAGCATTAAAAAAACTGGGTCCAAATCGGTCAATAGATCCACATTTTTTTATCAAAAACGAAAAACGGATAATTTACCGAAAAACGTCAACCAACACCACTTTCGTTATTATTAACGTGTAGTTTTTTCAGTGCATGATAGACACAAACACAAATATATATGTTTATTTTATTTATAAAACTATGTCACGTGCAACTTTTTTACAAACAATAGTATTTTCAACATACCAGAGTCAATAAAAAAGTCCTTTCGAATTCTTTTCAAACGACATATTCGTGAAACTAGTTCGAAAAATTTGAATGCGACATAGTACCTGGCTGACCCAGTTTTCGTGACAAAGCTGTAGAAAGAAGTTCTAGATTCAGTCTAGTTCCAACTGACATTTTTTGTTAAATTTTTTAACTGCATTTGGCTGTTTCTATATTATGCACTACAACGGGTATGTTTTTGCTGATTTCTTTCTTTGTCGCCAAAGCCTGACAAAATTATTTTTTTCTTAATTTTTTGCACTATGAAGTAAGTAAATAAACTCTTTACTTGATAAAAAGAAATCGTTCCACAAAAGACACGATTAATAAAAAGTATGTACAAAGGCGGACTTATCCGTTTATTGGGTCTCTACTAGCTAATAATAATAACATAAAATAATATATATTTTTTATTTTCTTCTTACAATATGTATTTATTTATATATGTCATTGAGAAGGCATACGAGCACACTGGTCACCTGATGTTAAGTGGAAACTGTGACCCATAGACATTTGCATTAACAAGACTGCAATCGTAAGACTGCAAATGCATTGCCAACCCTGAGGACTAAGATGGAATGCCTCTATGCTAGTTATTTCACCGGCTGTCTTATCCCCACACCGGAACACAACAGTGCGAACACTGCTGTTTGGCGGTAGTTAAAGGATAAGATGGTGGTAGCGATCCGGACAGACCCTGCACAAGGTCCTACCACCCGCAAAATTTGTTTTAAGAATCGACTTAAGAAGCGCTAGTAAAGTTTATCGTGTAAAAGTGCCCGTGTGGTCTATTTACTAAATAAACATCTGCCGTAGCTTTTTACTGCCTAAAAAACCACTGAACTAATACCCCATAAATAGTTATAAATCACCGCGGATGATATCGGTTAGTTTTTATTGGGCTCTATTCTATTCGGTAAAACCATATTGCTTTGGACATGATGTCATTGGCATAATGCAGCATTAATTGCATATTAGTAGTTTTGTTTAAGTACTCACCTTTTTCCGTTCAACTTTACCTAACACATCTACTTTGAACTTTCTAATTTGTTTTAAACATGTATTTTTAAATAATTTAATTCTAAAAAAATAAAATTAATTGCCATAATGTAATTGTATGACAGAGCATAGCTAAGACCGGCTCGAATGATTTATCTTTTTTTAATGCTCGTTATTGTCACGACAAGGTGTGTATGAAAGAAGAAATTCACGCAGGCGACGCCGGACACGAATAGCTAGTTATTTAATAAATTCTCAATTCACAATACAACCACAAACTAATTTACTACAGAAACAAACTATTCGCTACAACAATTCATCTCTGCGAGTCCTATGCATGCATAAACCTGGTAATACAGCAAACTGTACCTTCCTTCCATCTCTTTAGGGACACTTTCCCGTTGCACCCTAATATCCATCTCATCCCCGATGTCATCTGCACACGACATGGCGTTCAAAATGGCGTAGCTCGCGCCATTGTGTCAGCGGTGCGTGTTAAAATTCTAGCTGTCGTGTTTGGTAAAAAAAACGTGCGGGAATTCCAGACTGAATGTTCTGCAAACGCTTTGAAGTCCAACGGACTGGAATGAATCTATAAATTGTTTTCAATGAATGAATGAATGAATGAATGATATTTATTTTCCAAAGTAAGTCACAGTATACATTGCGTGTTATGTCAAAGTATAAGAAATTACATTGAAATCGTCAAAAAATAAAAAATAAAATAAAACATAATCAATCAATAGGAACACAAAGCACAAGCAATAAAAATAAGTCAATCATTAAAATAATATGTCAAAACATCAGAATTAAAAGGCAACATTACATACGGAATCACATAAAACACATCTCAATTATAATTTTAGGTCCAGAAACTCATTGACTGAGTACAATGGATTTTGTAATAAAAGGTTTTTCAGCCGGCGTCCAAATGCTTTGTCAGATGGTTCGCTTTTAAGTTCGGAGGGCAGACGTTCGTAAAAGGTGGGACCAATCACTCGCGGGTTCTTACCTGCAAGTGCCATGCGACGGGGAACTGTTCTTAAACGCCCAGAGTGGCGGAGCTGCTTGCCGACTGCGTGCACGCGGGCGAACATTGCAATATTTTTCCTAACATATAATATAACTTGGTATATGTAAAGTGAGTAGTGAGTCAATATGCGGTGCGTCACGAAGAGATTCCTGCATGAATGTTTAGGTTTCACTCCAACTAATGTACGCACAGCACGTTTCTGCATTAGCATTACTCTGTTGGCATCCGTGGAGTTTCCCCATATAAGAGTGCCGTACGACATAAGGGAGTGAAAATGTGCAAAATAAACTTGCCTTACTGCGTCATCAGAGATGAGCATTTTCAGTTTACGCAACGCAAAGACTGCACTACTCAGTCTAACACACAGGTCATCAACATGGCACTTCCAGTTAAGGTTCGAGTCCAGAGTGAAGCCAATAAACCTACACTTGTCGCATATAGGCATCGGATTGTTACGCACGCTCGGAGGAACAGCAAGACTGCGGCCCGAAAATATCATGACGTTGGATTTTGCAACATTCAAAAGCAATCCATTTGTTGTGAACCACCCCTGCAGCTGCTCGCAAGCGTCATGTATTTTTTCGTCCAGCTGCTCATACGTGCGCGCACTTACCACGACTGTGGTGTCATCTGCAAACAACACCGAAAGGCCAGCTGTGATGGCGGTTGGAAGGTCATTAACAAACATTAAAAATAGGCTATTTCCTAACGCCGATCCTTGAGGAATCCCTAAGTGCACGCCACCAGGCCCAGATGCCAGTCTTTTGCCGTTTGCAGACAACTTCACTACCTGTTTCCGATCAGACAAGAACGATGAGAGTAGTTGGTGGCTGGTATCTCGTATACCGTAGTGTTGCAACTTATCCAAAAGCAGTTGGTGATTAATTACATCAAATGCCTTGGACAAATCGCAAAAAATACCAGCCATCTTGTACTTGTCGTCTAGACCAGAAACAATGCAGTCAAATATTTTGTGTGCCGCTGTAGTCGTCGACATCTTCTGCCTATATGCGAACTGACGGTCTGTAAGCAAATCATTGTCTTCAAGGTGGGTCATGATATGCGACGAAAGGATGGACTCGACTAATTTTGAAATGGTGGGCACTATTGTTATGGGCCTATAATTGTTTACATCACACTTGTCCCCTTTTCCCTTGAAGACAGGGCACACTCTGGTACTCTTCAGCACGTCAGGGTAAACACCAGTTACAAATATTGTATTTATTAATACTAATAATATATCTGATATAATAGGCCATATACATAAAATAATATTTAATGATATATCATATGTGTCCACTACGGCACGCGTTTTTAATAAGGACCGCAGCACTTCGTCCAAAGTGTCATCTTTAATTACCGCATTTAAAACGTATCTCATTTAACAACTCTTTTAAAGAGTAAGGTTTGAAAACGTTTGCATTTGTGAATACACATTGACCAACTTACAACTTACTTACAAATAATTACGTACATGCATGCATTAAATCACGCCTATTTCCCAGAGGGGTGGGCAGAGACCATTTCTTTCCACCTGCTACGATCCTGACAAATCTCTTTCACTTCTTCCACATTCATACATCGAGTCATGCAGGCACGTCGGTATCGGGTACTTAAGATTCCAGTTTTTCTCCGATTTGATTAAAAACCGGCCAAGTGCGAGTCGGACTCGTGCACGAAGGGTACCGTACCATCATCTATAAAAACGGCAAAAAAAAACACGTTTGTCTATATCTTCAATTTGAAATTATAATCGACAAACCCTTCATAAACAAACACATATTATTATTGTCATGAATATGATGCTCGTTAAGAGGATTGTGAAGCGATGCTTAAATCGCGTAGCTGTCTAAAATAATCCATACAAATTCAGCTCCGGGCGATAACGTTTCCCACCCCTAAATCTTATCAGAATTCCACGATTTTTGATGATGTTGCAGATATTATAAATAACTATGTCTGTACGTTTCCGCTTTCTTTATTTATTTTTATTTTTTTCCTAGAAATATTTTCTTAAAAAGGAAAACGTACACACTTAGTTTATCTTAATATCTACACCGTATTCAAAAATCGGACAACGTTTAAGGGGAGAAAAACGTTATCGCATTTTGTACGGAAACTTTTTTCTTCACAGTCCTCTTAACACGTTCACGGACACTGCACCATTCTCAAAATTACAAGATATGGCACAAATTAATATCATACAGAACGTTGTGTCAAACACTGTGCCAGCGTATGACGGAAAATATGTATGTAATTTCGTACAATAACAAATGTTATCGAATGTGGCAGCTCGTCCACGGCCGTTACGTCCACAGCCGTTATGTGTCTTAACACGCGTCGTTCCCCTTTAAGGGCAGTGTATGAGTTTCAAGTTGCCCTAATAAAGCCGAAACCGGCACAGGCGTCCGTGCTTTCTATAAATGCTATGGGGAGTAGCCAGCCGTAGACGGAGTTCCGCTATTGGTATAATTATAAACACCGGCCACAGCCGTAGTGCCATATCATGAGGGTCTTAGTTTACGTCTCTCGACGTACTGTCCGTGAACGTGTTAACGGTTGTTTAGACGAGCATCTTTGTCACGGCAACTGTATCTATCTTGCTCTTACATACGATAATGATGATGATGGTGCTATTCAGCCGATTTTGGCCAAGACGAGTGCTTCAACTCCGTGAAATATGTAGATCGTGCTCGCTTGTGGCTAACGTAGCCAAACTTTTTGGAAATAGCTTTCCCACAGAGTAAGCACGTCAGTACACCATCGTCATAGCTATAATTGATGGCAGCGGGTTGTTGGGCTTTCAATTCGTCCCTTTTAGCGCCCATGATGCGCCCATTGAGTAACAGGCAATAATTGCAGGCCACACATTGCTGCGCAAAGTTGATGGTATTTAAGAATTATAACACCATGTTTGTACTCCTAATTGACAACGTTCACAGGGCTGGAATTCTACATGGTAATAACGATATCGTCTTTGACCTGTTTCCGTATTGTCAATGTTTTGATAACTCTTATGTCATTTAAAATAATGGCGACTGTGACATAAACGATGCCAAAACACGTCAAACACAATATCGTTATAACGCAGAAGAATAGAAGCCCTGGGCCTCTATTCAGGTGCGATAAAACGATATCGTGTTTGACACGTTTAAGAATCGTTTATGTCACAGTCGCCATTATTGTAAATGACATAAGAGTTATCAAAACGTTGACAATACGGAAACAGGTCAAAAACGATATCGTTATTACCTTGTAGAATTCCAGCCCTGGTCAGTTGTTAATGGTTCCATGTTAAGTCATAAAATTATTATTTCTATTTTTCGTTTTAAAACCGATTTGTATTCATAATAATCAATTTTCATACTTTTTTCTTTTATTTTTTTGTTCATAATCATCGCAACTCCTAAAGTAATTTTTACTGACACCGTTCTGATTTTAAACCATTTATAAACCTAACCTAACCTAAACTTATTTACCTGTTGGATAGCTTTAAATTTCTGAAAATAAACGGGTGTATTATTAATATTTATTATGAAGAGTGATCATTATGATATAAAATCAAATGATACATTCGATGAAGTAAAATTCGATGAACTGATGAGTTACCATGTAGAATGTAATCTACTTTGCAAATTGTATAATGAACTTTGGCGCACCCGTTGTTAATATTGACTGTTTACTTTGTTAAATAGTATCCAAGTCTGTATGCCTACAAATACCTGACAAGCATTCAAAACCTTTTTCCGCTATATTGCGTCTAACTCGAATAGCGAGTTGAAATATAAATAGCGCCATCAATTCAGTTCGTGCGTTACTTTGGAGTAAAAAATTTAAACCCAATGCCATTTAGTGCGTCGCCATTTTGTTTATATTGTATGTAGCTTTAACAAGTCTAACAAAAAGCAAGTCTCTAAAATCCGACTGCATGTTTTGATAATGTCGTCTATTATGTTAGTTGGATCATTCTTCTTTTTTACCGACAATCGCCTGTCCTCATTTTACCATACGTTATCAGTTAGAGTATTGATTATTAATGTTTTAGTGTTTGAATATACGTCCACACATTTATTCATCTATTAGTACTAAAATAATCTTTCACTTTCTCTATGCAGTGTTATTTTTTTAAGTTTGTTTTTCATAGAATCGCGTGACAGTAATACAAAATTTTGTCTCCTCTGAAAACGGCCACTCTGTCACAGTATATTTTGAAAAACCACCATAAAGAAAAAAAAAAAACCGCCACCGAAGTAATCATTAATTAGTCCAAATAAAAACTCACGCAATGTATTTTAAAATCAAAAATTAAATCTATAATATCAATAGTTAAAAAACGCAATATATAGAAAAATGACGATGTATTGTCGGTAAAAAAGTAGAACGACCCAGTAATCCTTTACATATATTTTGTGCCGCTATATTGAATGATGATGATTTATTACAAACACAACCCAACAACGTTACAACATGCTTAAAACTAGAAAACAATAAAAATAGGTAAGTATTACAGCTAAGGGTGGTCTCAAAAAGGAGTTTAACGAGCACTCAGGCCACCTGATGGTACCTAAGTGTAATCTGAGACCCATAGACATTTGAATTCTCAAGACTTTATAGTCTTGATTATTCCTAACCCCTCAAATGCGCTGCCAATCCTGAGGACTAAGATGGAATGACTCTATGCTAGTAATTTCACCGGTTGTCTTATCGTTAGCATGTGTCAAGGCATGAAGTGCTTCGACGCTGATTTTCAGTGAATACTTTTAAATAGTACAAAAGCAAAACAAAAAACAAAGCACAAACTACAAATAACACCAAGCAGGACCTCTATTCAGTGGTGCTAGACAAGTTGCATTCGACAATCGTTAGCGATTATGTCGTCCTATTACTGCAAATACCTGCTATCTGCAAAAATCTCATTTTGAGATATGGTCATTTTAATGTTTGACCAATTTTTTTTCTATTGAAACCTGTAAAAAAATTAAGTGTTTTTATATACTGTTAAGCCTTATTGTATCTAGTTTACATTTTACTAATTGAAGAGACCTAGAATGAAATTATTAGACCATAAAAACGTGATTGAAAAAAAATTGTCGCACACTTAGCAGGTTTTACCTGTACAAAAATATATTTTTGTATATTTCGTTCAGTTAAGTGTTTATGAACATGTTTCTATTTTATGAAGCTTTCGTTTTCGTACCATATGCCTACAAACTACAAAATAATCAAAAATACCTGTAGATGGGCGAGTATTTTTAAATTTTCTTAAAATCATCAACAATATAGCCGGTTTTACCTGTACAGAATTTTGGAATACCTTATTAAAAGTATCTTAACTTCACTAAATTCTACTCATTTTTAATGTTTTTATTTAAGAAAGTAGTTTTAATGAATTTATTTTACTGTATTAGGGACATTTAATGTGTAACAATGGTATATCTATTAATGGTTGAAATAAATAAACATCTTTTAATCAGTATAGCAAGCTACTTTATTAATCAAAATACAAAACAATGAGGTATTAATCAAAATACAAAGCTAACAATCTTCATCGCTGCTTGAATCTGAGGCTGCAATATCCGGAACTCTGTCGACAATATCGTTCTCACAATGGAGCCCGTGATACCAACCGTGGTATTCTTCCGGATGATACCTTTTTGACAAAGACTCAGTAAATCTTTTTTCTTTGCTGCAGAGATCGCCAAGGGTTTATTGTACAACTTCTCTAATCCATGTTGTAGGAGTGCAAGTGGTTCCACAGAATTCGGATTGGACTTGTTGCGTTGCTTTCCTTTTCTTGTGCTGTATCGTGGGCCAGATTGAGGAGTTGCATTTCTGCGAGATGGTACAACTGCTCTGGTATCAAAATTTAAATACTCTTCAGATGCATTATAATTGAAGTAGATTTTTGGGACACCCTTCACATATTTTTTTTTTTAATCTTTAGCCAAGAAACTTTGTTCCCATTGCAGTCTTTAGTTTTGTTTTTTATTGTAGCTTCAGCAAGTTGTTTCAGGTCATAGAACTCATTGTACTTAAACTCTTTAACATTGTAAGGATCTTTCTTCACTTTCTTGTTGCCTGCTTTGTAGACTCCTTTTGATCTAACACTCTTAAAAATGTTTTTCCAATCTGTCATTGAGTATAAGTCCTTGTGTTTTTTCGCACTTTCAATGCTGCTGTGCATGGAATCTGCTTCCATATAGGAATGCCTCTCTAAGTGCTCTATTTCGTTAACAGCCCAAAGCAAAATAGCTGCAACATTTTGGTTACGGTTCTGTCCACCGCAGGTGTCGGACAACAAAGAGATACTTGTGACGTGACGCGGGATGCAAGAAGACAAGTAATAGTATAAAAATTGTTCCTATCTCCGCGCTTCCCTTCTTGCCATGTACCTCGGACCAAGGAAAGCAAAAAGCATTATTAGGTAAAGCATACATAGTTAAACATAGTTAAATTACATACGGTCAATTTTCGCACATAATAAAGTAAGCCAATCTTCGAGCATGGCAATTGTAAAATAGCTTGCAAATCAAACGAGACCAATAGAAAGGTTGGATCAGTCCCCGCTTTTTCTTTATCTCTTGCTTTCTCAGCTTCGCATGCAATTTTTCTTTCTATGTGTTCGTTATAGGTAGCCAGATCAGCTCTATCTTTTTTTTTTTGCTGGGGAATACTTGTTACAAACCTGGCATTGATCTTTCTTTGGAACAAAAAAGCTCAGGTTGAATTGAGTGGAGAAAATTCGGCGGTATGTTATGGCAGACACAGGGTTATCATTTTCATTTCCAATTGTTGGGATCAACAGCACGCCAGCGGCTTATAGTTTTTACCTGATCCCAAACCAATTCTAAAATATCTGTTAATATTAACTGGACAATCTCCGAAGCGACATTGTCAGTTCTGTCGGCAATATCCAAAGCTGTATTGTTACTTTCCTCCATATCAACATATGGGTGACTGCGACTACTGGGGCCAGGCTGTGGAGATCCAGGAAAAGATTGGAACAACTCGTTACTTTTAGAGCTTAATAAGTCCTGTAACGTGATTAAATCTTCATCATCGCTATGGTTGTCTATTGGCCGCTGCTGTTTCGGTTCTTCTGGATAGTACGAAGGATCGTTATCCGAAAAGTCACCACTGAATAAAGAATCCGAATCCGAATTTGAAATTCGCCGTATTGGTAGTGGAACGATCGTCTGTGCGAATTCTTGTTCAGAATTGGGTAGGTCATCATCAAAAAAATTATCATTAATGATAAGCTGCATTTCATTAGCTATGCGCTCTTGCTGCTTTCATCTAGAAAAAATATATAAATAATAATTATACACTATAAAAGAATATTAATATTGCACATCATCGTCAAGATCTAAAAACACAATCACAATGACACCTAAATCTTTGAATTTTTGATCGAGGTGCCTACGGCCGATTCAAACACACAATTTTGGTCTAGGTATTAATTGCCAATTTGGATAATTGTTTTCAGTAGGTTCGAAAATAATTACAGACATTCAATGCATTCTGCAGATAAGTAAACGCAGCCGCAGAAAAGTGTAGGTAGCCAGGAGCCACCTGATAACGTAGGTAGGTAGGTAGGTACCCACATCAACCGACTGGCTTGCGCTATTGTATTCACTTACTAAATTGTAATGTTTTAAGTACCAAACATTACAGAGACTATACATATTGCGGATGAACACAGGCGCGAAAAGGTATACTTAGGTATCCACGAGCCGCTTAGTAACGTTGTCGTAGGTAGGTAGTACCTACAAATCAGCCGGCCGGCGTAGGTACGCTAGGCGATGCATGATATTGTATTCACTTACCAACTAAATTTAATTGTTTTAAATATATATTATAATAATTACAGCACTCGATTAATTCCGCAAATAAACATAGCCTCAGATAGATAGGTAACTACATCAACCTACCAGCTCGGCTCATGCTTGTCGACGAAATGAATGACCTTGTATTTATCCTAGTATAATAATTAATAAATGTTTACTTTGCACAACTATCCACATTCATTATTTATTTAAATCTGCAGTTATCGATTTATATTGTACTAACCTAAAACTTACTTATTATATTAATTTATTACTTATCTGAATTGTACTTACTATTTGTGTCCTTATCTCCCGCAACCATTTTAACAAGTCTTCTACTCCTTGCACTCATTTTTATCGTTCGGTATCATTAGATTTAGCTTCTAAAGAACAACTGAACAACTTTTTTAACGACAGCTACAAACATCAACACTGTGACATCGGCGCGTGAGCCGCAACAGAGTGAAGTTAGCTACGTCACGAAGCTTGTAAGCGCTTGTTAGCTGGTTCTTCCTGTACGACTACACGTTAAAACTGGAATAAAGTTACAGGCAAAAAGAACTAAGTCACTGTAAGTTTTTATAGCTGTTGAATAATGTAGTATAATGATATTAAAATATTCTGGTAAAAAACGATACACACGTTTAGTCTATTTTGGATGTCGTAAAATAAATATTACACTATAACAACTTTAATGCAAATAACGGTAAAGTACGTTTAGAACTTACATTCGGAACACAAAATGGCAATAATATTATAAAACGGGTTTGCAAATAAAAGCTAAAATCCAATAACAGTTTTTGGGTGGAGATAAAACAAAAAACATTTTGTTATCATAGACATTTCAGTTTCTACTAGTACATAATTGTAGAAAATTGATAAAATGATACTTTATGATTTTCCCATCTTCGCATCCAAGGGTCATGTCGAAAAAAGGGTTTTACCAGCTTATAAAGCTTGAAAAATGCAGTTCGATGGAGTAATAAAATCATTTTCGCCAAAATGTCACTTAGCAGGTATTTGCAGTAATAGGGCGATGTTTCGATTGATAAATGTATGGAATTGACGTAAGCCACCGAGATAGTAACGTGACACTTATGCCAATTGTGAATACACCTTGTCTAGCCCCACAGGTGCGTTAAAACGATATCGTGTTTGACACGTTTAAGAATCGTTTATGTCACAGTCGCCATTATTGTAAATGACATAAGAGTTATCAAAACGTTGACAATACGGAAACAGGTCACTGACGATATCGTTTTTAACGTGTAGAATCTCGGCCCAGTTGAGAAAACAACAGACATTTCAGCGAAGGTACAGTTTAATTGCGAAAAGCAAATTTGAGAAATATTTATAAATACATTAATAATGTGTATAACAAGTACGACACGGTGTTCTAGTTGGGAGTGACCCTGCCTCCGAAGCCAGCGGTCCTGGGTTCGAATCCCGGTAAGGGCAGGTACCTATTTGTGTGATGAGCGCGAATATTTGTTCCTGAGTCTTGGATGTTTTCTATGTATTTAAGTACGTATTTCTCTGTATAAGTATCGTTGTCTAGTACCCATAGTACAAGCCTAGAGCTTAGTTTGGGACTAGGTCAATTTGTGTGATATTATCCCCTGATATTTATAAAAAAAAAAAAAAATAAGATAATATCAATAAATATTTATATACATATTGTTTTTGTTCTAATGTATGTACCCAGTGACACTTGCGACGTTAAGAAGAATCTAACGACACCTTGCTTGTTGAAATCGGCCCATCCATCCAGCCTCTAAGAGGCAGCATAGAGTCGGACAAACACAAAGGTCAAACACATAACCCTCTTTTTGGGCTTTGCCACAGTCGGGTAAAAGTACCTTTTTATGTTGTAGTATTGGGTAGCTACTAGGAAAGACCGTATAGGTTGCATATATATGGCGCCCAAAGTCTAGTTTTAATATCGTTCTCTCGAAGGGAACCGATGTGTTACAGGAGTAGTCACAAGAGGCCGTAGCCAAGATGCGTTCCCTAAGTAGCTTTTCTATTCGTATGGTTGGTATGGAAAAGCCACGTGATCTCCCAGTGATGCTATTGCTTTGAAACAAAACGAATAGAAACGCTAGTTAGGGAACGCATCTTGCCTAGGGCCTAAGGTAACCTCACCTTATTATAAATTGTGAAAGGGACCGCGATATAAAAGTTACGTACATATTCTGACTGCTTGGAATTTTTCTCGTGTTGAGGTACCGATTTGACAGCAGAGTTCGCATTGTTGTATTCGGTGTGGGGATAACACAACCGGTGAAATTACTAGCATAGACTTTCCATCTTAATTCTAAGGGTTGGCCACACATTTGCGGTCTTAAGAGGATTGTGAAGCGATGCCTAAATCGCGTAGCTGTCAAAAATAATCCATACAAATTTAGCTCCGGGCGATAACGTTTCTCACCCCCTAAATCTAGTCCGATTTACACGATTTTTGAATATGTTGTAGATATTATGGAAAACTAGGTCTGTACGTTTCTGCTTTTGTTTTTTTTATTTAATTTTCATACTAATAAATATTTTCTTGGAAAGAAAAACGTTCAGACGTAGTCTTTCATAATATCCACAACATATTCAAAAATCGGAAAAATCGGAAAACGTTTAAGGGGAGAAAAACGTTATCGCATTTTGTGTGGAGTTTTTTTGCATCACAGTCCTCTTAAGATCAGAACCTTGCTCCAAGGTTATAGTCGTGAGAATTCGAATGTTTATGATGAGTCACAGATCCTAATTATCATCAGGTGGCTTGTGTGTGTTCAAGGTGAACAAGCACTCTAGGCCATAAAAAATAGTAGATTGTTCAACAATAGACTAAGATAAGTATGACACGAGATATTTGGGTGGACCGAGCAAAGCAAGGGTGGATGAAGTTCTAGTGCCATCATGGCTTTTTAGTCTCAAGTTCAACACTCTACTTTCCACTTCAATGGCGAGAAAAATGATCTTATATTACATTTTTTTTTACATTGACACGTAATAATTACGACTTCACTGTAATGCAGAAAGACACAACAAAAAGGTAGTTTTTGGGGTTTGAATATAACAAAAATAGTCTATACACAACATTTTCGAAACGAAGACTGAGGTGGCAGAGGTTCTATGCCCAGAATGCCTACCTCCAGCTCCACCACGCACTCCAACGCCACGGGAAATATCATCAAATGGCAACATGTATCTAGCTGTTATTGGTTTTCCAAGGCTTTTCAGGAAATAAAAAAAAAGTCTTTAGTGCTTACAAAGTAAAATGACACTTTAGTACCTTGGGATTAAATACAACACTTTAGTCCGCCTATACAGTGCTTTTATGCGTCATTTTAGAGCTAAACAAGTGAAAAACCTTTATTTGAAAATGTTTTCTCTAGATACTAAACCAATTCCCGGATGTAACTCTAGAAATCACTGAGAAGCTACAAACATTAATGAGACAACAAAGCTCGCAGTAATTACTAACATTTAGAATTCATTGGCCGCCATGTTGGATCTCACGGGTGAGGTATACGCAACTTAACTAAATTGAATGAATACGCTCGTACATAATTATATTAATTATCTGGTATCAGTGGTTTTTATTTAATTGGTTTAGTTTTAATATTAGTAAGATTACTTTTGATTAGGAAAAAACGGATCCCTTATTGGATCGCTTTGTTGTCTGTCCATCCGGCCGTCTGTCTGTCAAGACTCTTTATCTCGGGAACGCGTGGCGGTATCGAATTGAAAAACGAGACAATCAGGTCTACAGACCCATCAAAAAAAAAACAAAAAAATCTATAATCATTAAGTTGTTGCTCCAACACAAAAAAAAATAATTTGCGATGACAAACTTATATGCAGTTGGTAAATTAATCGCGACCTATGTCGATGTCAAGGGTTAGCTGAAAGAGATTCTATAAAGGGTTAAGTTCGCCTTTGTATATTATTTTTTGTATCATTGTATTGTTTCTGTTTTATTTCGTACAATAAAGTATTTACATACATACATGTATGGAGACAACAGTTTTTCAACGGCAAAGACAAGTTCATCTATCAAGTTATCGATACAATGTTACATTGTTATAAGTTTGTAAGGAACCCTCAGTGCGCGAGTCCGACTCGCACTTAACCAGGTTTTTTATAGTTTAATGCTTGGCGCAACAGTCAATGTTTGATTTGTTTTAAATCCATAAATCAGGTAAGGGTTTTTCAGGAGGTAAATATTAACATTAAAAACTGCTCTAAATTAGTATTCATTTTCTTGTCTACCAGTTAGATGCCAAATACAACTGTTTAAAAGGGTGTCTAATGCTTCATCAAATTAAAATAAACCCGCGAGAATAAAAACAAAAAACTCAAAATTAATTTTCACAATTCAAAGATTAATTTTGCCCCTTCAACAAACTTTGTAAAGGGCTGTAATTGCCTGGCTGCCAGTCAATAAGAAACTTTGTTAAGGTTCCGAGAAGAGGTTTAATACGATGATTATTATTATTATTAAACGTTTTTAGGGTTCCGTAGTCAAACTAGGAACCCTTATAGTTTCGCAATGTCCGTCCCTCCATCCGTCCGCAGCCTAGCACAGTGACTCTTTATACTAGAAAGCTGTAATTTGGCATGAATTTGCATATTAGTCACGCCAACAAAGTAGAACAATAAAATTTAAAAAAAATACTAATACTAAAAATTTGAATAAAAACTTAAATGAAAGAGTATAAAACGAATTTTAAAGGAAAAGTATCACGACTAAGTAGACATCATTGGTTCTTCAGATACAGGCGATTAAAGTGTTTATACTTACTAAAATCATTTAAGACGGCACCAATTGACTTTAAATAAAAAAATAGTTATTACTTGTTGATTTTTATGTTTGTAGTACTTAACGGCTTCGGAACTCTACACTGAGCATGGTCCGACATGCTCTTGCCCAGTTTTTTTTATCTTTTTTTTATGTTAAGGGCACATGGGCACTCGGGTCACCTGATGGTAAGTGGAATCTGAGACCCATAGACATTTGAATCAGGTCTACAGACCCATCAAAAAAAAAGACAAAAAAAAAACGAAAATCATTAAGTTCATCTTATATACTTACGATTATTTACACCGATGTCACAATAACTTTTAACACCAGACCCACTGCGGTGTACACTAGAGCTACGCGGGTCATACCTACACACTCTTAAAAACAAAAGTTGTCTCTCCTATGGTAGTTAAAAGCTTGTGTGCATACGGTGAGATAAGATAGGATGTTTTTATATGATAGGTCTAAAGCAGTTCTGACGGAATTTTTGCGGGAATGGGCTTAGCCAGAAAATTAGGCCTTAAAAACGTTAACTTTCGCTGTGTCCACAGGAAAGACGGTAACCTAAATCTGTGTATGACCCACGCACATGCTAATATTAAACTAAAATTTGCTTCGTATTCAAATGTAGGTAACGTCTTTTCTTAAAAGAAGAAACTGGCTATCTGATCAATCAATGCGCAGCCGCAACCGCTAAATCGAAACCGTTAAAATTGTTTTATTTTCCTTTAAATAAATATTTTCTCGGAAAGGAAAACGTATAGACCTAGTTTTTAGGGTTCCGTACCCAAAGGGTAAAAACGGGACCCTATAACTAAGACTTCGCTGTCTGTCCGTCCATCTGTCTGTCCCCAGGCTGTATCACTAGAACCGCAATAGCTAGACAGTTGAAATTTTCACAGGTGATGTATTTCTGTTGCCCCTATAACAACAAATACTAAAAACAAAATAAAATAAATATTTAAGTGGGGCTCCCATAAGACAAAAGTAATATTAATAACTGCAACAGGTAGACACTTGCAATATTCACAGATTTTTTATTTGTATATTCACTTTAAGAATAAATTATTAAATTAATATTTAAGGGGGCTCCTATACAATAAACATGATTTTTTGGCGATTTTTGCTTGATCTTATAGACACCGTGGTTGTATAGATAATGGTACGGAACCCTTCGTGCGCGAGTCTGGCTCGCACTTGGACGATTTTTTATAATATCTACAACATAATATAATAAAAAAATCGTTAAAATCTGACAACATTTAAGGGGACAAAAACTTTATCGCATTTTATATGTTTTTTTAACTTCATAGTTCTCTAAAAGACTCGTAATAAAACCAAGTAAGTACCTATTCGAGTTCCCATTTTAACTAAGTTATTTTAAACAAGAGAAGCCAAAGTAGGTCAGTGATACGCAGCATTGCATTTTATAACTAAAGTGTATAAACAAAATGATTTTACTACTGCTAATAATGTATTCGCTCCACAGTAAGATAAAGCCTGAACAGTAGGGGAGAGCGGGGCTGAAAGTGCCGATTTTCTTAAAATACAAAATTGAGCTTTGTAAATAGTGTATATATTGTGTGGCTTACACAAACATTTGAAGAATGATAATTGGATTTTCTGAATAGTGATATTATTTTGTGCATCGTTTTACAGTTTTCAAATAAAATCATTTTCACGAGATCGATCGGAACGGATAAACTAACCCCACTATGGGGCTGGTTGTTCCATCCTTTTAAAATACAAACTTATCCTTAAAAAAAAAAACTCCGTTCGCACACGCTAAAGGAGTATTTTGTAGTTCGTCAAAATATGTGTTTATTTTGTGTGCACTATCAACTCAGTTAACAAAAAATTAAAGGCAAAAAGGTATTATTTTGTGGGGTTCGTTGTTCCGTCAAATTTTTTTTCCATAACTACTATTATACCATAATGGAAGCAACTTAAACGGCTCCTGCAACGGCATAATTTCATAACGTGTCGCGTCAAACATCATACAAATTGCTCGGTTTTTTACTTGCATTTCTATTATCATCGGAACAACTTACCCCCGGCTCTTTCAGCCCCGCTCTCCCCTAAATGTTGATTTTCCTACAGCGGATGGGTGGGAACCACCTTAAATTATTGATGTTTAAGTCGGTGCAAGTTTAAAGGGACGTTAGGGTAATTTATGTATTTTTAGATTTTTTAGTTATACAGTTTATCTGTCGTAACTCCGTCGGTTTATGGAATAAACTTTGCAAATTGTGCAGTTTTGGGCGCGTGGAGGTATCTAGTTGAAATTAAAACCATATACTCAAGTCTACAGTCCGTTGAAACTGGAAAAAATCGAACTTCTTAGTTAACGTAAAAAAAATACGGCTTTTAAGCCGCTAAAAACGTATATGTCTTAAGAGGCCGTACACGAAATTTTGCCGATTTCGCTGATTTTCGTGATTTTACAGACGTGTTTTTAGTGTTGAAATACTTTACTGCTACAAATTTTAATGCGCAACACGAAAGATAATTTTGATTTTTAACGAATGTATGAAATACTTTTTTGTTTTTATTATTTAATTTTGATCAATCGACCTGAAACCGACGACTGTTTCGTGAGTTTTGCTGTAAGAGGTTTAGAATATCGCATATTCACGAATCGTTTTGACGTCTTAAAGGTATGAAAAAATAGCAATTTATTGCTGTAAAAGTTGTCCAAAAAATGTATGAATTGCTTTTTACGACCTTTGTATATTTTTTTTGTGTAAAAAAAATTATGAACTTGGTAAAATTTTATAGAAAATTGACAAAAAATAGTTTTAAATTTCGGCTTCTTAAAACACTTGTTCATAAAATTAAAAGAACAGTAATAAACTTCAGTTCAAAATCAATCCATTACCTTAAAAAAACATCCAAACATTAAAAATTAAATAGCAATATATAATGTTTTAAAATAACCTAAATCCCGAATTTAAATTCTCGACAAAGATAAAAAAGTAGCTCATTTATTCGATCATAACTGAAATGATATATCGTGATGTGCATTAAAACTTATAGAAAAGCAGTATTTCATCTGTAAAATCACGAAAATAAGCAAAACTGGCAAAATTTTGTATACGGCCTCTTAAGGGAATCAAAATTTATAGGGTACTTCCAATAGACTAACAGCACAAGTAAAGAAAAAAAACCGAAAACCGTCAAATTATTGCTCCATCACAAAAAGTTATTTGCAATTGGTAAATTAATCGCGACCTCGCGGCAAAGTGAAGTATGTCCCTAAATACAATTTTACAATCTTTTGAGTTTGTGCAGAACCCTCGGTGTGCGAGTCGGCTTTTTGTTATTGTAAACTGTTTTTTTTTACAATTATTGCTGTTTTGAAATAACAACCATTGGGTAGTGATTTTCGCGGCGCTGTTTCATCTCGGCAATTATATTTGTCAAGGGCCAATATTTGTATAATAAGCACGAGTATTTTGTTCCTGAATCTCGGATGTTTTCTATGTACTAAAAATAAAATTATTTACTTCTCTTTATATTATGATATCTGTTTATGTGTGTATAAGACTATTCATTTCTTTCTTGTTCCCATACTTTGAGCCTAGAGCTAAGATCTAAGTTAACTCTTTCACCTGATGGCCCTAGTGAAGAAGGATAGAAGTCGAAATAGCTCGAAACATAGGATCATCATGTATAAAGATTTCACGTTTTAAGTTTTTTCATCTCTACTAGAGCCACAGATATAAGAATTTAAGATCTTAATTTATCTAAACGTCTTGCTTTTACGTTTTCTCTTAAAGGTAACTCATTACTTTACTTTATCTTGCCTAAAACATCTACATAAATAAACACAAGCTCTAGTATCACAGCAAAAATCAGTGTCTGATAAATTCACAAAGACCGATAACTGTTCCGAGTGAACGAATGGATTGAATGAACCCAGCTGAATGATAATGTGACAAAGAGATCCTCCGGTCACGTCCGGTGCCGTTTGAAAGGGGATGGAACATTGAACAGTTTCGTTCTATAAATCAAATCTATTAATGTTATTGTCAAACAATTTATTTTACTTGCTATTCTTTTTTATACCACTACGTGATGGTAATGAGTTAAACAGTACGTGGGTCATACACACTCTTAAAAACAAAAGTTGTCTCTCCTGTGGTCAATAGTTAAGAGGTTGTGTGCATATAAGTAATGTTTTTATATGATAGGTCTAAAGCAGTCCTTACGTTGTTTTTGCGGGAATGGGCTGGGACAGAAAATTAGACCTTAAAAACGTTAACTTTCGGTGTGTCTACAGGAAAGACGGTAAACTTAATCTGTGTATGACCCACGTATGTTTGTGATCAAAAATCATTTTTACTCTAGATCCAGAACAAATTCACCGGATTTTTTAAAAGTATCGTGTCTGTCTTTCTTTAATTACTTTTTTAATTTATCTTAGTGTGGGTTGAAATAAGGATGGTGTTAGGTAACAGGTAGTTGAAAAATAATGTAATTGACAAAGTATTTGAAACTTAAAACTACATATTTTATTTTCAAATTGCTACCCAGCTCTAGACCAAGCAAATATTTTTGTTTCTCTTAAAAGACGTCTTTCGCATGCTAAGTCTAGAATATCACAAGTTATAAAACCGGGCAAGAGCATGTCGGACCATGCTCAGTGTAGGGTTCCGAAGCTGTTAAGTACATAAAAATCAAACAACAAGTAATGACTAATTTTCTATTTAAAGTTATAAACACTTTAATCGCCTGTATCTCAAGAACCAATGATGTCTACTTAGTCGTGATAGTTTTCCTTTAAAATTCATTATATTATGCTCTTTTATTTTGTTTTTTTTTCGGTTTTTTAGTTTTTGCTGTTTTGGCTGTAGTTCCTTCTTTCTTTCGTCAAGGGTTAGGAACGGATGGTAAAGACGAGTGGAAGGACCGGAAACAAATTACGACGATCCATAATAAACGTCAAATGTCTCTATTAGGTACGATGGTGTTTCGCTACTTTCCTAGATTGATTTGCTCTCCACTGATTAATTCGTGTGAAAGAAATTATTGGAACCGATAATGATGGTATTCATGATACAATTTCAAGTACTCGTATAGAAATATAAATAGTTTTGTCCGTCCGTCCGTCCGCGGCCAAGCGCAGAAATTCTTAGTACTAGAAAGCTGTAATTTGGCATGAATATGCATATTAGTCACACCAACAAAGTGGTACACAATGTAAAAAAAAAAAAAAATAGTGTACCTCCCCTACACAATTCCCAAACTAAGCTCTAGGCTAATAGACAACCATAAACATATTATATAGAGAAATACACTTAAATGCAAATAAAATATCCAAGATACAGCAACAAATACTCGTGTTTATCACACAAATATCTGCCCTCACCGGGATTTGAATCCAGAACTGCTGGCTTCGTAGGCAGTCACTACCAACTAGGCCAAAGTGTCGTCAATAGACAACGTATGTTAGTCGTATGATAGCATTCATACAGAGCTACCATTAGCGAACACAATCCAATCGCCAAAAAGTATTCAGCCTTTTTAAAATCCATTGCCGAGATAACAGAAGCAATAAAATAGCCTCAAAGACGTCACTCGATATGGTAATAAGAGCCCTTTACATTCGGCGCCAGCGTCGATATTTTACGCGATCTGCGAACATTCAGATAAAACGGGGGACTAGGTAGGAGTGGGCTTTGTTACGAGGATTGCTTCCAGTGCTACTTTATGCAGTGTAACATCTGCCTATGAATAAAAGGTAACGGGACTGTTACATAACGATATGCATTGTGACATGAGTGTGTTATGAAACCGTTACAATTGAGTATCGGTTGTGGTTGGTGGTGCAAAGGTTTTCAGTGACTGGGCTACTGCGGACTTACATAAGCGTAGAAGAATACTGTATCAACTATATGAGGAACGGAGGTATAACGCGAGTGAGGAGTTTAAGGAACATGTCAAACAGTATTCTAAGCAATTCAAGATAGACTGCCGTATAACTAAGCGAAATTTTTTAAGTAACAAAATCTTGAATAGTTCTGATGTTATTAAAACGACCTGGAAAATAATTAATGAAGAAACAGGTCGCCGAAAAAAGAACATTAACGACTATCGTTTAAAAGTAGATGGTAAAATAATAGATTCCAATCCAGATATCGCAATTGAATTTGAAAAGTTTTTTACCGATATACCAGTGTCCACGACTAAGTGCTTGAACTCTTCGCCTGCGTCTGCCATTGTACTTTTAGAAGATAACGTGCCTGAATGCAGTATATACTTTGAATTCAAGCGCGTTACTGCCTTGGATGTAATTAAGGCATTCAACTCAATCAATATAAAGAAAACCAGTGACCTTTGGGGTGTCGGTCCATGTACTCAAATCCTTAATTGAAGTCATAGCATCTGACTTAATGGTCGTATTTAATCACTGTGTTGATTGTGGTGAGTTTCCTGATCTTATGAAACATAGTAAGATAATTCCATTATTCAAAACGGGTAGTACTTTTGACCCCACAAATTTTAGACCAATATCCATACTACCCACTTTCAGTAAAATATTTGAGAAATTGATTTTGTCACAGTTAGCGGAACAATTTATTACACAATAAACAATTTGGTTTTACTCGGGGTCGCTCGACAACCGAAGCTGGTGTTGAGTTGATTAAAAACATTTTTAATGCCTGGGAAGGGTCACAGGATGCTTTAGGTATTTTTTGTGATTTGTCCAAGGCCTTCGATTGCGTTAACCATGACACATTGATCAGGAAACTACACCACTATGGAGTTAGAGGTACTGCGCTAAACTTAATAAAAACGTACTTATACGGGAGAATACAAAGGGTAGACGTGAATGGAGTACGATCACCTGGGTCATTGGTCTCAATGGGCGTACCACAGGGCTCAATATTGGGTCCATTTTTATTCCTCATCTACATAAATCTACCTTACCTTACCTTATAAAGGACAACCATGATATAGTATTGTTTGCTGATGATACGTCACTTGTGTTCAAAGTTAAACGACAACAGCAGTTTAATGTCGATGTAAACAATGCTATATCAAAAGTAGTCGATTGGTTTAGTGTTAATAATTTATTACTGAATGAAAAAAAGACGAAATGTATAAAGTTCATGACTACTAATGTGAAAAATAGTCAAACTACTGTAACTATTAAAAATGACAAACTAGACCTAGTTAATGATACAGTGTTTCTTGGTATAACGTTAGACTCCAAGCTCCAATGGGGTCCTCATCTTGCTGGATTGGCGGGTAGACTCAGTTCAGCAGTTTTTGCAGTTAATAAGATTCGGCAATTAATAGACTTAGATACCGCTCGATTAGTTTATTTTAGTTACTTCCATAGTATTATGTCATATGGTATTTTACTGTGGGGTAGTGCTGCTGATGTAAATAGCATCTTTGTTCTGCAGAAGAGGGCTATTCGTGCTGTCTACAAGATGGGCCAGAGAGACTCGCTTAGAGATAAGTTTAAAGAAATTAATATATTGACCATGCACAGTCAATACATTTATGAAAACATTATTTATGTTCATAAAAACATCGCTAAATTTAGAAAGAACTGTGACATACATAATGTTAATACCAGAAATAAATATAAGCTCGCAGTGCCCTTCACGCGGCTCCATAAAATAAAAAACTCTTTTATGGGTAATTGTATTAGGTTCTATAATAAGCTCCCAAGTAATGTTACTGAACTATCAGTAAATAAATTTAAGAGTTACGTTAAGCGTAAACTAATTTCTAAAGCATATTATAGTATTAAAGACTATAATTGCTTGGGACTGAATTGCTTGTAATAAAATGTTTAGTCCTTACGACAAAAGGTTGCGAACGTCGAAAAAAAAAAAGACATCCGACAGAGTTTCTTACAGGTTCTTCTCTGATCGGTCGCGATTTGAACCTGCAGTCAATTTAGGCTAAGTCGCTACTATGACGTTTCAAAAGAGTTTATTATTTGTAAACCTACTTGAATAAAGATTATTCTGATTCTGATTCTGATTCTATTATAATGTCACACGAGTATCATAATACCAACTATGCTAAAATAAGATGTCTATCTCTCTTTTTATTTAAGAGCCATGCTTTTGTCGGTGAAGTGATCGCCAACCGCTCCGGTCCTCCGTCAACTGCTTGACTTTCTGGTACGAAAACCTTAACCTTTTCTTTTATCTGCTTAAAGTAATTTCTTCTTGGTCTTCCTCTGCCTATCTTTCCCTCTATATTTCCTTCTAGGACTTTTAATGTTTGTATTAATTTGCAGTAGTGTAGAATGCTTGAGATAAATTATTTCTTATTACGGTAGGTTTTCGCGATTTTCACTTTGTTAATAGATAACTATTGTAGTTGGAGTAATTCTAAACTAAATTTGGTAAAAATCTGTTGGGCCATTCAAGAGAAACCAGAAGGGTAACTACATGCCTAAGCAATTCATTTAAGGATGAGTGTAAGGGGCAGACCTATAGCAGTTAGACAGTCCTGTCTCTTTCTCTCACCGTATACTGAATCGCTTAGCCATGTCATGATAACCTAGCTGTACTCACTCATTCTGCCGTCATTATAAGTTGATTGAAAACACGTCGTCGGTTTAAGAAGTGAATTGCTAAAGAGAATCTCAAAGCTGAAAGTAGATATCGCAATTAAGTCAGGGATATAATCCCTAATCCATTCAACTGGCTTTATTTATAAAAGCAATATTCCAAATCTACCAAATTATCATTGAATGAACCAACAGATGGCGCTGCTACGAAAATCCACGCTTACCCTCTTCATTACAATACAGAAGCCATTTCCGTACCAACTTATCACTCCAAGCACCTGAATGTCGGCAGATTGCGGCTTACGGCAAGCGTTCCCGGTTATTCCCTGCTCTACTACCATTCCCCCCTTTATCTTTCAATCAAACCAAACTCTACTCTACACCAATGAAAATACAGAAATTTCAACGATGAACATAAGTTTGTAAATAGAAAGAGCGCGTAGATGCGACGAGTGTCTGGGATTTTCCGTGAATTCAAACAATTATCGACTTTATAATGGTGTTAATAGTGGGGTATGAGTTGCTTTTTAATTGTTTGTGAATGGCTCGCAGATGTATTGGCTGGGAATCGCATTATTGAATGTTACGGACGCCAGATTTGTTAATATAGAGATGAAATGGAGAACATTGGGGCGATTACGATATAATTTTTTAGGTGTTATTACGTCATTGTGCGATATCAAAAGGGTTTATGGATCTTATTAATAATGTGTTTGTTCTTATTAATGAGGTTACAGAATTATCAGCAAGTCTTTTTAGAGTTGTTAGTATTTCTGTAGCTCTGCCTACCCCACTCTGGGAATGAAGGCGTGATGTTATTTATGTATGTATGTATTAAAGTTCTAAAAGTAAGCAAGAGAATTTGATGCCAGCTGTAGTGTTAGAACTGTTGTTAGGGTTCCGTAACACTTCGATGTCTGTCTGTCTGTCTGTATGTCATAGCAGTTTCTCTAAAATTATGAAGCTATCAACTTGAAACTTGGCGCTGTATAACTTGCTTTCCCGCATCTGTTTTTAGTAAAAACATACAAAAGAATCTAAATTTTTGAAAGGGGGAATGAAAAATTAAAGTTCTTTGATTATAGCGAACGGGGTGTTATATAAAACGGCTTAATCTGCACATTTCAAAGTACAAACCTTGAGCTTATCCCCAAAGTTCATGGACCAAAATACTGAAAAATTCCTAACAAAGATACGTTGTTATACCGCCTTGAATTAGTTTACACCGCCTGCCATAAATTTGTGTCTCCAGTAATTTCTCTTACAAGGTTGTCTGGAAGAGATCGCTATTTAGCGGTAAGACCGCCTGTTGTATACCTATGATTTAAATGTACTGTTCCGTGTTCTGTTTTAATTTTTGGTGATCAAAAAAGAGTATTTGTATTGTATTGTATTGTTTCTTATGTGAAAAGTAAAATAAAGGTGTCAAGTTTTAGTTTCACTTTTTTTTTGCAAAAACTTTAAAAATCTGTTATAAAATTTAGGCTACGTAGTCAAAATTGACCTTATTGCCTATGCAATATAATTTCTATAGAATCCTTTTTTTTTTGGAACTGTTTACGCAACCTTCAGTGCGTGAGTCCGAAAGACACTTGACCGGTTTTTATCATTATAAAAGCAAAATAAAATGTATAAAATAACATGCAAGCTGCTCATAATTATATCGATGGTTAAAATGGCAATTGACGTATAGGACATTTGGCCAAATTTTTTTTTTACATAATCTAAAACCAGACGCAAAGCTCTATTGACTAGTAAATATAAAGTTTCGCTATAAACTATATTTACCGAGATATTAAATAATTAAAATAAGCAAAAAAGTCATTTTTGGTCGTATACATTATAAATTAAATCGAAATGGTTCTTAAAGGACTTGAGTCTTAATAACTTATTCTTAAATGACATTGTCAATGTTCTTCTTACAACCCGCATCCAATTTTTCTTTTTGAAGAACTTTGGGGCGTATAAGACTTAATTACGACCTCTTTACTCACATAAACAAAGTATATCTCAACAGAAATACGATGACTTGCGAAAACTATGTCTAAATGGAACCATTCCAAAGAGGTTTCATACTGAATTCCTATCGCTACCAACTACATAAACGACTCGAGACCGACTTCCTGAGACAGATGAAGAAGAACTAAGTACAAATGATGATGAGGCTAATAATTCACTCGATGACTAAGTATTGTAATTTTTTTTAGATGCAATAATGCTAAAGGTTCAAGTTTATAAACCTAATATAAAAGTTTAAGTTCCTATTATGTTATATTTTCTTGCATGCTTATAACGATTTCTCATAGAAGAATCGTTAAAACTAATACGATTTGTTAGTTCATTTTATTTTAATTTTAGTTCATTATAGTAATGAAAAATAAGTTCCTAAATGTTATGTTGTGTTTCCTAGAACTCAGTAACTAATGACTGACTTTAATGACTATTAAAATTGGCTAGATTATTATTAATATGCAAATGAATGGTTCTGGTATTAATAATGAAGAATAATGAAGAAGTTAAGTTTCTCAATGTTACATTTTCTAGAAAGTATATTACGATTTTCTAATAAAAAAAATTTTTTACTTACGTATTTTTATTTTAAAATTTGCCAATTTCTTATAAATTTAGAAAGTAATAAAAAGTTGAAATATTATTACTTTCATATTTTAATGAAAAAGATTATAGTTAGCTATTAGCTTATTTATGAATTGGATGTTAAATAGGTACACTTTTTTAGATTTAAACGATCATTATGCTTACATTCCTAACAAATTTGTCCAATACGACCCATAAATATGCTTTGGATAGTCTTTTAAGACCTAAAAACGAAAATATTTTTTTTGTGACTAGGCATTAAAGGGCAAGTTTGTAAATTTTTAAACGTAAAGGACATCTATCTTTGAAACTATTCAATTTACGTACAATTTAATGGTTGTAATCGATTCAGCTCGAAAAAATATACTATAATGTCCTTTACACCAAAACGAAAGCATAATTTCTTTTTTAGATATGGTAATTTTTCTATATATTTTTTATTTCCTTTGTCCTAAAAAGTAGTGATTTGTCCCTTACGTCAATTGCCATTTTAACCATCGATATGAGGCTCCTCCAATTGCACACTCACTTTGTTACATTGTCGCAATGCTTCACTTCTTACAAAATAGCCATCGTTGCCGAGAAGCGCCTCACGAAACTCCAGCAGAAGGTAATTTTTTCATCATAATCGTATATCCCAACACTATATTATTACTTATCTGACATGCCTCTGTTTTTCTCCGCCCTTTTATCGCTATATCTTCACCTTTACATCATCCTTACGCCCTTCTTCTCATTGCTTCATTATATCATATTCACCTGTTTTTAGGGTTCCGTAGCCAAACTAGGAACCCTTATAGTTTCGCCATGTCCGTTCGTCCGTCCACAGCCTAGTGCAAAGACTACTTAGTACTACAAAGCTGCAATTTGGCATGAATATGCATATTACTCACGCCAACAAAGTGGTACAATAAAATGTAAAAAAATAGTGTATACACGTAACGTGCGGTTGATTTTTTTTTCTTGTCTACCCTATAGTGTGAGGTGTCATTGGATAGGTCTTTCAAAAATATTATGGGTTTGTGAAAACAATTTATTTAATTAAGTTATCCGTTTATGAAATATTAAGCTTTAAAGCGCTAATTTTTGTTCGACTCAAGTGTCCCCAAGTACAGCCAAAACTATAAATACTGAAAATCTGAAAAAAAACTTAAATGAAAGAACATATACCAAAATTTTAAAGAAAAACTATCACGACTAAGTAGACATCATTGGCGATTAAAGTGTTTATACCTACTAAAATCATCTACGACCAATTGACTTTAAATAGAAAATGAGTGATTACTTTGATGTTTTTTTTATGTTTAGACTACACTGAGCATAGTCCGACATGCTCTTGCCCGGTTTTTGTTGGAATATATTTGAGAACATTTTTATGATCTATATAAACTTTGTGCAGTCTTTTAATCATTCGCCATTTGAATACTTAATGTGGGGCGGTGGAGCGGGCTATTAAACTAAATATTATTATATTGGATATCACTCTTAATGGTTGCTTATCTATATCATTTCCATTTGTTATTTTCTGGGCTGAGATTCTACATGGTAAAAACAATATTGCTATTGACTTGCTTCCGTATTGTTAACATCTTGATACGTCTTACTTACTAACCCGTAACTTTATTAAACCCTTTGTGGTTGCCGAATAAGAATAGTACCGCTCCATGTCTTCCCGTGGATGTCGTAAGAGGCGACTGAGAGAATAAGGGCTTCCAGTACTGTTAGGCGATGGACTTGCGACCTGTCTCTAATACACTGATCAACATCTTAGCCTGATTGTGCAAAATGTGGTTACAGAATTATCAACAACTTTAGAGTTGTTGGTATTCTGTAGCTCTGCCTATCCTACTCTGGGAATGAAGCCGTGATGTTATTTGTATGCATATTTTTACTTCATAGTAATGGGTTAAAAACAATACACTCAACGCAATATCGTTTTAACCTACCAGAATACAGGCCCTGGAGTTTTCCTATTTTAAATGTCAGGCCATAAAGATGCCGTAGAGATCTTCAACCTTCACAGTACCTATGTAAATTAAGGACTTTTCAAGTGTCCAGTGCTCTATCTTGACTAGTGACTAAATACTTATCCGGATCGAAGATGAAGTGTTACACAAACAACCTAACCGATTCAAACAAAGACTTTGACGGCTATGTCAGAGTTTCCTCTACGATTCCCATTCTAATACTGGAGCTTTGGTGACACAATATATCCTTAGATGGTTGTTGGATGGTTTGGTCATTTAGAAACGATGGAAGAAAGATGAGTTACAAAAGAGGTATTGAGAGTGAAAGTGGGTGGAGATGTCAGTCAGTTATTCCCTAGTCGCACATACAGTGATCAAATTCGCGATGTACTGAATAAGGGCCAAATCAAAAGCACCTGAAATCGACGTAGGTGCATGAAAATTAAATTGAATGTAGATTAGAAAAACTCAGTTTTTAATGATTTTCCAATGAAATGGTTTAAAAACAGCGAACGGAAACCGTATGCGTTGTGTTTGGCGCTGCGATCGCTGAGTATTTATTCTAATAAACTTATTATTTTTTTCTAGCCAGCTCGTCACGTGATTCGCAATCATCAACGAAAAACATTATCCCTTTCCAAAGGAACACACGAAATCCCGTATTTCGACGGCAGCTGATCCTGTGCCAGAGACAAAATGGACTTGTTTTAATGAACGTCAGCAAAGGATGGAATTAGACCAGGAGATCAAACCCAGTCAAAGAGAATATTGAGATAGACGTATTTACACTGGGGGCTCAGTGTCGAACTACACATAGATGGATAGGATGTCGCACAATCATTATTAATATCATCATATTTACTTTTTACTGTTAAATATTTTTTTGCAAGATTTAGTTCTTTTTTTTCATTTTTTTATGATAAGGAGAAGGCATACGAGCACTCAGGCCACCAGGTAAGTAGAATCTGAGACCCATAGACATTTGAATTCTCAAGACTGCAATCCTGAGACCTCAAATGCGTCGCCAACCCTGAGGACTAAGATGGAATGCCTCTATACTAGTAATTTCACCGTTGGTCTTATCCCCACACCGGAACACAACAATACGGATACTGTTGTTTGGCGGTAGGTTAATGGACAAGATGGTAGCGATCCGGACGGACCCTTTATAGGCTCCTACCACCACTATATTATCTGCTTATCAAGCCCAAGCTAATAAGACCCAACTTGGTGGGTCTACGTTAAGTATATTACGGAGATTCTGTCGCCACCTTTTAACTGCATCATCATAGCAGCTCTTAGATACCATAAATGAATAAATATCAAGGGACAATCTCACACAAATTGACCTAGTCCCAAACTAAGCTCTAGGCTTGTTCTATGGATACTAGACAATGATAAACTTACTTATAATATATACTTAAATCTATATATATAAAACGCAAAGGTGACTGACTGATTGACTGACTGATCTATCAACGCACAGCCCAAACTACTGGACCGATCGGGCTGAAATTTGGCATGCTGATAGCCACTATGATGTAGGCATCCGCTAAGAAAGGATTTTGATAAATTCCACTCCTAAGGGGATAAAATAGGGGATGAAAGTTTGTATGAAACTTAAGTAAATTCATTTGATCATAGTAGCTCCAATCTTCAATTTCAGTTCAATCAATCGAGAATTTTCGTAAGTTTCATACAAACTTTCATCCCCTATTTTATCCCCTTAGGGGTGGAATTTATCAAAATCCTTTCTTAGCGGATCTCTGTCAATTCTCAACTTGATTGATAGTTTGAGTCCCGGAAAAGAACATAGGATAGTTTGTATCCTGGAAAGTTGTACAGTTCCCGATGGAGTAGCGATAAATGACTTCTACGCGGACGGAGTCGCGGGCAAAGGCTAGTAGATTTATAGAAATCATCCAAGACTCAGGAACAAGTACTCGTGTTCATCACTAAAATATCTGCCTTTACCGAAATTTGAACCCGGGACTGATTACTTCAAAATCGGGGTCTCTAGTAACTATCCGCTATCCGACCATCTGTAGAAATTTATTTTTCTACAGTATGGCTTTGTCCTTCCTGATGGATGGGTTCCGTCTGGACTCGCACGGCACACGATCGGGCACAATGTAAACTGATGGAGGAGGCCTATACCCGCAGATGGGTACCCAAGTTAACGACAACGACAAACTCATAACATTCATTTGATAAAATAAACTGTGAAAAAAAATATAACTTTTAATAATACCGCGCTAATAAAATTAGTAATGTATTAAATGTATTTATGATGATGATTGAAAACTTGTAAATTTAATGTAAATCTTGGAATAAATGGCTATGTAATGTATGACTTTTATGGCCACTATTAACAACAAATAATACAAATGAATATTAAACATATCGCACTGCTAGATCAAAACAGTAGCAACTCCAAATACAACTGTATTTTAAAATCAACTTTAACTCAACTTCTATGAGATTAATACAAAACTAGCGAGTTGACCGAGACTATTTTGAGTTGATACTGTTTTGATATATGTTATATTATGTTACTGTTTTTATAGTGCGATATAATGTTATAATACTGTACGGTGGTACGGAAAGACATAATTTTCTATTGCTTTTAACAAGCTTCTCTCTTATAAAACTTATATCATTGGGGGAAGAAGTTTTATTATGGGAAGGAAGCCAACATAAAACATTAACTTGTGTTCATAATCATAAAGGAGACCATTCATTTTGGGCCCGAAATCAAAAGTGCCAACGAATAAAAATGTTTTTAATCTGATGGGAGCATCGCTCTGAGCGTTTCATTATATCACATGTATACTCTAGAACCATCATGTGTTAGTGTTACAGAAGTTCGAAAATCCTAGTGGTTTAGTGGTGGTAGGACCCTGTGCAGGGTCCGTCCGGATCGCTACCACCATTATATCCATTAACCATCCGCCAAGCAACAGTGTTCGCATTGTTGTGTTCCGGTGTGGGGATAAGACAACCGGTGAAATTACTAGCATAGAGGCATTCCATCTTAGTCCTCAGGGTTGGCAGCGTATTTGAGGTCTTAGGATTATAATCTTGAGAATTCAAATGTCTATGGGTCTCAGATTTCACTTACCATCAGGTGGCCTGAGTGCTCGTGTGCCTTCTCCTTAACATAAAAAACAAAATTAAAAACAAACCTGACTTTTTATACAAAATCAAAAGTGACCACTAACAAATATAATTATTTTTTACTGCTTGGGGCTTCACTCTGAGCATAGAAAACACCATGACCCAAAATAAATATATCATCATCATCATCAGGTATCATCATCGTACTACGTATCTACTTTTGATAGTAGCTAAATAAAGGGTTAATGAACACACATTTTTTAGGGTTCCGTAGCCAAATGGCAAAAAACGGAACCCTTATAGATTCGTCATGTCTGTCTGTCTGTCCGTCCGTATGTCACAGTCACTTTTTTCCGAAACTATAAGAACTACACTGTTGAAACTTGGTAAGTAGATGTATTCTGTGAACCGCATTAAGATTTTCACACAAAAATAGAAAAAAAAACATAAATTTTGGGGGTTCCCCATACTTAGAACTGAAACTCAATTATTTTTTTGTGTGGGGTATCTATGGATAGGTCTTCAAAAATGATATCGAGGTTATTAACATTTTTTTTTTCTAAACTGAACAGTGCGCGAGAGACACTTCCAAAGTGTTGAAATGTGTCCCCCCCCCTGTAACTTCTAAAATAAGAGAATGATAGAACTAAAAAAATACATGATGTATGCAAAAATCCACCGAAAATTGGTTTGAACGAGATCTAGTACCTAAGTAGTTTTTTTTTAATACGTCATAAAAACATTGATCAAAGCTACAACGAACTTTTATATTATGTTACTTGATGCTACGGAACCTTTCATGGGCGAGTCTGACTCGCACTTGGCCGCTTTTTTATTTTGTATGAAAAGTCAGGATCTTCCATAACACCAACAAATGATGGTTCTAGAGTTTGATGTTTGATGTATAATGAAATGCTCAGAGCGATGTTCCGATCAGGTTATAACATTTTTATTCGTGAATCGGCACTTTTGATTTTGTATGAAAAATCAGGATTTTCGAACTTCTATAACACCAACAAATGATGGTTCTAGAGTTTTTATGTCATATAATAAACTGCTCAGTGCAATGTTAAGATCAAATTAAAAATTATTTTATCCGTTGGCCGGCGCTTTTGATCTTGGGCCCAAACTTGTATGAAACGTGAATGGTCTCCTTTAATTATGAATACAAAAAATATAGGGTGCCGGGTTAGAATAGTGCCACTCCATGTGTTCCCGTGGATGTCGTAAGAGGCGACTAAGGAAGTAAAGGCTTGTAGTACTGTTAGGCGATGGGCTTGCAACTTGTCACTAATACACTAGCGAACATAGTCTGATTGTGCAAAATGTGGTTACAAAATTATCAATAAGTCTTTTTAGAGTTGTTGGTATTTCTGTAGCTCAGCCTTCCCCACTCATGGAATAAAGGCGTGATGTCATGTACCTATATGTATATGTAAAAAGATATTAGTGGTTCTTCGAATCGCTGAGTATCAAAAGGCTATGCACGTTTTTTCCTGGACCCGGAGCCACTATAAGGGTAATTTTAAAATGAAAGTTTCTAGAAAATGCAACTTTAAAGTCATTTGATTGAAGCATGCTTAACTGTTTCCGGGAATAAATTTAAAATGGACATATTTTGTTGGCTTTATTTCGAGACAGGTGTTTGAAATTCTAGTAATAAACGCTGCAACATTTTTTACTGGCAAACAGTATTATAATTTAAAGTGACATTTTATAAATAAATAAAACAGTAAGGACTTATGAGTACTCGACAAGTTAAATGAAAGTATTTATTTGTGTCGTGATATAATTTTAATTTTACACTTCTACATAAAAATATTCCATGTGATTTCGAAGATGTAACCTTTACTTTAATTGGATGGAATTTGTTTTATATGTGTTCTATAAATGTTATTCCATCGGATGGTATGAGTGGGTGATTAATATTAAAAATAAGTTCTTTACTATAAAACTAGCTGTTGCCTGCAACTCCGTCCGCGTAGAAAAAGAAAGCATAGCAATCTGGAATAATTTAGCATTCAAACGATGAAAGAATTTTTGAAACCGGCCTAGTAGTTTTTGAGTTTATTCGTTATCTTCACACTTACATACCAATCTTTCCTCTTTATAATAATATCAGGGAACAATCTCACACATCCTTAACTAAGCTCTAAGCTTGTACTATGTGTACCACACAACGATAAAGTTACTTAGATAGACAATTAAATACTTAAATACATAGAAAACATCCATGACTCAGGAACAAATATTCGCGCACATCACACAAATACCTGCTCTTACCGGGATTTAAACCCAAGACCGCTGTCTTCAGAGGCAGGGTCACTCCCAACTAGACTTTCATCCCCTAAGAGGTAAAAATACTTCTACATTCTACAACTCTATAATTTAGTGGTGGTAGGACCTTGTGCAGGGTCCGTTTGGATCGCTGCCAGTATCAAATCGTCTATGTAGCAAAATGTCCAGTGACGCAAATTGACCGAGAAGCAACATGTCCATTAAATAAATTTACCATTTTGTGATTATGCCTAAATCGTACAATACACGATTAGTATATTAGTCAAAGTATTTAAAATGACAAATATTATTTAAAAGATCTAAAAGGCAAATTACCTAATGTCACCCACAAAGTTGAATACTTAAATAGCAAAGCGCCTAAAACACTTTAGAATAGGAGCTCTGTCTGATAGAAGGTGCATGTTTGATCTTGTGTTTTTGAAGAAGATAGTAACAGGAAGTTTTGATTGTCCGAATTTATTACAAAAATAAATTTCCATGTTCCTCCCAGGAATCCTAGGTCATGTAATATTAAGTTATTCTGTCTGCCAAATTGTCGCACCAACCTCAGGAGGCATTGTCCTCTGACGCGCATGTTTCATATTTATAAGCAACATCAAAAAAAGATTGATCTCACTACAACTTCTCTCCCAATAATTAGGAAAGAACTTCTTAATATTAAGTAGTTCTAATTACATACTAAGCCGAACTTAAATAAGTACATTTAACTCTGTTTTCTTTTTTTTTTGTTCTACGCATGCGGTGATCTTCTGTAAGAAATAAGGCGCTTAGCTTGTAAGTGTGCATGTCAATTATTTATGTAACAGTGTACTTATTGTTGAAGGTCCTAAATAAATAAATAAATAAATCGCAAATTACCTAATCCCGCCCACAAACTTAAATACCTAATTAGCAAAACATCCAAAACGCAAATTACCTAATGTCGCCCACAAAGTTGAATACTTAAGTAACAACAAACTGTCCAAAAGGCAAATTACCTAACGTTACCCACAAAGTTAAATACTTAAATAGCAAAATGTCTCAATCGCAAATTACCTAAAGTCGCCCACAAACTTGAATACCTAATTAGCAAAACGTCCAAAACGCAAATTACCTAATGTCGCCCACAAAGTTGAATACTTAAATAACAAAATGTCCAAAACGCAAATTACCTAATGTCGCCCACAAACTTGAATACCTAATTAGCAAAACGTCCAAAAGCAAATTACCTTATGTCGCCCACAAACTTGAATACCTAATTAGCAAAACGTCCAAAACGCAAATTACCTAATGTCGCCCACAAAGTTGAATACTTAAATAACAAAATGTCCAAAACGCAAATTACCTAATGTCACCCACAAAGTTGAATACCTAATTAGCAAAACGTCCAAAACGCAAATTACCTAATGTCGCCCACAAAGTTGAATACCTAATTAGCAAAACGTCCAAAACGCAAATTACCTAATGTCACCCACAAAGTTGAATACTTAAATAACAAAATGTCCAAAACGCAATTTAACTAATGTCGCCCACAAAGTTGAATACCTAATTAGCAAAACGTCCAAAACGCAAATTACCTAATGTCGCCCACAAAGTTGAATACTTAAATAACAAAATGTCCAAAACGCAAATTACCTAAAGTCGCCCACAAACTTGAATACTTAAATAACAAAATGTCCAAAACGCAAATTACCTAATGTCGCCCACAAAGTTGAATACCTAATTAAAAAACCTCCAAAACGCAAATTACCTAATGTCGCCCACAAAGTTGAATACCTAATTAGCAAAACGTCCAAAACGCAAATTACCTAATGTCGCCCACAAAGTTGAATACCTAATTAGCAAAACGTACAAAACGCAAATTACCTAATGTCGCCCACAAAGTTGAATACCTAATTAGCAAAACGTCCAAAACGCAAATTACCTAATGTCGCCCACAAAGTTGAATACCTAATTAGCAAAATGTCCAAAACGCAAATTACCTAATGTCGCCCACAAAGTTGAATACCTAATTAAAAAACCTCCAAAACGCAAATTACCTAATGTCGCCCACAAAGTTGAATACCTAATTAGCAAAACCTCCAAAACGCAAATTACCTAATGTCGCCCACAAAGTTGAATACCTAATTAGCAAAACGTCCAAAACGCAAATTACCTAATGTCGCTTACAAAGTTGAATACCTAATTAGCAAAACGTACAAAACGCAAATTACCTAATGTCGCCCACAAAGTTGAATACTTAAATAACAAAATGTCCAAAACGCAAATTACCTAATGTCGCCCACAAACTTGAATACTTAAATATGTCGAAATCGCAAATTACCTTATTTCAACCACGAAGCTGAACACTTGAATAGCACGCATGACTCGTAAACAGGGGGGTTGTCATGATAGAACAATGCAGTTCTGTTTATGCTCAGAGAAAAGGACAGAGCTATATAACTGTCATAGTTCTGTCCTTTTCTCTGAGCGTAAACAGAACTGCTTTGTTATGTCATGATAACCCCCCAGTTCTTTTTACCCCTTATGATTTATGGACGATTCACTTTTTGGTCATTCCAGCTCCCTATTTCACCATCCTGACTATGACAGGTGACAGGTGACATTTCAGTGTACATAGCACAGCTTTTATTAAACCCAGTGATGTATCAGCGTGTTAACTTTGCAACGTATACCGAATTGTCACCTGTCACGTGTCATTGTCAAGATGTTGAATAGCAGGCTGGTATCACCTTTTGTGACATGTAATTTGGACATTATACTACAAAGACTTATTGCTATTTTGATGTTCTACGTTATGGACGCTTAGTCAATAAAAAAAAAACATA